>QXTE01000111.1:1894059-2022853 GCA_003942145.1 Platysternon megacephalum
TGTCAGAGTCTACCCTCACTTGAAACTGGGGGGTTCCAAAGTGAGGACCCGCATGTACTCCTCACCCTAAAATCCTAGGGTGGGTCTCCCTTTTTGCTGCCACCACCCGGTCAATTACGTGGGCCGGGACACCCCGGTTTCCCCCCCCTGCCTCTTTCCAAAGGCGTTCCCTGGGGAAACACAGATCCACTCACAGGAGGGAAACCTCCCCCCTCCCTCTCTCCTAGTCACTGGAAAGAGATACCTGATTCAAACTGCTTGAATCAAACCCAGGGAGAATGATTTCTTCCCCCTCCTTTCTCTGCCCGGAGATAACCCGTCTCACTACAGAGAAGAATGTTTTCTTAGCTCCCTCCCCCTGTATCCACAGTAGAAAGGATTTAATCAAATCTTTATAGAAAGAATTTATTAAAAGAAAAACAAGAAAATACACAATCTCTATGAGCCTAAGCTGGGCATTCATAGGGTATAACCTTACTAAGTTCTGGAGAGAATCCTCTCTCTTTCTCAGTATAACAAAACAGGCAGAATTAAGAATAATCAATAACAAACACACAGAATTGCAAACATAGGATTATTAGGTGAAGACACAAGTACCTTTCTAATACTCACTATTTTGACTAGAAGGATTTAGTTCATAAAGGTGGAAATTTGTAGAGACTTGATTAAACATCCAGACCCTTGTAATTCCAGATGGCTAAGAAAAAAACACACACCCACAGAGGGAAAAAATTCCCTCCTAGGAATTTTAAACTCTCTTCCCTGATTGGTCCTCAGGTCAGGTGCCCACCAGGTACTATGTTTTAACCCTTTACTAACTATTCATGACAGCATTGAATCAGCCATTCGTATAGGTGTTTTCCAAATGGATCTTGGTGTTTCATAGATGGAATATATTGCTTTGAAAAAAATTGCATGATTTAAATAGGTTATTATGTTAAAGGTTCATGTGGGGGGGGGGGGGGGGAAGGACGATGATATTAAACCCCAGTTCTTTGCTTGGTAAAGGCACATGTATAAGCCTCGTTAAAGATTTAACATCTTTTCCTGTTTAACTTCTTGCTCTGACATTTAAATCTTTGTATAGTGGGAGCTATGGTGTAAGCTTCATGGATTATTATAGAGGCCTATGTAACTATGTGAAATCAATACAACACAAAAAGGAAAGAAAACATGAAAGCCAGTCTTATCCTCTGTCGCCTGAGCCTAGGGTGAAGAAAACCCACAAACAAGAGCCAGAATATGAGGAGCCAGAAATGAGCCTTAAAGGCAGCTTAGACTTTGCAGTTTCTTTTTTTCCTCATTCCCACCCAACAGCAACTGGCAAAGAAGAGGAGTGACCAGCGCAAGTGAATGAGAGCACAACTGCTCCAATTCCAAAACACAAATGCCACTTCCCTCCACCAAGGAGAAGCACCCTCCATAGGCTGAGGAATGGTGTCTGACCAGCAAAGCAGGAAGCAGAGAGAGCCCCAGAGACGGACTTCCTGGGTCTGTGAGCTTTGAAACCCCCACCCAGGAAATACTCTCTCCCATTGCCCCTCCAGGAGAAAGAAGGGCCTGTCTTACCACAGAGACCCTGAAAACCACAAGCTCACACCTTCCATCATTCCCAAACTGCCTAATGCCTGCACCTAAAATAGTGGAGGTAGAAATGGCTCCTACTTGCAAACCCCCTTTCTGCTACTCTGGAGTGAAGTTTGAGCAGTGTTGCACCTCACAGCAACAGCATAATGCCCAGAGGTATTGAGAACCTTTGCCAATTGGTTCACACCCAAGTCTCTGCCAAAACCAGCCACAACTAACACCCAACACTCCTCCCCAGTCCAAGTCTTATCTGCAAGAAATGAAAACAGGAAGTTCAAACCAGGACCTAGAATGCAGATTGGTATACATTTTCTGCCAATTGTACGCAGTCAGACAACAGTCATTTCATACAAACTTACAACAGGGGGAGACAAACATCACAATATCATGTTTCTGCTGATGAATGTGAGGTGAATTGTCAGGAAGCCCTTTATACTCAAGAGGTCCTGACCTGCGTCACTGAAACCTCAGTATACCACAAACCTAGACCTGTACAAGGCAAGCATGGAGGGATATCAGTCGTCATATTCCAAATGTAATAGAAGCAAACTGGCAAAAAAAATTAGAGGATCCAGTCATTCTGCAAATCCAGAGACAAGTTATACATGTGCATTATGCTAATCTATAGACTGCAAAGAGCAAAGGTTTCCTAGAAGGACTGCCTGAGTTTCTGTCTGATATGTTAATGAAGTCCCCAAGACTTATCCTGAGATCTTTCATATCCATGTTGACAACAACTCAGATACAATAGCCCCAAACCTTTTCTGTATATTTTCCACCCTCTGTTTTTGACAAGTCATCTTTGGACCTGGACATGCTGCCAGTCATATTTGAGCTTGATTTTAGACTTGGCATAGATACAGGAGACACAAGAAACTGCCCTTATCCTGGACTGACCACAACTTCCACCAGGCTGCGATCAAAACTGACCTAATGTCCAGGCAAGAAGGAACAATAACAATTGGCCTCAGGCTCAGGGACTGAGTTAATTTCCACAACACCATTGTAGGTAATGCCTCACCACCAAAAAAAGATTGGTTAGATTTTCTATTCTGCAGTCACTATGACAACTCATTAGTCACCTCTGTCACCGAAGTGCCCTTCTTCTCTACAGATCTCCTTTGTTTCTTTGATGTGCTGAAACAAAAGCATCAGGTGGAAGGAAACTGAGCTCTTATGGGGAATGCTCTCGCTCAGCTCCAGAACTCACCATCTCCTGCTGCAAAGAACTATCACTCTACTTCTCATAAAATATCACCAACAACAGAGATGTGCTGCTGAAACACCATGTACTGTACATTGGCCTTTTCCACCATAACACAATACCATCCTCCTCTGAAGCCAGCCCAGCACACAACAGGAAGTTTTAGAAATACAGGAGCAAAACTGAGCCACCACTATGGCTCTGATCTAAATTCTCATTGACTAGTAAAAGAGTGTCAAGAGCATCTGGGACTCCTACTAACTGAGATATCTATATCTTTATCGAGGAGGAAAATCCTGCCACCCCCCTACAGCATGTCATAATCCAGCAAATACTTAAGAGACCATCCCTTGACATAATCAACCTCTGTAACTACCACCCAGTATCTAACCTAATTGAGAAGCTCTCCAGGTGTCTCCTTCAACTCTTCTTAGGTGCTAACAATATCTTTGACCCCTCCCAATCATGCTTCAAGCCAAGATATGGAACAGAAAGAGTGCTATTAGCACTGATGGATGAACATCCTTTAGCCATGGACAAGGGCCCTTCATCTACACCTGTAGTGCTGGACCATGATTAGTAGGATCATGCCATGATGACTTCAGTCATTCCTTTCAGATCGCAACCAGAAAGGCATGACTGATTTCTGCTCCTTCATCTGCAGAGCTCACACCTTTGGAGTTCCTCAAAGATCTGTTCTCTCGGCCATTCTGTTCAACACTGATATGAAATCACAAGGGAGACTGTGATCAGCATGAACTACAATGCCAACAATGAGCAGATAACACACAACCCTACATTACCTTCTCATCAGCTGAAAACAACACTATTTCTCAGCTATCCAAGCTATCCTTGGTTGCAATCAGCAATTAAATGAAGAAAAGCCTCCTGAAGCTGAATCTTGGGAAGGAAGAAGGAAGCACTTCCAAGAATTCCTCACCTCTATAACAACAACCTTCACTGAAGGCATCTGTCCTCAGATTAAGTCACTGCTGCTTCAGTATTCACCTGATCTCCTGACTGCTTCTGGATGCCAGCCATGGCAGTGAAAAAAGTCTTTTCCCATCTTCTCCTGGCAAGAAAACTATGCCTCCTCTTGTCAGATTTGGAGTTAACTGTGGTAATTCATGCATTTGTGACCATTAGGCCTTATTCCTGTAATTCTCTGTATCTGAATATGAAACCAAAGAACTTAAAATGCTGGTTCAGATCACAGTAGCCCTTGTGCCCAGCAATGCATGGCTGCTGAGAGCCCATCACTCCACTTTCCTGACTGGTTCCCTGTTGAATACCTGGTGAAATGTAAGATTTCAGTCCTCCTCTTCAGAGCCTTCTATGGAATTTACCCATGTTACATGAGGGACCACTTCACCCCTGTGTGACTTGAATGCCCTATGACAACCACATTCCACTGGAACAAGAGAATTGTCAACCTCAAGTGTGAAACTCATGAATACAGAAGGTAGCGTGTTCTCAATGACTGGCTTATGAATGTGGAACTCACTCCCCAGGCAGATCAGGATGACCATGAACTTCAGTATCTTCAAAGCACAATGCAGAACCCCCTTTTTTGATCTAGCCTTCCCACAGTGACCCCACGACCAAAACTTTAAAAAAATTAGGTAATGTTTTGCAAGGAACAAAGAGAATTAGATTTATTTTATATGTACATTTCATAATTTTGGGAGGAGATTAGATACCACAGTGATGGGCATTAAGTAAAAACCTAGATAGTGCACGACAAGTTGTAAGATAAAGATAAACGGCTTACTTGATGTGCTTTTTATTTTACAAAATAAGGAACACACTTTAAATAATCAATGTAAGTATAGAATGTATTTAAACAGTGACTGACACCAGCTGGACAGCTTTGAAAAACATTCTCTAAATTCTCTTTATATATGTGTGGGAAAATGGTCAGGTTTTACCTCTAACCTGTCAAAATGGGTAAGAGATTTTTTTTAAAAGCACCTAAGTGATGTAGGACCCGAACTCATCTCGACATTTTTGAAAACTTTACACAGTATGTTCACAGTGGTGATTGAAATGAGTAATCCCAGGCATGGAGCAAGTTGGTATTAATCTAAGCAGAAGTGTAGCACTAGACGAGGTCTTCAAGACAGTAGGAAGGTGCAGAGATGCACTGCCCACAGGGAGCATTTAGTATGTTGCCATTTATCTTACAGATGAGAAAATTGAAGCACCGAAAAGGTAAGTGATGTATCCCCACAGCTACACAGCTGGCCTGATTCTTATTGACACTAAAACCCCTCTTACACCACTTGGACAGTGCAAGAGGCCTTCAAGCAAGCATAAATTACATTTACACCCACTTTAAGGCCTCTGTACGCTGCCAGCATGATGTCAAAAGGGCCTTAATGTAACTTGAGAATCAGGCCCGAAGACTGTGTAGCAGAGCTGGACTATAACTCAGGTCGGTTCCCTTGCTTACCCACTCTCACTACCCCTAAGGAAAGGGCTAATCCAGCTGTCCTTGTGTTTGCTACATGGTAAAAAGGAGTTGGACCCTCTTCATCTCCTTGTGCACCTGTGCATAGCCAGCCATGAGCAGGCTCATGGTAAATATAATATGTTATAGCATAGTCTTCGCCAATGTAATTTCTACACAATAACACTGCTAAATGCAATAATCTACAGCTGACAGTGTGGGCTAGGATGCAATTTATTAAACAATTCCCTACCCTCTAATTTAACTATGGTTTTTCTGTGGTTCCCTTGTTTAACACCTGTGGGACTCAAAAGCAATTACAGATTATCATTACAAACTTCATTTAGCTGGCAAAACCACTCTATGTTGAAATGAGATATTTTGTGGCATGCAAATCTAAAGGGAGAGTCTGAGCATTTCTAACATACATTTCTGTTATCTACTCAGTGGCCTTTGGGGCGTTTCATGCCTTTGTTTATTAGTGGTGCTGCTACATGGCTTAATAAAAAAATCAGTGATCAAGAAGGTTACTATCATTTCTGATCAGGTGACATTCTACAGGAAAACCTTATTCTAAAATACTTCAGAGAAATGTGGACTTTATCACAGAACTTGCAACCTCATTCCAGGATTTGATTCTCTCTCTCTCCCATCTGGGTAAATGAAACGTGAAAGATCAACAGACACACATTATTTTGGGGAAACTGGGGGAAATGCAAGAATTGCCCCACGTTACCACTGATTTTTGGATCTAGCAAAAGTGGCATCTTTCAAATAAATGATTTATAAAGCACATAGTGTCTCCCTGACTTTGGCTTGGACAAATGAGCTACAATACATCAAGAGAAACTTTGCAGTAAATAAAAAAAACTGCTTTTATTAATAATTTCCTTTATTGTTTTCATAGTTTGTTTAATAACTGATGTATAGATAATTTATCTCAAGCCAAATCTGTTATTTATTGATTGCATACACTACCTAGATTCACTGGCTGGATTTGATTAATCTTCATTTTTTAAATTGTATTTTGCATTTATCTATAGGATGAACCTTGTTTAGTGTCCTTGTTTTATGAGCTGTTGACTTTCATGCTTCATTATAAGTCTTTGTGTGGCTTTACGTATTCTTGCCTAATGGCTTTCACATGTATGTTAAATTAAGATTTATTATTTATTGCTTATACATGCACTTACTGTAGCCCCTGCAGTCAGGTTTCCTGGGCCCTGGTGCACAGTGCATCCTTAGGGCTTAAGCCCTTCCTGCCCACGCTGTAGTGGGGGGGACAAGAGGCGGCTGGGTTATGTCGGTGGCCAGCAGCAGCCTGGAGGTGTTAGCTGCCTTTCCACACTGTGTGGACAGGAAGGGACAAGCTGCTTCCAGACACAGGGGTGGGGGGGAGGGGGAGAAAAGAAGAGATGACCTCTGCAAATACACGGGCCAGGTCATCCCTTTCCCCTCCTCCACTTCCCTTGTGGTTAGTAGCAGCTCCTGTCTCTTCCCTCCCACACAGTGCCAAAAGGCTGCTGCTGGCCACATTTTGGTCTGAATCCTGGCAATAATCTGGGTAGGGGGAACATGTGACTTTGCATCCCCTCTCTCTCCCCCCCCCCGCCCATGTGTTGCCTCGGGAAGACACAGCACCAGGAGAGGCAGATCCATCCCAGGGGCCCAGCCAGGCATGGAGGGCGGAGTGTGCCGAGCAGGGAGGGTCAGGTCGGTCGGTCGGTCACCCCCTTGTGTGACAGAGGCATACGGGAGTGTGTGTGTGTCACCTCTCCCCATGTGTGTGTGGGAGGGTAGGGGTGTGTATGTCACCCCTCCTGGTGTGAACCCTAAAGCCTTAAAGATAAGAAGGTAAATAAAAATAATCCAACTACGCAGTATTTCTTTTTAACGGGGGCTCAGTCAACTTGATGTTAATTTGAACATTTGCACTGCATAGTTCTGATTGATTGCCATTGAACTCGCTTGAATACGAGTAATTTTACCAGCTGTCCCATATTCAGCATAGGGAAATATGGTCACCCTACAGATTGGCATCTATTGGGATTTTCAAAAGCACCTAAGCAAGATAGGTACCTACTCCCATTGAAATCAATAAGAGGCCTTAGTGTGCTTGGCTAACATTTGCCCTCATCTCACTACTGTGCTGTTTGGTTGTCATGCTCAACCACAGATGTAGCTGCATTTCATTAGTGCTGTATGTTGTGTATAGATTTAAAGCATTTGGGGATGAAAGACTCTATGCACAAGTAAGATATTTTTTATTTTTATAATGTATTTTGTTTGATTATTTATTATCTAGTTATCTTGGATTAAACTATATAGAGATAAAGTCTACTCTCATTTACACCTAATTATCTCCACTGAACACAGTGAAATTACAAAATTGTCCCATAAACTCAAATAGTGCAGTGAGATGTAGTTGCCATATTTTAGTTAAAGTATTTCTTGCTCCCATTCTCTTGTCCATGATTTTAAGCCCCACCTCAAGATAACTGGATATTTTTTTTCTGTTTTCTTTCCACATTTTTAAATTTCCTTCATTTTTCACATCATGTATTTTCCAGACCAAAAACAATGATGGTGTACAACTGTACAACAGGTGGAATCAACCCTTTCTGCTGGGGAGAGATAGGTAAGTTCTAACTAAAGCAAGAAAACAAACCATCAGTGGTGTTCCTGGGTGCCAGACATGGAAACAATGGTCCTGGTTTTAGCTGACAGACTCAATAGCAGCAGCCTGACCCTGTAAGCGCTCAACATGTGGAACTCCCTTTACAGTGAACAGGTGTGTTGCGTGCAGCGGTTTCACAGATCAGACTTAACCCCCAGTTCAGAAAAGCACTGAAGCATCTGCTTCATTTTAAACGTGTGAATAATCTCATTCCTGCTCATCAGAGTGTTTAAGCACATGCTTAATTTTAAGTGTTTGAGTAAGCCCGTCCCTGTTCATCAAAGCACATGCTTAAATGCTTTGCTGAACCTTTAAGGTTGTGAAGGAAGGAGTAGGAGGTCATGACTTCAAGTTCCATTGGAAGATGCTATAAGTATCCAGACCCAAATTTCCCCTTTTTTGCTTTATTGTGTTTAAATCCAAATTAGAAAACCCTTGACATGAATGATGTAATTTCCAAAGGCCGCTCTAATTATCAGAATAGAAAAAGTTAGTATATAAAGAGAAAATAAAATAGCCTTTTCTTCATGTTTCTATGGCGCACCTTAAGGGTACAGTCTTGAAATAGAAATGTCTTTGATTCAGTTGAAAAGATGACCATGGAAAGAACAGACTTAATTTAAGAGAGTTTGCCTTTCATTGACAAAAGCTGGTCAATGGAAATATTCAAGCCATTTTCATGGCTTTTTTTTTTTTTTTTTTTTTTACTTTTGAGTGAAATGTTTTAAATCCGGCATGATGCTGAGTCAGAGGTGATGGAAATGTAAGGATAAATCCTGAGGTCATTACTCAGAAAAAATGCCACAGAAACCCAATAGCAGAATTTGGCCCACACTGTAGAGCAGGGGTAGGCAACCTATGGCACACGTGCCGAAGGCGGCACACGAGCTGATTTTCAGTGGCACTCACACTGCCCGGGTCCTGGCCACCGGTCCGGGGGGCTCTGCATTTTAATTTAATTATAAATGAAGCTTCTTAAACATTTTAAAAACCTTATTTACTTTACATACAACAATAGTTTAGTTATGTATTATAGACTTAGAGAGAGACCTTCTAAAAACGTTAAAAGGTATTACTGGCTCACAAAACCTTAAATTAGAGTTAATAAATGAAGACTCGGCACACCACTTCTGAAAGGTTGCCGAACTCTGCTGTAAAGGTATCTTCAGCTACAGTATTGCAAATCAGCATAATCAGTCAGTATACTGCAGCAGAAACATATTGGGCCTGATTCTCCACTGCCTTGCACAAACTGTCTTCGTACCGCTAGTCGAGGTCAAAGCCTTCATAACACTCCCATTTGTCGCCTTTTCTGTTTTATTTTCAGCATGTAATTTTATTGATGAAAATACTGATAAATAAATGGATTGTACCTAATCTTTTCCTATTACAGTGCTCATTAGTCTAACTAGGAACTTGGATTCATCAGACTGTGTAACAGAAGCTTGCATTTCTGATGGTTCAGCTCCATCAACTTGCATCCAGATGCACAAGGCAAGCTTGTGCAGGAGCAGTTCAGCTTTGTAAATGGACTGAGGGCAAAATTCTCTCTGATCCGCAGTGCAGATCTGTAAAGCATATTCTGCCCAGAGCTGCCATTGAGGTCAGTGAAAGTTTCCATGGGGATTGAGTGCAGAATTTGCAATGGAAAGATGTACTGCAGATTTGGGAGCAGAATTTTGCCCTAAATGAAGTGGTACTGTTTCTGAAGTAGTTTTGAAAAGGGATTACCACATTAGTAGTTCAAGCTTAGCACAATAAGTATTGTCTTCAAAAGCAAATACACAATTTGAATTTCCAAATGGGTCTGCTTTCCATTTCCTATAAATAAGAATACATGCTTTTTAAATGGCCTTTATACATGACAGACTTTCTGAACCTTTCTCCATGTAACTTCCTATCTATCCTCTGTCCTTTTCACATTGGCTCCTACACCCCAGGACTTGTGGTGAGTACTTTTCATATACACAGATTTTTTTAAGGCCAGAAGGGACCATGAAGATCTAGTCTGACCTCTGCATAACACACAGAACCTCACCCAATAATTCTTATTAAAGGCAGGACTGGTAGCACTTCCCATTATTATACCCTGTTTTCAGGTGCTTATAACTTTGCCAAAATTTAATTGTTTGAGCTGAAATTTCGCTTGTCAAATGTCTGCCTCAGGCTGAATTGTTCTGGAAAATTACAGTCAAAATGGTCCAGCCATTTCTGAGAACAAAGGTAGGGAAAAATACATTGTTTGCCTATGTTAAAAAAAAAAAATACGAGCAGACTTTTTCTTTGAGATCTTCTAGCATGCCCATGCTTTGGAGTAGGTAATTGATATTTGGAAGAGGAGTGGACTTTGCGTCATGGATGTCCCTTATGCCATCCCTATAAAAAGTGACCCATAATTGGCTAAAAATAGCCATTGAAAAATCACAGTTTACACATGCTCTGTAGAGACCTCTTAGGGTTTAACTGCTAAAATCTCTGATGGCTCCATCTTTACTGAGCATGCTCAAGCCTCTCACAGCTCTAGTGCTGACCAGACTGCACTTGCACCACCCCACAGTTGCTTCCTCCAACCCTGAGTTATGGGGCTTCAGAAGGACTTTCCCTGTAATGGCTGCTCCAAGTTGGGGTGGGGATCATGCTTGAACAGAAATCCTGAAAGTCGGAATCATTATCCCAATTTTACAGATTGGTAAACTGAGGCACAGTCACGTGACATGCCTAACGTCACCCAGAAGGCCAGTGGAAGACATAAGAGCTTCTAAGTGTTGACTGGTTCTTTTCCCTGCTACCCAGAATGCTCAGGTTCACAGACAGACTATTGAGCTGAAGAAGTAGGTTTATTTATTCACTGCATCAGTGAGTGATCAGTCCATCGAAACGGGGCACAGCATAGGGGTAAATGCAAGCACACACCCACGTTCAGGTACTCGCCTTAAATACATTGTTATAATGTTATTGATTATATACAGTAGAGCCTCACTATAACGCCCTTCACAATAGTGAACCTTGGGCTGTGGTTAGGGACTGACAGCTTCTCCAGCCCAGGGCTGCAGCAGTGGGCTGACAGGCCCTCTGTCCCTGGGTCTGCAGCCAGGGCAGAGTGCTCCTCCCACCCCACAACTGGGACAGAGGTTTCCTCCAGCCCCAGGCCCAGAGGAGCACACTGCCCGCGGCCCCGGGACCAGAGGAGCTCACTCTGCTTCTCCTCCCCCACCGCCCCCCCATAGCCCCACCACCACCTTGCTATAATGAACCCCTGGCTATACAGAATAAATGGCTTGGATCCCCAGGGGTTCATTATAGCAAGAGTGTACTGTATTATATAAACACCTTTTCTGCCTAGTGCTAAGATTAGTTTGCTAACTCAGTTGTTTACCTGATCAGTTTGCTGGCTCAGCTTTTTACCTGGTTGTTCTCTTTCCTTGCAAGACAAGCAGGAAATATACCTTCTACATATTACATCCTACATAGCCCCTTCTTTTCTTATTTTACATGCAACACTATCCCATGACTTGTTTCAGTTCTTTATTATGTAGTTGTCCGTTTCTTCCATCACAGGGTGTCTCCAGAAAAATGCCCCCTGCTTGGTGTGTGTTAGTATATAGGCCTGTTTGTTAGCATGGGATAGAATTTTGGGTTTGACTTTTTGATACTCTTATATCCTTACTATATTTGTGAACAAAGACACTGTGTGTTACACCTGCCCACAAGTTGATGGGGTGAAAAGAGGTAAGAGATGAAGTTAAAAGTGTTACAGGGTATGCTGAGAGTGTAATATATGAGCATACACTGGACGGCTGCCTGGCTCCTCTCTCAAGCAACCAGTTAAGAGGGGCAAGTGGAGATGGGGAGGGGAGGCATAAGAAACACTAAAAGCCAAAGAAAATCCTGGCCTTGACCAGAACATAACTTCACTCCTCACCCCTCCCATGGAATACAAAAGAGACTCATGACCCTCTAAAAGGGAACTTGACCATAAGTTGTAAGGGGCGGGACTCGGGGGTGTATGTGTACTGCAGGTATATTTGGGCCTGCTAAGAAGGAGGAGATGGGAGATGGGGACACAGGCAAGGTTCTGCAGCATCAGAGCTGGGAAAGGGGGACATGGGGTAAATGTTCTGTGGCATCAGAGCTGGGAACGGAACACTGGGAAACAGACTCTACCGGCATGTAGAGCTATGGATATGCTTGCTTGAAACTAACCCCAATAAACATCGCATTGCCTGCACTTTGGACTTCTGGTCTTCTGCTTTCTCTCTGCGTGACAAGAACCAGGGGAGGGGGCGAAGGGAAAGCCCTCTAATAGTGTGCATTAACACTCCTGCAAAATCCCTGGGCTCTGTGGTGCAAGGTGCCATCTGAGTATTACCACTCTTGTTGTCTGATATTTCCATACAGAATGTCAGTTATCACGGTAGCATCACCAGCTGTCATCCTCTGTTGTGCCCAAATAAATCCAGGTGACTATGGGTTAGATGATTATTCCTAGCTCTCTCTTTACATTGTTCAGTGTTAGCTGTCGCGGCATACCTGTGTAAGGAATACCAGAGATGGTTTCAGCAGTCAATTTACTTTTATGCAGTGGGCCCACTACCATCCGTCTGGGGAAAACATGAGTTGGGCTGTAAGATGTCAACCAGCAGGGCTAGTCTGCTATTGGTGGCCTCTTTACACACAACCCAAATCCATGCCTCACAAATCTTGAGAATGGCTACACATCCCCTTATATGACACGAGATACTGTTGCCAATTAATGTTCCATACATGAGTGTGAGATGTTAGGCCCGGAATACACAATAATCCGTGCTGTAACAGAAACAAGTCTTGCTGAGCATTTTGAATATGCATCCATTGCTGCAAATTGCGTTGATATACACACAACCATCCTACCAAACAAAACACACAGATTACCAAGAGGTGCAGGATCAGGTGTTGTCTTCCAGTTGTCATGTTAGAATACATTAAGTCATCCCACCAGTTATTGGCTTCTGCTGTGCTAAAGTCTTTTCCCAACCTTATCCACACTTAATTTGAGGATACGTGACATCTTGCTTGTTTCCTGAGCTGTGCTCCATATGACCTCTACTGTCAATCCTAAAATTGACTGTAAACGCCTTTTGTCTTGTGGAATAGGGAGTCTTTCAATTAGGGCCACCGTAAATGTGTTAACACTTCTCCCATCTTTTCCTAGGATGTTACTCCTAGGAAATTAACTGTACTTTGATGGACCTGGACCTTATCTGGATTAATTTTAAGGCCCCCTTTCATGAGATAGGTTAGACTTTTGTCAACAACTCACATGCTCCTCCTTACTCCTTCCCTGGACTAGGATATCATCTACCTACTGAATGATTAATTTATTATTTCCAAGATCCCCCCAAATCTTTCATGCATTTTTGAAAAATGGCAGGTGAATCTTTATATACCTGTGGTAAAACTGTCCATGCATATTGCACCCCCTGGCAAGTGAAGGCAGTTTTATATTGCTGTTTCTCTGTCAGCGGTATTGACAAAAAGCCATTTGCCACATCTAACACTGAGAACCAGTTTCTATCTGGATGTATTTTAGCAATAATTTGTGGATATGCCGCTACTACATTAGCTCCCCCTATTGCATAGTCAGTCCGGGCTCTATAATCTATAGTTAGCCTCCATTTGCCCTTATGCTTCTTTACCGGCCATACAGGTGCATAACAGGTAGACCAAATTCCCCTTAGACACCCCTGATGCAGCAGCTGCTGCACTTTCTCTGTTACATCTGCAACAGCCTCCCAGGGCACAGCATACTGCTTTTGTGGGCGGCAGGGGTGGGAGGATCAAGTCCCTCTATCCTAGCTATAAAACTTGTTCTGCCACAGTCTGTCTTGTGCTCTGCCTACACAGCAGCAAGAGCTTTTAACTCTGTAACTTCCATTCTGTTTACAGGCTGGTAATGTTTTTAACCACATTCAGACCAGGTGGGCTACTACACACAGGTTAGCCAGATCTATTAAAAAATTGTAGGCTCCAAGTACTGCTGTTGACAGAATCTCCTCCTTAACATTTACTACCTGTTCTCTTACCCCCATAATCACCTGTATCTTCCTTTGAGCATTTCCTTCCCTAACTTTGTGTGTCATGCAGATTGCTGCTCCACTATCTATTAATATTATTTCCTGCTGCCCTTCAATATATGTTTGAACATGAGGCTGCCCCCATTTATCTAATTTAATAGGGCAAACCTGTTGTGCAGTGGCCTCAGGGCATGGCACCCTCTATTGTGAGGACAGGCTTCCAGCCTTCTCCTCTAATTCTTTCACCCGACATTCCAGAGCCTTCTATGCTTCCTGCAACTGCCTGAAAGAAATCCATTCTCTTATCCCCCTTTCTAACCACGCTTCCTCTTCTCCATCCCCTTCCTCTTGTCCATGCACCAGTGCCTCTCCTGACCTCAACTTGAAACACCCTCGCCTCATTTATAGGTAGGACTGTCTCCTCCCTCTCCCCCAACCATGCTTCAGCATGGGTAATAGTTTGCTCATAATCGTGGGGTTGGGGTGAGAACTGTAGGATTGCCGTGGACACTCATCTGGTTGTCCTATTAACAACGATTCAGTATGCTCTTGGGAGTTCCTTCCCACTCAATCATTTGGTCCATGATCCAAATTCCAATAATTTATAGCCCTTTCCCCTACCTCTGTGGGGCTTTCCCCAGGCAAAGATGTAACCTACTCATGTCACTTGTAGGCGATGGACTACCAAACAACATTTCCTTTCTGGCTGGCGAGTGTTTACACATCCAGCAATTTGTGTGCATAAACCTCCGAATACACCTTTCATCATCTGGTTCCAATCTTTATCATTTAAATTGCTGTCCTCCATGATATCCGCAGCTGTTCAAAGCCACTGACAAAACTTATTCCAGTCATCCCTTGGGTTGGGACCTGGATTTTTCCATGGAGACTGAAATTCCCCGGCTGTCAACAGTTTATCATCCAGGGTGGTGCAGATGTGATTACCGTCCATCTCAGATTTTAGAATCATAGGGGCAGCCAGATAGGGCACCACTGGAGGGGCTGAGGGTTGGGAAAAGTAGGGAGAGAGGGACATGGGGAAAGACCCATCCTTGGGAACCGGAGGATCCCCATGCTGGCATTGAGCCAGCTGGTCCCTAAGGTTTGCTACCTCATTCAACAATTCATCCCATTCCTGTCGTATGCTATCACAATCATTAGATGTTTGGCGGAAGCCTTGATTAGCTATTACCGCATGTATTTTAAAAGCTTCTCCTTTATCTCCATCCCCCTCGAGCTCAGGGAGCAGTGTCTGAAGTTCAACCTCCTTAGTACAAACTGCTCCCATAACACATGAATTCCTTTAATTAATCCCTGTATAATGCAGGCTTTCTTCTGTCCTTCCTTCACTTTCAGATCTAGCATGATTAAGGGACTTCTGAATCTCCTCCCAGGTCCCTGTTTTCTGGGGATCAATGTCATAGGGACCTCCCTTGTCACTGACCCAAACTTCCACAAAGATAACCAAGTCCATATAGCAAAGCCCAGTTATGACGTTTACCAGTAGCGGCGCCAGCTTTGCTGGCGCCCTAGACGGCGGAAGGTCCCGCCCCCGAAATCCCGCCCCCAACAGCGGCGGCGGAAGGTCCCGCCCCCAAATTTTTACGGGCGGCGGGGGCGCAGGCGCCCCCAAAATAGCAGCGCCCTAGGCGACCGCCTAGGTCGCCTAATGGAAGCGCCGGCTCTGACCTTTACTTTATCCCAACCAGACCCCACAATAGTCCTTCAAAATTCCCCGCAGGACTGTATACTCGCTGACCATCGTGGGCTCCACTCCCAGTCATGGCACCAAACTGTTGATGTTTCTTCTTCCTGCTACCCAGAACCCTCAGGTTCACAGACAGACTCCTGAGTTGAAAAAGTGTGTCATTTATTCACTGCTTCAGTGGGTGTTCAGTCCACCAAAACAGGGCACAGCATAGGGTTAAAAGCAAGCGCACAACCACATTCAGGTGTGCCTTAAATGCATTGTTACAAAGCTATTCATGATATATTGTATAAGCACTTTTTCTGCCTAGCACTAAGATTAATTTGCTAACTCAGTTGTTTACCTGACTGGACGCTGACCAAGTTGTTTACCTGATCAGATTGCTGGCTCAGCTTTTTACCTGGCTGTTCGCTTTCCTTGCCAGAAAAGCAGGCATCTTTTCATATGTCCCAACACCTAAAACATACTTTCTACATATTACATCCTACACTAAGGAAACAAATTACTCATAAATTTAAACAGTTCATTATTAAATGTGCAGTAAACTCTGCACACATGGATATCTGTAATTAGCATCCCCTTTTTAAAGGATCTTTTTTTGAACTATGCTCTTGTGGTATCCAGTAAAATTTTGCTCAATTTTCAATCAAAGAAATTTGTACCAGTCAAGCAATATTTTGCTGACTCTTTAAGTGGCTGATTCCAGTAAGTTTTTTAGTGTATCATCATTATCCAGTGTTTTCTTTTATCTTTCAGTTTAGCTGTTTTCATCTTTTAATATAACACTTCCCCTGGTATAAAGCTTCCTTGATATAAAGTGTCACTACAGTCAGTGAGGTTGCATGGGAGCAGAATTTGGCTCTTTGTAAGGAGCCAGATCCTGATAAGAGATTAGTTTAGTAATAGGAGCAATGCCTTAACTAATTGCACTGTCTCTGATGTGTCATTTTGCTGTGGAAATAGGGAGTCCCTCACATTTAAGTATTAAATGGGACTGACCGTAGACTGTATGACTCTGTTGGGATTTCTTTCTTGAGACCAGTTGCATGTTTCTTTTATGAGTTGTATTTTCTTTTCACCAAGCAGTTGAAATAGTTCATAAGAATTAATGAGCTGCAAGGAGTGCAAAACAAGCCTCCAGGGCCAAATTTATCCCTGGAAGAACTCCGGTGAAATCAAGGACGAATTTGGCCCTTTCAGCGTGGCTGTGAAAGTAATGGCCAGCCCCTCATCAGACATAAACTGGCATAACAACTCCGGTGACTCCAATGGATCTGTGCCAATTTACACTGAGAAACTATTTCTAAATGTTTTTTCCCCTGCTTTGGACCAAATTCTGTTCAACACCCATACAAATATACAGAAATTAATGGAGTTACACTGGATTTTCAGTGGAATAGCAGATGGAAGAATTTAGGCTAAAACATGGTTTCTCTAAAATGCTAATCTTTCTTTAGTTCTCTTCTACTTCCTGTACTCCCCAGGTTGATTCTAAGGGCTTGTCTACACTTGGAAATGTACTGAAGTAGCTATTTTGAAATAGTTATTTCAGTAAAAGCCCCTGTCTAGACACTCTTATTCTGAAATAAGAGTGTTCGTAAGTGGGGACCTATACCAAAACAGGGTAATAATTATTCTGGAATATGTATTTCACTAAATTTCCATGTGTAGACAAACCCTAAATGTCAGATTATCCAATTACTTAAATTATTTTATTCCATTTCCAAATAACAACATGCCATTGAAAGTATATTTGTGTCTCTCTTCTATTATTGTTATTATTGTTACAAAGTCTGTGCCTGACAGCTAAGCATTAACCTGAGGTAATCTCAAAGCAATTTGTTCTGCTTTGCTGCAATTTAGGTCTGGCCAATAAAATCAAAGTGGGTTAATCTTGCGAGCTGCAGCATACGCAGTATGTTCTGAAACTTCTAGTCAAAAGCAGTTATTCAAACAGGCTGCAATATGGTTTTCACTGTGTGAATATTAATGAATTTCAAGCCATCCAGTTTTCCCTTGATGAACTGGGCAGGGCAGAATGAGTTCTGATTCTGACCCACTGAAATTCTAAATGGACTTCTAGAACTTGCTTTTATTTTTAAGCAAGGAGGAGTGGGGAAGGCTGTCCTGGTGTCATTTCAGCAAATCTATTGGGGTTTCATTTGTGCTCAGGTTTCTTTGCCTGCCCTGAACAACCTTAATATGGCCCTCTTGTACACATCCATTATCATTAGTGCTGGATGAAATTTTTTGGCTGAAACGTGTGTGTGGGGTGAGTTTTATTTTTGTTTGTTTGTATGTGGGTTGGGTTTTTTTTTATTTCTGAAAAATGCAGATTTGGATCAGCTGAAACGTTTAATGAATCTGTGTTGAATTACTTCAGTTGAAAAAAATTCTGAAAAAGTCTAAATGCTTCAATTTGAAATTTTCAAGATTAAACATTTTGACTTTTCGATTTGAACCAACTTTTCATTTTGAAGTTTACTTGAATTTGCATACCTCATTTTAGGCCCAGATTTACCTCTTTCCCACACAAACCTAGTGCTTGGACACTTATTACTAGACATTATTTACAACAGAATTGGTGTACAAGGTTAGAGAAAATATTCTAAAAATTAATGGTCTCTTTTGATGCTTCCTACACCAGTGTCCTTATATGTCCCACATTTTACATCCATCAAATATAATGCCATACATGTACTTAGATACATAATGGCCTTGTTGTACTGAGAGCTATGATACTCTTATACTGATTTCGGATTTTGAACGGTTGGGGCTGATTTTCAAAAGAGTTCAAGGCCAGATGTTCAAATTCAATTGGATTCACATTTTCAAAAGAGCTCAACTCCCTCCCATTTATGCATGTAAATAAGGGTCAGATTCTCAAAAGTGCTCAGCGTGCAGACCTCTTTTGAAAATCTAGCTACTTCATCTGACCCCAGTTGTGAGTACTGACCACTTCCTAAAGAGCAACATGCCTAGGCACCCAGAGGCTAGTACACATAGTACATATGTCAGTGCAGCCAACTCAGTGAAATCAGGGCTGTGGTCTCCCCGGTTTAAGTCTTGAGAGAAAGAAGTTAAAGGCAGGAATTAAGCTACCAGATAGAATAAGGTGGTTTCGATCATAAATTGGCCACAGCACCGGTTATGCCAATTGTGCAGAATGGTTTTGTATTTTCCACCAGTCACCGAACCTCCCTTCATTGAGATTTTCATGTAGGTCTCACAGCCATCTCAGGTATTTACTAAAACAATACAAAGGTGATGTTTGCCTCCTGCTTTTCAGCATTTTCTCTTGTGTCTCCTCTGCCATTTGTTAAACATGATTTCCACATCAAGAAGAAACACAGGGCAGCGTGCTGCAGCTGTTTTGCTAGAAGTCTTAATTAGCTAACACAGAGAAGGCATTGCTGATTTGCCCAAATTCAATGTATGGTATGTGATTTGAAATGACAATGGCTGCATTTTATAAATATAACAATGATTTGTCTTTTTTTGTCACAGCCAAAGATAGCAAGAGTAGTGGATGGAGGACTAAATAAGTGACTGCTTCCAAAAGGAAAACCTCCTCCATCGGTTTATAATTGAAAATTGGATGTGCAAATGTTTGGGTTTGAATAAAAGCAGATGATGCTCTAAACACTTGCTGTAGATGGTATCAAAACACTATCACAGCTCCAGGATATCACTGGCAGCAAATAACACTTGTGAGTTTCCATTAGGAAAGGGAGAGGCTAAATAAACTCTGAAACTTGAACACTGTTCAGGACTTAAAGAGACTTGTTAAATAACTCTCCTTTAGGGGAGAAGGGACAGAGTTCATGGGATTTCCCACCTGATCCACAGATTTTTGCATGGGGTTAGACATGTGTCTCATGATTATTTGCTGAGCACCAACATGCCTGACACTGTAATTAGCAAAGAGATGGCCTGGACACTGCCTTCACTGTATTTGCGTTGTGACATCCAAACACATGAGCCTTCTGTTCTCCAGGGTTGGTTTATATCCCTAATTTTCAGTCTCCACTACTTGGCAAGATTTTTTTTTTAAAATAACCAGTCAAATTATACTAAGGGCTGGTCCACACTAGGGGCGGGGATCGAAATAAGATACGCGACTTCAGCTACGAGAATAGTGTAGCTGAAGTCGAAGTATCCTATTTCGAATTACCCGCGCTTACCTCGCGTCCTCGCAGCGCGGGATCGACGGTCGCGGCTCCCCCGTCGACTCCGCTAACTCCGCTCGCCCTGCTGGAGTTACGGAGTCGATGGGAGCGTGTTCGGGGATCGATGTATCGCGTCCCGATGAGACGCGATACATCGATCCCCGCTATATCGATTTCTACCCGCCGATCCGGGCGGGTAGTGTAGACGTAGCCTCAAACTCTTCTCTTTCCAACCCACCATTGTAATCATTCCAAAGTGGGATTAATGGAGAGGGAAAGATAGCAAGAGAGGGATCTGGAGATTGATCAATGCCTGAAACATGGAACTATATTTGCTAGCATTCAGTGGAGGAACAAATGGCCAAATGATTTTGAATAGACCAAGTGTATTCTGTGAATTTTCCTGAAGTAATTACGGTCAAGTATAGCTGCCCTCGTCTGAAGTACAAAGAATAAGGTTCCCCACACTTGTAAATACCATGGAACCCATTTAGTTTCCACAATAAAAGAATTCATTCTATGTTGATGATGAAACTGTTTAGAAGATGTACTCCAGTGCATTGGGCCTGATGACCTCTATTTACCACTTTACTCCCATGTTCAAGAGGTGCCACATTGTATTGTTATAATCACTATCACCGCGATTCGGAGAGGTAAGGTGGGTGTTTTCTAGGGTTTCATCACAAGGTTCTGCAAGCTAAATCAGGCACTCAGATACAGGAGGTAGCTCATTTGTTTTCAAATTATCCCCAGTTACATGTGGGCAAACCCTTTATTTTCAAGTGGATTTGCCCAGGTCTAAATGTAGTAAACCATTGTCTTGTCAATGCAGACAAACTAACAGAATCTTGAGCCATCTCTCCTAGCTGTTCTGGCTCTGCAGGATTAACTGAGGTAAAAGGCTTTACATGTTTATTTTTGTCACTAAAGTAAGGAGAAATGACTCTGAACACACTCAAGAAACAGGCCTGCTGAGTGAGAAGGTGCCCTTTTCACATTGCCACTGTTCAGAGTAGAACTGCTGTCAATTCCTCCTCAACCTTAATACCCTCTCTTTAAAGATTTTTAAACTATGACATCAGAAGGAGTTTTGACATCCTGTGGTTAGTGTTTAGTGAAGAATCAAGATGAGAACGCTAAATTCTCTGAAGCTTAATTCAAATTTCTCCACAAAACATCAACATCTAGTTAACGCTGCCCACGTGAGGAGGGAAGGCTCAGTAATGCAGAATTCTCCGGATGTGTAGAGTTAACGCTGCCCACGTGAGACTCTCCCTAATGTAAATCCACAAAAGCAGGGAAAATAAAGAATGAAATTATTCCTACAGTGTGTTACCTGCCCAGCTATACAGCCTATGGAAAGAACACATGAGTCCCAACCTCTCCTGCATATCTCTCCACCTCCATCAAAGCCAGCAGAACACAGGCATCCTTAACTAGGACTATTAATTTGCTTTTCATTTACTTACTGTCAGTGTTGGCGACTTGGAAATATTGTAATAAAATGATGCCTGTTTATGGGTGAAAACTGAAGAGGTGTGTGTACAACTGTGTTCACTTAAAATTGTTTTGGTTTGAATTAGTGAGGGTTGTGAGTACTCCATCTGTCAGAGGATCAGGTCATTCCCTTACCAGGGATTTGGCAGTCTCAGAGTACACCTTGGACTCACCAGTAGCTCTGAGGTTGAGGTATTTCCTTGCTGATGTAGACCTTGTCACAGTCATGCATGCTTAGTTCCAAGTGGGCTAAGGGCCATGTTCTCTATTGGAGCCACTCTTGAAAACCACTTCAGCTACTGTCGAATGTGGCAACTTGCCTGCCTAGTGGATTAGGTTTATGTGGACACCTGTGTTCCATGCACTGCACTGGTTTACAGTGCACCTCTGAGTGCAATTCAAGGTGATGGTTGTAGTCATTAAAGCTCTACGTGACTTGAGATGTGATTGTCTTTAGAGACCATCTCATTCGCCATGCACCATAATCACAGCTGGTTTTAAGTGAAGCAGTTCTGCTGAGAGTCACTAGTAGTGAATTTCTGGGGTCAAGCAAGTGTTCTCAATGGACTTGTTTTGTCAAAGCCCACGTTAGCTAACTCAGCCTTATTGCAAGACCTCATCTGTTTGGCCAAAGCTTTGTCTGATCTGAGGCATTTCACTCCCCACACCCTGTCTCTCATGCCTTTGTTAATTTATGCTAATTTGGTATGTAATGGGCTGAGATGCCACAGCAGTAAGCAAACTAGAAATTCTTTAAAGAAAGCCTGTTAAAAGCCTATTTACTGGAGTGTGTAATGTCATCATGTGTCTGGCTCAAAGTGGTAGGCAAAGTGCACTCCCCCATTGCTTCAAAGGTCAAATGCATCAGATCCAAATATGCAGAATGATAACAAGGAGGAAGGGCCAATTTTAAAATTCCAGATGAGCAGAATCCATAGGACTTTTGGCAGATTGTTATTATGGACCTTGGTAATGCAGAGTTGGGGTGCTAGCTTTTGTGTATGTGCACTTCTGCTAGGCTGTATCAAACATGCTTATGTGTATTAGGGCTTCCTTGACTGGATGAAGTAGTGGAGCTGGTCTTTCAGTTGATGACGCACAAACCTGTGCTTTTTTGGAGCCAAGGCTTGTGAATTCTTTCCCCTAATGGCCCCAGGGGGCTATACTGAGTGTATATGGCCACTCATTGTTACAGCTTCTGGATACATATGGAATTCTGTAAAGAAAAAAAATAGCCTCACTCTAGAATTTTCTACCAGACTAATTTGTTTGATTATGTAATACTATTTATCTCTCACTTCCACCTTTTACTTTTCTCGGTGAACAAATATACAGTAAAGAGAAACATCTCCACAAGCAAGAGCATCTCTACCCTGTGGCCCACAAGTGAACTATAGAATTACAATAAAAGGAATACTAGCTCTGATTAGACAGTTGCAAAACGAGTTTGAGGAACATTGGACTTTAGCCATTAAGCTCCTTGTAGCATGTTGGAAACAAAGACAAAGAACACTGATCTCAAGCTAAAATTATACTGTACTATTTTTTTTTAAATGTTGTGTCTGACTCCTCCACCTAGCAAAATCTAACCGGCATCTTCCCAGTCACAGGCTACATTCCTACATATGCTTAAGTAGGAATAGCACAGTGATGAACAGACCATACAATACGTAGCAGAGCACTGGCCAGTCACTAGTCTGGAATCATCCTGTATGAGGATGGTCTAGACGTAATTTGTGACACAGAAAACCAGATCAAAATGTTCAATTTGTAACATAAGCCAAGTGAATAAAGCAACAGGAACTCAGTTCCATGTGGTTCTGTGGCGGGGTGACGACTCACCGGCGCTGCGCCTCCTGCTGGTAGTCCTGGGAATTAGCTCCTCCAGCCTGGAGCGCTCTCTGCAGGCCGGTGTCTCGCCTGCCGCTGGCCCCCGTGTCCCTCCCAGATCTGGTGCCCTTTGCCTTGGGGTTCTGCCCCAGCAGTACCCCCCAATCTGGGTCTCCCCTCCCTGGGAAACCCCCAACCCTCTAAACCCACCTTGCCTCAGTGGCTACTGCCAGTCATCATCTAGCCCCCGCTCCCTGGGGCAGACTTCAGTCTGTAAACCACTCATCATTGGCAAGGGGATTAGGACCTGCTGCCTTTGCCTATCTCTGCGCTGTCCCTCTGCAGCCCCAGTACCTATTTGTAGGCCTTTAACTAGACCTGCAGCCTGGGATTTTGCTAGGCTGGAGCTCCCCAGCTCCCTCTGCCCTTCCCCAGCACTGCTCCACCTCAGGTACCCTTCTCAGCTCCCAGGCAGCCAGGTCCTTCTCTCCAGAAGCTAGAGAGAGAGTCTGTTCTTGAGCTCCTGGCTCACAGCCCTTTTATAGGGCCAGTTGCAGCCTGATTTGGGCGTGGCCCCAGCTGTGGCTACTCCCCCCAATCAGCCTAGCTTTTCCTGCTGCAGCCCTCTCCAGGGGTGCTTTAAGACCTTCAGGGCAGGAGCGGGGTGATCACCCCGCCACAGGTTCCCATCGAAAAGTAAATTCTTTTGGAGGTATCGGCAGCTGCCTCGTCCCAAGGGTCCGTTCCAACATAGAGCTTCCTGTGTAAAAGGTCAGGAGGGGTGACATTACAGTGACTCTGCTACCTGGGGATTCCCTCATATAGCAGGTCAGAGGATTGGCCCTAAGTATTTTGTTTCTTAGGTCTGGTGCACATTACAAAATTAAGTTGGTTTAGCTACGTCACTCAGGGTTGTGAAAAATCCACATCCCTGAGCATCTAGTTAAGCTGACCTAACCCTCAGTGTAGACAGCACTAGGTTGATGGAAGAATTCTTCTGTTGCCCTAGCTACTGCCTCTTGGGGACGTGGGTTACCTATGCTGACAGGAGAACCCTTCCTGTTGGCGTAGGCAGTGTCCACACTGAAGCACTACAGTGGCACAGCTGCCACACTGTAGCTGTGCCATTGTAGCGTTTTAAGTGCAGACATACCATTAGTATGTGATATGAATACAAATGTTGCCATTTTAGTCTCATTTCTCAGGCTCCATAGGGTATGACTATAATGGAATTAACTTCGTTGTTACATAGACAACAAATCCCACAAAAGTCTATGGTGTATATGATGATTGCAATTAGTTACCCTAAACCAATTCTGCTCTGAAGGAATATGATGAGGATTTCAGAATATACAGTATATAGAATATACAGATATGTTAACTCTTTCTTCTCAGTACAACCCAGTATATGCACTGGCACTTTTTTGAAAATTAATTGAAGTTCTCTTTTCTTAACTTTAAACTATGATTGTATTTCTTAATAGGTCAAATTTTGCTCTGAGTTATATGAGAGTAAATCTGGAGTAACCACTGATATTCATGGCGTTCCCCTGGATTTACACCACTGTAATTGAGAGTAGAATTAGAATTCACTGTTGTTGAAAGTTTGAAGCAGAAATCGGCTCCCTCTTTAAATGTTTCCTCCATCATATGTTGTTTCGTTATGGTAGAGTTGCTCATGAGTGCTGCCATTAAGTTTTAGTTAAGCATTTGTTTTAAATAACTAGCAGCCCAGATTCATAGATTTTTAAGGCCAGAAGGCTCATTAGATTATTTTATCTGACCTCCTGTGCAATACATGCCATAGAATAATCCATTTGCTCCTCTATTCAGCCCAATAATTTGTGTTTGACTAAAGCATATATTTCAGAAAGGCATCCAATCCTAATATGAAGACTGCATATAGACCTGGATCCTTTCCCTTTGATGGCAAGACTGCCATGGAGTAGGACCAGTCCCTCAAACCATAATGAATGATGGGGATTTTTGCAAAGAGATTTATGTTTTTAAAAATGTATAAATATAAAACTGATCAAATTTTGGGCCACGCTTATCTTGTCATCCTCTCTTTGTAAGGACAGTGGAAAAGGCAGAGACATCCAACTGCATCCAACACACATTTGTGGCAAATATAACAAAGGTCATGCATGAGTTGGGAAATATGTGAAGACCCGATTAGTGGGCTCTCATTGTTGATTTTTAGATCTATAACAACAACACTTCTTTTTACATATGTATATGGTATGAGTTAATCAGCATGAAACAGCCATCTTTCTCCTCTGACAAAATGTAAATCATATAATCCAACTATTTCCCTAGGACCATACTACCTGGTAGTATTAATAGATTTGAGCACATCGATATGCTCATGGCAGCCTGTTCTAAAAGTGATGCATGTCTAATTCAAAACATCTGTTCTGTTATCTTACAGGATACCATGTCATATCCACATTCAAAAGGAACCCCCTTGAGCAAGCCTTCAGAATACCCAGGGCTCAGACGACCTCAAACCACCTGATAAACCAGTACTGGATAACTGTCAGTCATAAGGCTCCAGCCATGCTCTATGACTTCTACTTGAGGTTAACAGGAAGAAAGCCCAGGTGAGAAGTTGTGCTACTCCATATATTATCATACCTAAAAATATCATAGAGGAGAAGGGCTCTAGCATGTCCTGAGAAAATCAGCCCTACAGTATCTGCACTCACTTTAAAGATCTTGGTTGTCTTCCTTTCTCCAGTACTACTCTTGAGCCATTTACTCAAGAAGAAAGAACTGAACCCCATTTGCTCAGCCCAGCATACGGTTCCCAGCTCTCACAGCTTTCATGGGAGAGTCTTTGATTTTCAATAAGACTCAGCTCCATGGAGTTGGTTTCAGAATTTGTGGTTTCCGAAGCTGCCAGAAGGTCAGGAGTGGCCTCTCCCTCTGGTCCCACTACCAGAGCCCCGCAAAGAGGAATCAGGTCAAGCATTGAACAGCTAGTGTGGGTAGACAAAAGGGTGGTGCCTCGGTCCTTTACTTTTATTGTCTGTGCTTAAACCTGGCCCTGTTGCCATGCATACTGCAAGCTTTAGATCACTGCAATATCCTGATGTTACTTCAGTCTGTCGTGAAATTGTGTCAATGCATGAAGACTCAGGCTTGGCAATGTTCAGAGTGTTACCACACAGTTATTTTGACCTGTAGGTCAGTGACATGTCCAGCAGGTGACAACCCCCATACAACAGTCTGACAGTTGGAAAGGTGTAATGAGTGTTTCTGAGTGTTCGTAAGCTCTGGACTGCATTTAAAAAGAACGTTTACACTTAGATGATTTCTGAGCATTGGCAACAGTGTGGCTAAGCAAAATGAAGGCATCCATGACCCTTTTGTGGGGGACCCCTGTGTAAATAATATAACTCAGCTTCTTTCCTGCTTTATTACTTGTTTAACAATCACAAAAGAAAGCTTGAACAGTGGACCAGGCCAGCTGCTTTGGCCCACTCAGGCAGCATATAGGTGGTTTAACCAGCCATCTGTAGGGAAATCCCTGCTCTAGCAGCTGTGCTGTTACCCTACCCCCTGACATGTCTGAAGGAAATGGGGCATACACTTAGAGCCCCAGTTATTCCCAACTTCAGGAATGGCCCCTAGGAATCATAGAAAACTGGGCATAAATTAGAGCAGTGCAAGAAGCCTCTAGGCCAGTGGTGGGCAACCTGCAGCCCATCAGGGTAATCCGCTGGCAGACCACCAGACAGTTTGTTTACATTTGCATGGCTGCCCACGGCTCCCAGTGGCCGCGGTTCACCGTTCCCGGCCAATGGGAGCTGTGGGAAGCGGCGTGGGCCGCAGGGACGTGCTGACCGCCGCTTCCCACAGATCCCATTGGCCGGGAACGACACACCGCGGCCACTGAGAGCCGTGGGCGGCCGTGCAAATGTAAACAAACTGTCTGGCGGCCCGCCAGCGGATTACCTTTATGGGCCGCAGGTTGCCCACCACTGCTCTAGGCACTGTAATGCAAATAAATAACAGTAATAAGTGCTAAATATAGTTATTGCTGGTGTTACAAATGATGGCCCTTTTCAGCAAGATTGTTGCCACTAAGTCCATAAATTATAAAGCCAGAAGGGACCACTGTGATTATCTAGTTTGACGTCCTACGTAATACAGGCCATAAGACATCCCTGCAATAATTCTTGTAGTAGATGCAGAAATGTCAGCTATAATCCTAAACTTTAATTTCAAATGCAGTTTGGAATTTATTCAGGCTGAGAAGTACCTCCCACCCCCTGAACTCTCAGATCTCTGAGCTGGGCAAACAGGACACAGCCTTGCATCATTGAGTATTCCACTGACCCTCCCCCAGCTGCCAAACTCTCTCCTTACCCCTCTTCTCCACCTCAGACAAGTGCATATGTAACCCACATGCCTCCTGGTTGTGGTGTTCTGTCCCATCTAGTGGCACAGAGACCACTTAGAGAGAGAGATTAATGCGTCTGCTCTATAACCTTAGCTAAGGGCCATATGGCTTTTGGCTCATGCACTAAACTCCAGAGGTCCCTGGTTCGATCCCGCCAATGACCGAGGTCTGTCGGTGTTACACATAGCCTTGACTTCCTTCTCACCACCCATTGCAACATCTAAATCCAAACCTTCCTCCATCCCATCAGTTCGAATTCTCTTATTGTCCCTCAGATGCCTCTTCCAACTTCCACACCTTCAAGTAGTTCCTTTCCTTCACACAGCATCATGTTGCCTTCTCCTCTATCCCTGATGCTACATCGTCTGCTGGTCTCCTGCTCCCCAGCAAGTGCCCAGATGATTCAGATTTCCCCCTTACCCGCTGTGGCACCCACCCATAATCTTCCCCCACAAACACTCAGTCCTAACTTCTTAGCCATCAAAATGCATTCACTTTCCAGGTGCCAGCCAGAGTTAACCTGGGTTGAATTGTTACTCCCTGTCAGCTGTTTGGTGGCTTGTGTGGAAGGCAAACTATCCCCAAAACCCAGCCTCACTGTTGTTATCATCTTCAACACAGAGGCCAAAGAACAAAGAATGTAGACCATATTTACAAGATGGGGGACTCTATCCTGGGAAACAGTGACTTTGAACATGATTTGGGGGTTGTGGTGAATAATCAGCTGAACTCCCATAATCACATGAGCTCCCAGTGTGATGCGGTGGCCAAAAGAGGTAATGCAGTCCTTGGATGCATAAGCAGGGGGATCTCAAGTAGCAATAGAAAGGTTATTTTACCTCTGTATATGGCACTGGTCTGACCACTGTTGGAATACTGCATCCAGTTCTGGTGTCCACAATTCAAGAAGGATGTTGATAAATTGGAGAGGTTTCAGAGAAGAGTTATGAAAATGATTAAAGGATTAGAAAACATGTCTTCTAGTGATAGACTCAAGGAGGTCAATCTATTTGGCTTAACCAGGAGAAGGTTAAGGGGTGATTACAGTCTATAAATATCTACACGGGGAACCAATATTGAATAATGGGCTCTTCAGTTTAACTGAGGAAGGTATAACACAATCCAATGGCTGGAAGTTGAAGCTAGATAAAAAAATCTATGCCTTATTTCCAGTCTGAATTTTAACAGTGAGAGTAATTAACCACTGGAACAACTTACCAAGGATTGTGATAGATTCTCCATTGTTGACCATTTTAAAATCAAGATTGGATTTTTTTTTTTTAAGATATGCTCTAGGAATTATTTTGGGGAAGTTCTATTGCCTGTTTTTTATGCAGGAGGTCAGACTAGATGGTCACAATTGCCCCTTTTGGCCTAGGAATCTCTGAATCTTTCCTCTGGAAAAGGAACTCTGAGAGATAGCTACCAAACTCACAGCAGCTATGGTTGTATGACTTTTACAGAAGTCAAGAATCCTTCACTCAGAGTGCTCTGACACCAGGCCCTTCCCATTTAAGAAAGGGGACATCATTTAGAGCACCTGAACTGTTCAAAACTGCTGCAATAGTACACAAGGAGAAAGGGGGTCTGTAAGATACCTATGTTATAGGTATTATGTGTGTCCTATGTTATAGGACTTAGTCAGTTTGTTACTGTTATTTGGTTCAAACTAGTAAGTTAGGCCATGGTCCTGCAACTGGCTCTGTGTAGGTACAGACTCGTGCTCATGCTGAGTCTCACTGAAGCCAATAGTGATCTTCTCAGACACCAGGGTCTGTCCCTGAGGCGCCAGCTACAGGATCAGGGCCTCAGTTGGAATTGTTATATACTTGCTAAGCAAGTTATCAGCCTGCTGAACAGAAGAGGAGGCTGCTGGATGGCTGAGTCCCAAAACTCAGCTTCACAATAACTTGCAAAAGCAACTAAGGCATTAAGCTCCATAGAGAAACCTATTATGTAAAGTAGGAGAGCCCTGCATGAAACTCCAATTTTCAGATAAGAGCAAGTTCTCCTTATTTCATTATATGTGCTGCTGTGGCTCTGCACGGCTCCGACACCTCTGCACTGTTCCAGGATGATGAAGATCTTCAATCGGCTGCACAAGTCTATGATGCTTCTGGAATATTTCACCTGTCAGTCCTGGGAGTGGTCTTCAGAAAATATGAACATGTTAATGACCCAGCTCAGTCCAGAGGACAGGAGAGTAAGTATACCTATTGCTAAATTGCTCATATTCTCAACCACAGTTCTGTTTACCTCCAGTCTTCCAGCCTATCATATTTGAGTTATGGGTGAGCCTTCGAATAGCATCTTCCAGGGATGGTCAGCATTAAAAACACTTCCTTGAAAGAAAGAGAAATAATGTATTTCCCCCCAGTTTTGTTAATTAGACTTGTATGAGCCTTCAGTTTCATTTAGGAGGATGTTCTGCTTCTGCAATGCAGCAAAAAAAGGGATGGACGAATCACTGAAGATGGCAACTCTGTGTTTACTCACCCCACTGTTCATTTCATGAAAGGTCTTCTCAATAGCTTCCCGCCAGTACTAAAACCCACAACCCTGTGGCACCTTAATCTTGTCCTCTCCACCCTTCAACCCAATGGCAACATGCTCCCTCTCACATCTCTCCATGAAGGTAATCTTCCTCGTGGCCATCACTTCGGCTCTGCAGGTCAGCGAACTAGCTGCCATGATGGCTTACCCCCCTATCCCCACACTTACACTGTCATAAAGACAAGGTTTCCTTGCGACTACATCCCACATTCCTCCCAAAGGTGGTCTCAGAGTTCCACCTCAACCAATCTATCCACCTCCCAGTCTTCCGTCCTAAGCCACACGTCTCCCCTGCAGACAGGACCCTGCATTCCCTCAATGTCCGTGATGCGCGAGCATTCTACCTCCACAGAACTTATGCCTTTTGCATGTCAACAAGACTGTTAATTTCCATTGCTGACTGATTCAAGGGCCAAGCCCTCTTCTCCCAACAAATCTCAAAATGGGTATCCAGCTGCATCTGAGAATGCTACATACTTTCCAACATCCTGCCGCCTGATGGAATTACAGTGCACTCGATGCAGGTGCAAGCAGCCACATCCAGCTCCCTAGCAGACGTCTCCTGGCAGGACATCCGTTGGGCCGCGACGTGGTGTTCAGTACATACCTTCACCACCTCTACATTACACCATCACCCAAGAGACGGCTGAAGACACTGCAGTGGTCCATGCCATATTGCAGGCTGTGCTACCTCTTGCATCTTGGCACCCATCTCCATGCTGATCACTGCTCGATACTCACCCACATTTGAAGTACATATAGGGACCACAACACGAAGGAAAAAGATGTTACTTACCTGTACAGAGACAACCCGTACCTGCTGAGAGTGGGGGGACAGAGTGAGGGCAGTGGCTTCAGCAGATGTTACTGAGCCTGCTCAATCCATGTGAGCATGCTCAGTACAAGCCAAGCAGCATCTCTGGGGGACACGTGACCCTGTGTGCCTCCCACCCACACATCGCCTCTGCCTGTAACTGGAGATTCTTCGAGATGTGTGGTCCCTATTTGTATTCCAATACCTGTCCTCTATCCCCTTTGCTGCAGACTGATCTACTCAGCGGCAAGAGAGTGACTGAAGAGGCGTTGACCCGCACGACCTAATATAACCTCGCCTGAGACGCGAGGCGACTCATGTCGCACGTGCCGGTCAACGGACATTGCTACAAAAATCTTTCGGATCCGGCGCATGGCACACCTGTTTGGAATACAAATAGGGACCACATATCTTGAATAACCCTCAGTTACAGGACAGTAACCTCTTCTTTCCATTGATGTCATTGGGAGTTGGACAGGGCCGTAAGTACAATATTTTAGAAAATAGTACAGTATCTTAGCCAGAGAAAAAACAACAGTATGACCAAGTTCTTGTTAGATTTGAGCAGCCATAGAGCAATAACTGAAGGATGTCAAAATCTAATGTACTCTTTGCTGGGTTTAAGTACTTCTGCACATGAGTGGGACAGTGATGGAAAGATAAGCAACAGGGCTGAAGGAATACAATGAGTAGATCTAGGATGAGTTTCAGCGTACCTGTGGGGCTGTATCATATACTTGTGGAGAGATGGGGACTCAATGATCAAATAAAATTGGTCTAGTCCCTTGTGAAATACTCATGCAGATCCCCAGTGTAGGAGATGTGGTACAAAGTCTCACAAGTCATGGAACCCCTACACTGTGGATCCAGAGAGGCAGCAAATTCCAGGTATAGCTAGGTACCCTTCCTGTTTTCTATGGCCATACCCAGAATTCTCTTCTAGCTCACAGCCATGCTGATGCCAGTGCTCTTGCACCAAGCTGAAAGGGTTGGGTGGGCTTGAGAGTGAAGAGTTCTTTTCTGCATATCTTCCTTGAAAATACTTCTGTGGAGTCACGTCAGCCATTTTGTTATTCATTCATAAAACCCTGCTTCACAGTTAACAGTTCTCTCTGCAAAGAAAGCACTTCCTCTTCATTCTTTTTTGATTAAGCTGTTTCTTCGCTCTGTTAGACCTATAATCCCCTGAGAGCATTGCTGACACCTTTTCCATTTAAAATCTTGATCTATGAAACTAAATGTCATTAGCAAGGCAATCAGACAAATTGGTTGGGTTTTTTTGTGACTCTACATATACAGATTGACCGTTGGCAGGAAATATCTATTTTTTTAAGGTCGGAGGGTTGTGAGTTGAAAGCAGAGTCAGGTGACTAATGAAGAGTAGTATGATAGAGTTGGAGTAACATTTTTTCATTGCACATTTCTTCATTGAATCTTGTGGTTCGGAAATTTTTAGGCTTTGTTCCGAGTGGAGCTCAGTTCAAGATCACAGCATGAAGTTGTACAGCTTTACTCTTAGTACAAATCCGACTGTTTCATTTAATTAACTTTCCTTTTCTTTAATTCCAGTTATTCAACTTTGATGTGCGTCAGCTGCATTGGTCGGAATACATTGAAAATTACTGCATAGGAGCGAAGAAATATTTGCTGAACGAGGACATGTCTGGGATTCCTGCAGCAAAGCAGCACTTACGAAAGTAAGCCATACGTGGTCAAATGTGGCAACAGCCCCCAGCTGCCTTGGGTAGCAGTATATAAGGGTTTTTAAGGCACGGGTTTCCATTTTAAATTGAATTATACGATTCCTGGGACGAGGACAGACGACTCGTACCTGTGTCAAGTTGAGAATGATCTCATGTAAATAGGAAGCTATGCCATTTTTATCTCACATCAGCTGAGGATCTGGCCTAATATTTCCTTGCTGATCTTGTGAAGAAAAAGGGGTTTGGGCTGGCCCCATAGTCCAGCAGCAGCACATTATAGTATCATGGAAGTAGTCAATCCTCCTCACCAGTGAGTTATTAGTCAACCTCCCCCCACCCACCCCCCGCCCGCAAAGTGGCAGAGAGGGGTTACAGATCTGTTGCTGCAGAAGATCCAAAGGTTCATTCAGGACAGGAAAAATAAAGGGGCGAGGGGCAGCTTTGGATTTAGGGAAAGTCCTAAAGGTCGATGACAATTTCCAGGGGTTGTGTAAAACTTTAAAACAGAATCTAGAAATACACTTGTACTGGAGATTGGGGAGATTTTACCCTCACTCCCTGTCTCCCATTCCCAAATAAAATAGAGGCTTCAAAGTTGGATTTGGTATTTTGGAACTAGAACCTATAAAGTTCTAAAACATTCTAAATTAAAGATCTTGGGTTCCTTTTTTCAAATTAAAAAAAGTATAAGCCCTGCTCATCTCCTCCAGACCGAATACTCAGAAGTGCCAAAGAACATGCAAAGGCAGACAGAGGCACTTCTGCTGGAGGACCAGTGTTATGCCTTTCAAGGAACAGCACTTTTCACTCTGGAAAACACTCGCTCCTGTGAAACTACAAGTGTAAGACAGGCTGTTGCCATTGCTGGGATGTCACAAATGAATCATGAGTTTGAGTAATTTTTAAAGATTTGTATTCCTAGTTTCTAAGGGCTTCTATAATAAATCAGGAACATATAAACTACATAGTAACCCAAGTGGATAGCATAAACTCCATCACTACCAGTACAAGCCAAAATATCAAAACAAAGCACACACACACAAAAGACTAAGCAATCTTGACCAGGCTAGGTCACGGCTAGTTTGCTTTTGTCCTGATCCTCATCTTGGCCAGACACTGGGAAAGTAAGGAATGTGTAGAATTGTAGAATCTGTGTTTGACAAAAGGTAGACACAGAGATTAATATAATCAGCATAATGACGACATTTTAGCCTAAATCATCTCACAATTTCCCCAAATGGCTTGACATGCGCAATGAACAGGGGTGGTGGAAAAAAACAGAACCCTGCAGACCCTGAAAGTGGACCATTGGGGAGGATGACTCATTGCCGGACATTACGTGTCTGAGATGTTGCAGCAAGAGAGGAACAAACCCACTGAAGGGGCATTTTGTCAATCCCTGCAAACATTCCATAAGCCAGTCACCAAAACCTCATTGTCGACATTATTAAAAGTTGCTGACACACCAGAGTAAAACATGGACAATAGGACATCTTAGTCCATCCCTAGGCAATCGACTGTCAATGTTAATTCAGTCTCAGTTCTGGTCTGAAATCAGAATGCATGGAATCAGACATCTGGGGCATGCACTGCTATAGACTAGGGACCGAATGGTTGGGCAGCAGTTCTGCAGAAAAGGACCTAGGGGTTACGGTGGACGAAAAGCTGAATATGAGTCAACAGTGTGCCCTTGTTGCCAAGAAGGCTAATGGCATTTTGGGTTGTATAAGTAGGGGCATTTCCAGCAGATCGAGGGATGTGATCATTCCCCTCTACTCAGCACTGGTGAGGCCTCATTTGGAGTACTGTGTCCAGTTTTGGGCCCCACACTACAAGAAGGATGTGGATAAATTGGAGAGAGTCCAGCGGAGGGCAACAAAAATGATTAGGGGGCTGGAGCACATGACTTACGAGGAGAGGCTGAGGGAACTGGGATTGTTTAGTCTGCAGAAGAGAAGAATGAGGGGCGATTTGATAGCTGCTTTCAACTACCTGAAAGGGGGTTCCAAAGAGGATGGATCTAGACTGTTCTCAGTGATAGAAGATGACAGAACAAGGAGTAATGGTCTCAAGTTGCAGAGGGGGAGGTTTAGGTTGGACATTAGGAAAAACTTTTTCACTAGTAGGGTGGTGAAGAACTGGAATGGGTTACCTAGGGAGGTAGTGGAATCTCCTTCCTTAGAGGTTTTTAAGGTCAGGCTTGACAAAGCCCTGGCTGGGCTGATTTAGTTGGGTTTGGTCCTGCTTTGAGCAGGGGGTTGGACTAGATGACCTCCTGAGGTCCCTTCCAACCCTGAGATTCTATGATTCTATGATTCTATGATTCTATGCTGGTGTAGCTGAATCTATCACATCACTGCATTCATTGCATTATAATTTCAATGCATGGTCATGTAGGAGGCGGCGGCTTTGGGACACAAAGGAGACACCTGTTTAGGCACCAGTATCCTTGCTAATGAAAAGGCAGGAGGGCCACATCATTCCACTTTATAAATAAGATCACTTTAAAAGTGTTCTGCAATGCAGAAATTCCTCTTTAAGTTTGATCCAAAGATGTTACGGCTGCATCTCGGTATTGTTTTAAGTAATTTTTCTTAATGTGCTTCTCTTTTATTTGTCAGGCTAAGGAACATCCAGTATGCATTCAACACCACCCTCCTTGTGATCATCTGGCGCATTTTCATTGCAAGGTCGCAGATGGCTCGCAACATCTGGTACTTCGTTGTGAGCCTCTGCTATAAGTTCCTTTCCTATTTCAGGGCATCAAGTACCCTCAGGCACTGAAATAGCCAGTCAGCGGCCAAAAGGACCTTCCTCTCCTCTAAACAGCATCTGTGGGCATCTGGGCTTGAAAGTAGCAGGGAATCCACCACCACCAACAGCTGCCTGCAGTCAATGTGTCCTGTTACTATGATCACAATTATCTTTTTACTAATGCTTTTAATATGTGACGATCTTTCTTCCATAGGACCATGCTAATTTTAAAGCCATAACTGAAGCTTTAGACATGGGTTATTGTGGGTCTTTTGTCTAGATTCCGGTGTGCAAGAGGATGGATTAACCAAAGCTGCCATCTTTCCATCCAAAGTCTAAGAGCTAGACACTCTCATCCCCACCTCCCTCCTTAATAGTTGCAGATTTTAAAGTCATAGAAATTAGGAAAGGAATACGATAAGACAAGGAAATGTCAAATAAATAAATCAGTGAGAGGTTTTCTTAAATGCAGTTCATAAATTCTAGCTCAATGAAACCAACAGGGCCAAATAACTTCTTAGATTGTGAAACCACATTTTCTGTGTCACTCAAACCTAAAGGAAGTAAGGAAAAGTAAACGATGGAAGGCTGATGAATGTGGTTTAGATCTCTATCTCAGGTTGCCAAGGCCTGATACTTTCAAGCCCTGATTGATGAGATATACAGAAGCCGTGTACATTTTTTATCAGCATGAACACACACACAAGTGACTTTACTATGGAGAGGCATTAATCTCTCTATAATTTGTCTTCCATTAAAAAGCCCTCTTTTATCACCTCTATAGCTCTTGCTTGGAAAATTTGTGTGGCCTGAGAGTTGTTGTATTTACTCTCAACATGAAGGAAAATGCTTGTGCAAATCTTGAAGAAAATTAATAAAGGTGTTTTTGAATCAGTCATTTAAAAAAAATCACCATGCTTTGAAATTCTGATTTTTGGCTAACATTTCTTTTGTCTAGCTGAAAAACAGCTTGTTACTCCACTTTCCATATAGTTAAATTCCCCTGAAAATTAATGCACCCGCTTTGTTGAAGAAAGTGTAATTAAGCAAAGTTAGTAACAGTGTTTTGTTGTGGATCATGCATCCCGATCTTGCTCCCATTGATGTCAGTCTGAGTAATAGCCCCAGTCCTGTTTTCATGGATGACAATAGGCATTATTTTTCCATTGACTTCTGTTGGAGAGGGATTGCACATGATATACATAAGAGCATAGTGCTCTATCAGCTTGCTGGAGCTTAGAAGGCGGACAAGGAGTTGCAACTAGGGTCCCATTGAAAGGCTGATTTTTGTACCAAAAAAGAGAGATACATTATTAAGCTTTCAGTTTTTAATGATTAAGTCTCATTGATAACTGGAACATTTTCTTTACATTTAGTGACTTGAGAGAGCATTTGTTAAGATTAAAAGACTTTAAAATGACTCCTTTTTAAAGTGTTTGCAAGTTTCAAATCTGTCCAACTTTGTGCCTTCTGCCTGCCCAAGCAAGTAACATTGCATCACAAAATGTGATACAAGAGGCAGTTTTCAAGGCCAAGAATAGTCAAATGTCTATGAAGTGGCCATTATTTCAAAATTATACCTGCTTCTGACAGTGAAGGCAACAGAGGGAAAAAATCATGGCCACAAGCAATATTTTTCTTGTAAAAAGTGAAAAGAACTAGTAAAGTTACCTCTCCTTCTGCATCCTCTACAGGACCATTTTCCAAATGAGAGTAACAGAGTTTAAACAAGTTGCCAAAAGAGGCTTTTGGTGGAGCCCAGAATATAGACGCTCCTCGCCCAGTTCTCTGAAATGGTAAAACCACTTCTTTTCTCACGAGACCACAGTACCTCTCATACAGATTGCTTCAAGTCTCTGTACTTAAGTCAAGTGTAAAATGGGCTACTAATGCTTAACCACCTTTGTAAGGTGTGTTGAGGTCTTAGGATGAAAAAGTGCTTTGTAAATGCAAAACTTTGTTACCCCACCTGAAAAAACGTGGCTAAGTAAGACACAGAGATTCAGTGAGGTGTCTAGCAGGCACTGCATCCTACTGGCTTAGCTGCTGCTGCTGCTGCAATCAGGAGATGTGGTTTTCTAGCCTTGGATCGAACATGGCATGTGCTATGACTCTTTAGCAGTGTTTGGAGTGAAGGTCAGGTGCACTGTACTTGTATGCATCACTAACATAGCTACCTAGTGAATGCGCCTAAATTGTCAGGTCCACGGCTGTCTCTGCAGGATGCATTAAATAGGTATATCTCCATACATTATATTTTATCTCCTAGAGCTGGAAGGGACCCCGAAGGGTCATCGAGTCCAGCCCCCTGCCTTCACTAGCAGGACCAATTTTGCCCCAGATCCCTAAGTGGCCCCCTCAAGGATTGAACTCACAACCCTGGGTTTAGCAGGCCAATGCTCAAACCACTGAGCTATCCCTGCACAACTCACTCCTTTATTTTAATAATCAGGTGGCACATTCATCCCACTGATTTAAAACACTATCTTCATTTACCTGCACCCAAGAGAAAATGAAAGGTTAAAAATAAAAACAACCTGGGTCATTCTGAAAACAAAAAAAATTTCACTTAAAAAAGTCCAGTTACGGATGCTGATTAGCACCAATGAACTGACTTAGCACATTTACAAAATCCAAGCACTTAAAAAGAAACAAATAGCTATGGCAATCTTAAATCTTACACTGCCCACATAAACAAGGTACCCAATCCTAAAATCAGATGCACCAGGACAAACCTTTCAGCTCACATGGAGCTCCATTGAAAGCAGTGGGGCTCTGAACATATCTGATGTAAAGATCTACACCACGCATATTATTTTCACAGATTCTGAGTTATATTGATCCCCACCATCCCCTTCCTTTGGCCAGACCTACTTGTGACTGGTCATTCGCATATCCTATGTCCACCCCAACCAGTCTGTCTTCCCACATGCCTTGAACATGTCAGGACCCTTGTACCTGCATGAGACTCAGGATGCAGTAGTTTTCAGTCAGGAGGCTGGTGGTACCAAGTTTAAGTTTTTCCAGGCACCTTAGTATTTTGCCAAATGCAACCACAGGAGCAAAGTGGGCCCTTTCTTTCTCACCCTTGAAGAGCAGCAGAGCTGGTTGGAGATATTGCAAATGCACAACTGTGTCCACATCTTCTCATTTCAAGTGGCAAACTGTATTCTGGAGAGCTTTCACCGTCTGCCCTGCCATCCTCTCAGCCTCATCCTTGTCTCTGAGGAACCCCAGCATTGTCAGCAAATAGCCCCTGACCTGTGTTGCCTCTCCTGAGTGGAAAACCAGGTTGCTAATTCCTCTAAACCTGAGCATAAGTATGATAAAACTTACATCTTTAATCCTCTCTTTCATGTGGCTCAGAACATCATCTCCTGATTGTCAGATCTTTCTGTGGACCAGACAAGGTCTCATCAAGGACAACTCTGGCCATGGTGTTCTGGTGCTTATGTTGACGACCTGGTGGAAATTCCCACTGAGCTCAGGCTTGCAGTGATTTCCCTGGGCTCTTGAGATCTTTACGACCTCACACCAATGGTCTATGGGACTTTTGCAATGGTCTCCAAACACTGTGCTCATCAACATACAGCCACTCTCTCTCAGTGAGCTCAAAACCCCGGGGAAGTTCTCGCAAAAAAAAAGGAAACAGATGCTTGCTTTGCCTTTCCCCTCCCCCTCCTTTTGACAAAATGAAGCCAAATCCAGTTTAGTTTTTATTTATTTTTAAAAGTTGCAGTTTTAAAGATGCCCTGTAGGAAATCATACTTTGGTTCATTGGCATTACACTTGCTGGGCAAATAACTGATTTTTCAGTTTGGTGGCAGTTTTGGAAAAAAAATTGGTTTGGGTCAAAGAATGTGAAATTTTTTGGTGAATTGAAAAAAACCCACCGTGGGTCCCTTCCAAAGCAGGGATTTAAACCTCAGTCTCCCACATCCCATGTGAGTGCCCCAACCACTGGACTAAAGAGTATATGGGAAGGTGCCAATAGCAGCAGCACCATCACATTCTCTTCCTTTGCTATGGCCAAAATTATTGGTGTCACGTTTGTGAATAGGTTTGGGTTGATCAAAGCTGCATTTTTTGTTGAATAAACTGTTAATCAAAAAAATTCCATCCAGTGCTGAGTCATAAGTATACATGATTCACCCGGAGGGAAGGTTGCAGAAATGGTCCTTTATGAGCGGAGGCCAGTTGGCCTAGAGATTTTTGCTGAGGCAGCATGCTTAGTCCTGTGCAAAGAAGTGGCTTCACTTTCCTGTATCATCATCTTGTTGACAGACGAAATGCTGTTGACCAATCACAGAGCTATATCTAGCTTCCTTTCGACATGGGTGGGACTCAGCAATAGCCTAGAATCTTCCTTGCTCCTCCACTTCCCTTTATGAACAAGCAGCTTTGAGGACAAAGCTGGTGGTCACATACTGTACAATCATGACAGTTTATTTGCCACAGCATCACGAAACAGGATAGGATCAGTTACCATTTATACCCAGTGGACTTACCATTCAGTTACCACATCATATTGTGACAATACTGCATAGTTGTCATAGTTACTCGGGAAACTAACCTGTGACACGCTGAACTTGATGTACTCTTGTTTTAGTCATTATACACACATACCAGGCTATAGCTATACGCTGAGTGGTATGTAGAAGCTATGGAACACTGAAGAGCGTTTCATTGTCAAATGATTTCTATGTTATAGGAAGTCTGTCATAAACTGTTAGATTTCAAATAACAAATTGTATACTTCTTTAAATTAAACTAAATACCCCTGCTAAAAATCACCAAAATTAATCTGAACATGCCATTTGACTGACAAGTCAATTTATTTCCAGAGAATTTGCTGCAAAATGAGGTTTTTCAATACATTTGGAGGAAAACTTGACAACCAGGCCACATTTCTTGGGGGGCACTTTTGGTCAGCTTTTGCTGCTGCATGATGTTTTCAAGTCTCTTTGCTGTTTTCAAGGCGACCTGGTGTACCTCTGTGTGTGTGGGTGGGTGTACATATCTGTATGTATATTTATACATTTTCAGCACCAATCATCTCACACGGCTTCCAGAAATGTTGCAACTATCTGATCTTTTTGAAAGGCCAGACTGTAACCATTTATTATGTGCTTTTCTAAATCAAATTAAGATGAAGTAAAACCCCCCACCCTAATTTCCCTGGTTTAAAAAAATTTTTTTTTTTTAAATCCACCAGTACTGTTAAATCAGTCATCGTTCATGAATCCTTATGCAACTTGGAAAAGGTGGGGGGAGGGGCTTTTTGTTTGTTTTTAAATAAACTGCAGCTTCATGATTTAAAGCGTGTTGTTGCTACTTCTGCACTGAAGTTCTACTGCAGACAACAAGGATGAACTTGTTGTTCAACTGGGCCTTGTATTCTAGCGCAGAATAGATAATATATTGTACATTCCCAGCAAATGTATCAGTAATGATCTTGCTAAATGGTGCTACACCTTGGTAAGAAGGTGGTTAAAAACTTACTTAAGGGCAAATAAAAGTGTGCGTATTAGGAGTAATTTAACAGAATTTAAAAGGTACTATCCCAGTTTCTCAGTTACTAAAGAAAGAAATCATATTTTTTTCAACAAGTACCATAGAAAATGAAACTGCTTATATATTGTTTCTTGATCACTATACATAATCTTGACAATAGAATGAATCCCCTTTATAGCAAAATATTTACTGTCCCACTGCCCAAAGTTTATATGGTTATAACTGTTATTTCTATACACTTTTCCCTATGAGACAATTTACTGTTACTGTTACTTATGAAGTTTCTAATTCAAAAGTGTAATGTTTTGAGCCCTCCATGTCAAAGTTGTAAGGTCACAGAATACAAGAACCTCAGCCATAAAATTGCTAATATTAATTTTATGTTATTTTAAACAATAAATAAAATATTTTAAAACAGCTGTTATTATGCATTAATCTACTGGAGTTGCTGAGGAAAAGTTAATTACAAGCAATGGTGTTTTTCCATACACCCCTTCTTCACCGTTTCAAAACTTGGGGTGGAAAAGGGTAAGTTTTACATGGACTTAGCTCAAGCCCTGCACCTACAGGATTCAGGAGGCAAAAAGCAGCTAAAGGGACTACAAGGGGAGAGAGAATTTCTACATTTAGCTTGGGAAAGAGCATGGTTTTGGATATAGACACATCCTCATTTTTTTTTCTACATGGGTGCCCACCAGACACCCTTACACCTGGAAAGCGAAGGGGACATGGCTTCAGCTGGGGGTAAATGGTTGTTGCTCCACTGACAATTTCCACCGGTTGAGGATCTGCCCTAAGTGATCTTATGTTTAATTTATAAATTAAGGATCTGATTCTCAATTACGCTAGCGCCACTTTGCATCACTCTGGCAATTTAAAGTCAGTATAAATATAATTTACTCCCACTTAAAGGGCTCCTTGTGAAAATGAGAATCAGACTTTAAATATATGCCCAAAACTGCAGACAGACTTCTCTACGTTAAAGCACTAAGTAAACTGCCACTCTTAATCCAGTAACAGGCGTGGCCTGCCCCGCAAAAAGCCCAGAATACCTAGGGCAAGTGCAATGCTTGAACACAGTTTGAAGTGACTTCATGCTTAGATTCTGACTCAATTGTAGCCAGTTAGAAATGGTGATGTAATAAGATGGACTATGAAATGTGCCCTACTAGAGATACAGAAGTGCTAGCAGGCAAGGGCCATTTTACATGCAAAACAGATCTCATAGGTTACTGAACTAGAGGCCTCATTCTTCGGGTTGCCAGCTTTGGTCGGACGTATTCCTGGAAGTGCCATCACACGACAATCTTTAATTAAAAATTAATCTTTAATTCCTGGAGATTCCAGGACAGTCCTGGAGGGTTGGCAACCCTACTCATTCTGGAAAATCACCTTGGCCTAGAACTTAGGGTCTCAAGGTCTCCAGGTGCCTAAACGAAAGAGATACCAAAAGGTCTGGGTTCAGCAACAATCTCTTGTGAAGAGAAAGCTGACGCCCTCACAGGTCTGAAATGTGAGCAGAGGTCCAGATCCTTAAAGGTATTTAAGCTCCTAAATTCCACTGATTTCAATGGACGTTAGGAGCCTAAGTACCTTTGAGGGTCTGGGTCACGGAGACCTTCCCTATGTCATTTAAACTGTTCAAAATTAACTCTAGTGAATTATGGCCATCTGCCTGGAAACAGTCTGGATTCTGGGAGAAATGTCATAGCATGTTCAGGGATTTCTATTTAAGAAACCCACAGCCTGGAATTCACGATTTCTCTGTTTCCTGACACGGGTGAAGAGGAAGGGCTTGACCAAACATAGTAGAGCCAATTCCCTATATGGTGCAGGCTGTACTTTTTGTAAGCTTGCATGAATTGCACAGGGGCTGTATGCAAAGTGATGATATACCAGCACACAAGCATTATGCAGAGCAGGTGGCATATACATTAAAATTAACCTAGCAGAGAGAAAAAAATAGTGCATTTTTAATTTAAGTACAAAATTATCAAATTTTTTTTTACTGTTTTTGAAATCAAACCTGTGTTTAGTAACTGGAAACTGTATCAGAAAAAATATTTTCATGATAAAATAAAAATGGCTTTCCAACCGGCATTGTGTCTTGTGATCTTACCCTGTCCTTTGGATGCTTCAGCACACTGTATATGATCTTTGAGGGAGGCATCTCCTTTTCTTACTAGTCTGAGGGTGGGAAGCAGCTGAAGAACTTTCCCCATTATATTCTGATGTGTCATCATTTATATCCATCTTTTTCTCCCACCCCTCGCCCCCGGCCTCCAGTGAATATTAGGGCCTCTATGTGCATACAAAGGTCTGCCCATATGAAGCCAGTTGCAGGTTCAAGGCCTAAAAAGGTAAGCAGTCAAAGGGATACAACTAGAGCTGTTTGGAAAAAGCCAATTATGATTTGCACACACAAAATTAACACTTTTTAAAAAAAATTCCTATCTTCCCCCCACCCCCAAAAATGGCAAAAATCTACACACACACACACACCCCAAAAAAACCCCCACTGCTTTTTGTAAAATATTTCAGTTTTTGGTAAAAAGTTTTGATTTTCAAAAAACAAAAAAACCACACACACATTTTTACCAAAACCTGAATTTGTGTTTTACCATAGACTGTGGTTTGGTTCAAAAATTTAGTTAATAATTGTTTTGTTACTCTGAACCTTTCCCCTGATCTTTTTGTAGTCACAAAGCCCTTTGGACTGTAAATTCTCTCATATAGAAGAATTACCAAAAATCATCATATGTCGTATAACTAAGCCGGTTAAAAACATACAGGTCAGGTTCTGTGCTCCAACAGGACCCCTCATGTTGCTCCAATAGCAGAACTAGGCCATGCAGCTGAAGGAGTTTCCCCAATGTAAGGCAAAGCCCCAGCATGGTGGAGAGCTGTTGAAATAGCTCTTAGCAACCAGCCTTGAGTAGGACATGTGCTGGGAAGGAGGAGAATGACAGAGCATACCGTGCTTTGGTTAGTTCCAGTCCCCAGGATATCCCCTATATGGCTACTACATCTGAGTGTAGATAACTACCCTGTGAAGCTACTTCAGCTTGCACTGGAGACCTCAGAATATGTGGCGCGGCAAAGATGGCTACTGTTTTCCTTCACAACCAGCCCATTCCTGCCCCGCAAGTGGTCTTTGGGAAGAAAACAGAATCTGACACATGCTTCCCAAACTATTTAAATATATATGTGTGTGCGCTGATCCTTCTTCTATTCAGGTTAATGGAACGCCCATGGGAGCAGGATCTGGCCTATAATGGTACTATTTCAAAGCAGCTGCATTTTAAAAACTTGTGCTGAGTTTGCAAGTAGTGGTGCTGTCTCAATGTAATGATAAGGGAGGAGCTCTTCAAAAGCAGAGCTGGCAGTTAGGTGCCTAACCCTCAATGATTTTGAAAATCGTCCCTAAGAACACAAAATACTCTTCATGATGTTGGCCTAGTATAAAACAGTAGCCTGCTTCAGTAGGAATCTTCCATTGCCACCTAGTATGCCTATACTATACACGAGTGTTAAATGAAAGCTGCACGAAAAATGACTCTTCAAATTACAATATTAACACTGTCTGGCACTTCAGTAAAATAACTATTCCAGTACGATGGAACACGGTGCATGGACTGAAAAAGAAAATCCATATTTAACAACCTTCATAAAATGCTTCTCTTCAAATGAGAGTCAATTTAATGTAAATGTGAGTTCTGGGGAGAAAAATTCAATTTTGCTATTGACAGCCCCCCCCCCCTTTTTGAATTTGAAATTGAAAGGTCAGCCTGTAGATTTCAATATTTGAAGCCTTATTTCTGATTAACCTGTGCTATCTTGCCATTCAGTTACATAAACAACTTCAACTGGGACACTCATGGTGAGATTCTCAGCCCCACGCCAGACAGGTACCAGATAAAAGGGCCAGAGCAGTGTAAAGTGGCCCTGTATCCAGCAGGGGAGGATTCCTCCAGCATACATGGTCCAATGCCAGTAGTAAGCCAGGCTTCTGAGGAACCCTTCACACAAGCCCTAGCATGAGGGGTATATCGGGGCAGGGCAGGGGTGGGAGAGGCATGTAAGGGATTGGACTGGCGCACACAGCACTGCAGAAATTCAGGGCAGCGATCAGACTCAAGGGGCAGCCTGGGGAGACTGCTGTAACTTAGGCACCCAGGGCTGTCTAGATTACACTGGGGGCTTCTCCAGCCCCCACAGCAGCCCTGGATTGGGTGGGCAAACAGGGGGCTTAAAGCTACCTTAGTGCCCCATTCCCCTGGCTGTGCGTTCTGTGCTGTGCTCCTCGGAGAGTGTCCCGCAAGACACCAACAGCTTTCCTGGGAACTGCCACTTTTAGAACCCCGCGTAAACAATGTATTGAGACTTACCACACACAGCATACACATAGGTAACCATTCATACTTCAGCCTTCGGTATTTCATGAACTACCCTTATCCTCACTCATTAGCAGTTAAAGAACAATACTAACATGCTGTATGTACGCATTACAAAGAGTCGGGGGGGGGGGGGGGAATTTGCCATTGCCTGAATCATTTTGCTTTGGTAATGTTTTACACTCTTTTCTCTGATGTAAATGACTACACAAGGCATGAGGCCCTATGACGCTAGTGACCAGTGAACGTCTGGCCGGTAGCATTAGGATGACCTAGCTACATGGCAGGGTATAAAAGTGGCTGTAATGATAGTTACATGTAAGCAAGAGGATTCTGCCCACAAAACCTAAGCGCTGCCAGATGGCATGCTGCTCCTCTATCACCGTCATTGAACCAAACCCCTGCTTCATGAGTCCCAAATGCTCCAGGGCTGCCTGCTGGGTGGTCACTCACTCCCTCCTAAGAGGAGGGACACCAATTAGTGCTAGTCACACCCCCATGGCAATTTGTAATGAAATAAACAGGTCTGACTACCAGAAGGAGGCTGCCAGACAACTCTCCAATACCAAATTCTACAGGCCACTTTCCTCAGATCCCACTGAGGAATATACTAAGAAACTGCACCATCTACTCAGGACACTCGCTACACTAACACAGGAACAAATCAACATACCCTTAGAGCCCCGGCCGGGGTTATTCTATCTACTACCCAAGATCCACAAACCTGGAAATCCTGGACGCCCCATCATCTCTGGAATTGGCACACTCACTGAAGGACTATCTGGATATGTGGACTCTCTGCTCAGACCCTATGCCACCAGCACTCCCAGCTATCTCTGTGACACCACTGATTTCCTGAGAAAACTACAATGCATTGGTAATCTCCCAGAAAACACCATCCTAGCCACCATGGATGTGGAGGCTCTCTACACAAACATCCCACACACAGATGGAATACAAGCTGTCAGGAACAGTATCCCTAATGATGACACAGCACAACTTGTTGCTGAGCTCTGTGACTTTATCCACACGCACAATTATTTCAAATTTGGTGACAATATATACCTCCAGACCAGTGGCACCGCCATGGGCACACGCATGCCCCACAATATGCCAACATTTTTATGGCTGACCTGGAACAATGCTTCCTCAGCTCTCGTCCACTCACGCCCCTTCTCTACCTACGCTACATTGATGACATCTTCATCATCTGGACCCATGGGAAGGAGGCTCTGGAAGAATTCCACCACGATTTCAACAGCTTCCACCCCACCATTAACCTCAGCCTGGACCAATCTACACGGGAGGTCCACTTCCTAGACACCACAGTACAAATAAGTGAAGGTCACGTTAACACCACCCTATACCGAAAACCCACCGACCGCTATGCCTACCTTCATGCCTCCAGCTTCCACCCCGGACGGACCACACGATCCATCGTCTACAGCCAAGCGCTGAGGTACAACCGCATCTGCTCCAACCCCTCAGACAGAGACCAACACCTACAAGATCTTCACCAAGCATTCTCAAAACTACGATATCCGCACAAGGAAATAAGGAAACAAATCAACAGAGCCAGACGTGTATCCAGAAGCCTCCTGCTATAAGACAAGCCCAAGAAAGAAACCAACAGAACTCCACTGGCCATCACCTACAGTCCTCAGCTTAAACCTCTCCAACGCATCATCAGTGATCTACAACCCATCCTGGACAATGATCCCTCACTGCCACAGACCTTGGGAGGCAGGCCAGTCCTCGTCCACAGACAACCCGCCAACCTTAAGCATATTCTCACCAGCAACCACACACCGCACCATAACAACTCTAACTCAGGAACCAATCCATGCAACAAACCTCAATGCCAACTCTGCCCACATATCTACACCAGCAACACCATCACAGGACCTAACCAGATCAGCTACAACATCACCGGTTCATCCACCTGCACGTCCACCAATGTTATATATGCCATCATGTGCCAGCAATGCTCCTCTACTATGTACATTGGCCAAACTGGACAGTCACTACGTAAAAGGATAAATGGACACAAGTCAGATATCAGGAATGGCAATATACAAAAACCTGTAGGAGAACACTTCAACATCCCTGGACACACAATAGCAGATGTAAAGGTAGCCATCTTACAGCAAAAGAACTTCAGGACCAAACTCCAAAGAGAAACTGCTGAGCTTCAGTTCATTTGCAAATTTGACACCAGCCGCTCAGGATTAAACAAAGACTGTGAATGGCTAGCCAACTACAAAAGCAGTTTCTCCTCCCTTGGTGTTCACACCTCAACTGCTAGCAGAGGACCTCACCCCCCCTGATTGAACTAACCTCGTTATCTCCAGACTGATTCTTGCCTGCATATTTATACCTGCCTCTGGATATTTCCATTACATGCGTCTGACGAAGTGGGTATTCACCCACAAAAGCTTATGCTCCAATACATCTGTTAGTCTTAAAGGTGCCACAGGACTCTGTTGCTTTTTAGGGTCATTTGCTCTCCAGACCCTTTCTCCTGCCCCCCCCCCCCCATTTTCCTAAAAATAAAAGTCCAACTGGGGAAAAATTTCCTATCAACGGGTGAAATTCATTCCTGTGAAGAGGGTCACCACAAAAGACTGTACACCACTTGAGTCCCACTTATACCCTGACAATAGTACTTAAATGGCTTTAGGAGATGCATAGGCCTTCTCTTGGCCCTCTGCACCTGGAGGAACTTCACCTAAGAAGATCTGTTGTAGTAGATTGTAGAAAAGAACCCAAGGGAAGTACTGAGAACCCCATTGCTTGGAACATTTAAACCTGGAGTAGAAAAAGTGCTAGAAAACATTCTCCAGGGACCAATCCTGCACTGGCAGGGGATAGATTAGATGGCTTTTCCATTGCTAGGTCTCGTCCACTGCTAATACCTATTAGTTATTTTTCATAAGGGTGAATACTCTGATACTTCCTTCTCCTCCTACTACTTTTTTTTGTTCCTTGGGGCTTTTCATAGGGACAGGAAGCATATAACCAGGCTCTTTATAACTGGGGGAAGTAACCATATTAAACACATTGCTGAACAAATGCAGTGAGTAAAGCTGTAGCCCGAGGGGTGTGTGAATCAGACTCGGGCGGGGGGGGGGGGGGGGGGGGGGGGGGGNGTTTCATCAGTGTCATCATTTCCCTGCCCCTTCTCAGCCATTAGGTTAGCAAAGTATAAAGCTGGTCAAAAGAATGCTCTGATGCTTTCTATAGGAAAAGAGAAAAGTTCATGTGTGTGTGTGGAAATCTCCATCAATCTCAAGCTTCTTTGGAAAGTTTTCCACCACTTGTGGCAAAATTTGTTGATAAATAGGCTGTCAGATAGAATTTCCTGTGGAGATGCAAAGAAGCACTAATCCAGTGAAGACAAATTCACCAGTGAATAGGCTAATGAAGTAAACAGGATTGGAAAGGTGAGCAAGGCTAACGTGGCAATAAATCAGGGAACAGATTCTCCCCAGGTCAAAATGCTCCAGACACACCTCTTACTACAGAGCAGCTATGCAGCACCACTTTAAAAGCAAAGGTAATGGCACAGAAATCTCTCGTTTTTCCCTAATGAATTAAAGTGGCCATGCACAACCATATTATTTATGATTTACATTTTATTTTCTTACTAAACCAAGGTAACAGGAGGCCAGCTTCCCACACCCATTATAATCCCAACTAGGCTGGAGGCTTTTAATTAACTACCACATTTACTAAACAAGAGTATAGAAGAGGAACATTATTTAAATATCTACTCTTTGCATTTTAAGATTAACAAGCGGCAGGGATTGCATTAGGAATATAACAACTATACTGGCTGGGGGGGTAATTAAAAGCAAAGGAAAAGGTGAAGGAGCTTCTGTGACAACTAGTTCCCTCCTGATTCGTATAAAGACCCTTATCATACTAATTTAAAAGGGAAAAAAACCTGCAGCCATGTAAGTGTTGTTTCCTATAGCATTAGAGTAGGAGCTTAGTGATAAGCAATACAGCCACTGGTTACTGTAATAAAGCTGTGACACACAGGAATGCTGGTAAGAGACTGATCTTTATTTTCTGGCCCTATTCACATGACACGGATCAAGGTTCAAACTCCCATGTCACTTAGTAGGATCTCTTCATTGAGCACTAGGCAGAAGAGATTGCTGATAAGATTAAAAGACTATTTCAGACTGGCAAAATCCCACTATTCTTTGGCATGTTTGAATGATGATGTGTTTAATGACTGAAGAGTATTAGCATATTAAAGGAATTGTATCACTTAGCCAAGTTATTAAATTTCCTTTTGAGATTATTAAGTGATCACTCAGCCTTAGAACGTCCATAGCAAAAGGGTGAGTGTGATGCACGGCTAGAAAGGGTTAAACATCCTGCAAAATAAATAATGTTTGCGGTTTTGTGTATTTACATATATATGAGTAGGATCAACAATATAATCAACAGTCTCTGTCTATGTTGTATTCTGTTAATGCAGAGATCAAAAGAACATCCTAGCATTTAAATGAATTGTAAACATGGGATAGCTCTGTATTCATCTCTTTGAAATGTATAGCAAGTCATCTGTGAATGGTGGAGGAACAAGCAAATTGCCTTACGTTAATTCGTATAGCTAAGATGGACCTCCTTCAAAGTCATGCTAATTACCTTTTGTTCCCCGAGGAACTCCAACTTCTCAAAAAGGACATGAAATTGTATAAAAGATCCTTGGGTCCAGATCCTGTTCATCTCATATCTGTTTGAGGCTTCATACAGGGGAAGCTTAGGCAAAAGGACTGAGATCCCACAAAAACAACAAGGAGTCCGGTGGCACCTTAAAGACTAACAGATTTATTTGGGCGTAAGCTTTCGTGGGTAAAAAAACCTCACTTCTTCAGATACCCACAGAAGCTTATGCCCAAATAAATCTGTTAGTCTTTAAGGTGCCACCGGACTCCTTGTTGTTTTTGTGGATACAGACTAACACGGCTACCCCCTGATACTTTGCAACTACAAAGCTCACCATCTCTGCTATGAATCTGAACCTCAATGAATTGAGCTCATGTCTGTATGTATATTGATCTTTTAACCATATTCGCGCTCTCTCTCTCTCTCTCGTTTAATACATTTTAGTTTAGTTAATAAGAATTGGCTGTAGCGTGATTTGGGTAAGATCTGAAACATTCATTAACCTGGGAGGTAATGTGTCCGATCTTTTGGGATTGGTAGAACCTTTTCTTTAATATGATGAAATAAGATTTACAGAAATTTTCATCATATTTGACCTGGGTACCTGGATGGAGACCTGAGGCTGGATCACCTTAAGGGAACTGTGTTGTTTGGACTTCTGAGTAATCAGTAAGGTAATAAAGAAGCTGTTTTATTCTGGCTTGGTAAATCTAAGTATTGAAATATCCACCAGCTTTATGATGATTTTCTGCCCCATTCTTTGCAGTTTGCCCTAATTGAGTGACCATAGCGGGACCCCGGTCACAGTGATATTGACCGTATTAAGATTTGCACTTTTGTGGACATGTCAGCAATTCCTGGCTGTATCTTTAACCCAAGAAAAAGTATCATTACTAAGAATGACACTCTTCACCCCACCCCACCCCTCTACCTGCCTTCTCTGGCAGAATGAATAGATTTTGGCAAACAAATTATATTTAGTGTCTGGTAAGTTTACAGTAGGACACATCCCCTCCAACCAAAGAATGGAAAAAAAGAAGCTAAGGGGAAAGATCTCTGTATTCCTTTCCACCATCATGTAGCCTACAAGAGTGTTGATAACACACTCCTATGTACCATAAGGCTTTCACTTCCAACACCAACAGATGAGAAAAGGAAATATGAACCCTCAGTTTAATCAAACTGCATTCTAATGCAAAAATCTTACCAGTGACCTCATCTGTTTTACATCAGCAGATCTGATTGGCTCACATTCTGTGCATTTGGGAAATTATGCTACCTGAATACTGATGAGGTCACTGTTAAGGTTTTATATTAGAGTGGGGAACATGATTGATTATTTGATCCCCAATATTCTGTTGCTGACAGGAATCTTGAAAGCTAGTGACAGTGCAGTAGCAAATTAGTCAAACTATCAGGTCAGTTTCCCACATTTTTTAGCGGTAATGGAAAATGTTATAAAATACTCTATAGACACACATGACCAACTCTTTACCTTGTGCCCCCATGTCACCTCCAACCCACTTTCCCCAACGTGCGGGTTCTTACCGCCAACTGCTGCCCCCAACACCGGTATCTTCACCACCCAGCCCTGAAAACTACGACCCTGACCCCCTGCACTCAACCCCCATCACCATGCAGTATAGACCTCCTGAAGTGCAGCACTCAATGCACAGCACTCCAGACAGAACATACGCAAATCTTTGATTGTACCGTTCCCCATCCCACCCCACCCCATTGCCCTTTCTTGATTCCCAAACAGTTGTGTTTCTTTCAATAAATTTATTTTCTTTTCAATAAATGGATATTTTGGTTTTGAAAACATTCTTTATTATTGCATAAAGTAAAAGACCCCTTAGCCCAGGAACCAGGCACTGCTAATCAGTGAAGCAAACACAGATTCCTACCAACATTGTAACCACAGGGCACCAGACATTACTGCTGGCTTTCAGCCTCAAATTGCTCCCTCAAGGCAACCCTAATCCTAGCAGCCCCGTGCTGGTCCCGTCTAATAGCCCTGCTCTCTGGCTGTGCAAATTCAGCCTCCAGGTGTTGAACATTGGAGGTCCATGCCTGACTGAATCTTTCACCCCTCCCTTCACAAATATTATGGAGGGTACAGCACGCGGATATAACCGCGGGGATGCTGTTTTCGGCCAAGTCCAGCTTCCCATACAGAGATCGCCAGCGGCCTTTTAAACGGCAAAAAGCACACTCCACAGTCCTTCGGCAGCGGCTCAGCCTGTAGTTGAACCATTCCTTGCTACTGTCAAGGCACCCTGTGTAGGGTTTCATGAGCCACGGCATTAGCGGGTAAGCAGGGTCTCCAAGGATCACAATGGGCATTTTGACTTCCCCTACTGTGATCTTCCTATCGGGGAAAAAAAACCCGGCCTGCAGCTTCCTGAACACGCCAGTGTTCCGAAAGATGCGTGCATCATGCACCTTTCCGGGCCACCCTGTGTTAATGTCAATGAAACGCCCACGGTGATCCACTACCGCCTGGAGTACCATAGAGAAATACCCCTTCCGATTAACGTACTCGGAGGCTAGGTGCTCCGGGGCCAGAATAGGAATATGCGTCCCATCTATTGCCCCTCCACAGTTAGGGACACCCATTTGTGCAAAGCCATCCACAATGTCCTGCACGTTACCCGGAGTCACGGTTCTTCTGAGCAGGATTTTATTAATGGCCCTGCAAACTTGCATCAGCACGATTCCAACGGTCGACTTTCCCACTCCAAACTGGTTCGCGACCGATCGGTAGCTGTCTGGAGTTGCCAGCTTCCAGATGGCAATAGCCACCTGCTTCTCCACCGGCAGGGCAGCTCTCAATCTCGTGTCCTTGCGCTGCAGGGTGGGGGCGAGCTCCTCACACAGTCCCATGAAAGTGGCTTTTCTCATCCGAAAGTTCTGCAGCCACTGCTAGTCATCCCAGACTTGCAGGACGATGTGATCCCACCAGTCAGTGCGTGTTTCCCGAGCCCAGAAGCGGCGTTCCACGGTGCTGAGCATGTCCGTGAATGAGACAAGCAATTTCGTGTCGTATGCGTTACGTGACTCGCTATCATCGTCGGAATCCTCACTGTCACTTCAGATCCTAAGGAATAGCTCGACTGCTAAACGTGACGCGAAGGCGAGACTCATCAGCATACTCCTCAGCAGTTCGGGCTCCATTTCCCACAGACCGAAACGGAACACACAGATCACGCTGCACAATAACCGTTGAAAGATGGTGCCAAATGGCGCCAAATGTGGACGGAAACACAGGGATTGCTGGGATGTGAAGCGATGCATCACGGGGCGTTGGGACAGGACCCAGAATGCCGCGCACCCCCCACCCCCTTCCCACAAGCCACGGCGCCAAAATGGGAAGAGGTGCTCTGTGGGATAGATGTCCATAATGCGCTGCTCCCAATGCCGCTGCACGTGCCGCAACCGTGGCCACGACAGTGCGCTGTCAGCTGTCAGTGTGGACAGACTGCAGCGCTTTCCCTATTCAGCTGTACGAAGGCAGGTTTAACTCACAGCGCTGTACATCTGCCAGTGTAGCCAAGCCCTAATTGAGACATAGTTCACTGAAGTGTCCTTAACTATATACTGTAGGGGAATTCTGCTCAAGTGCACATGCACAGAATTCATGTCTGGCGCAGAATTCTTTTTCCCCACAGAAAATTCTTCCCAAGAACTGCTGCAGTTCCTCCTTTCTCCCACCAGAGGCCACAGTTGCGCCAAAACAGCCAGCCTCATGAACGCAATAAACTTAAATAAGAACCCCTTAAATTCGATGCATTTAACTAAAAAATCCTCCACTGAGATCATTTTTCACAAAATCCCTTAACTGAGTTGCACTTAGTGAAAGAGGGCCTCCTATAGCCCCAATTCAGCAAGCTGCTTAAGCGCAGACTTACTATAACCACGTGCTTAAGTCTCATTGAAATCCATGGTACTTAAGCACATTTATAGTTAACCATCTGCTTAAGTGTTTTGCCAAACTGGGGCCTAACTAAAGAGTAGTTAATGAAGCCCCGTTTATGGGAGGCATCTTTAACTTAAGCTACGTCTACGCTTTACTTCCAGCTCAGGCAGATGTTCACGCGCTAGCTTTGACGGAGCTAGCAGGCTAAAAATAGAAGTGTAGTCTCTGCAATGTGGACTGGAAATTACAGCTCCAGATATACGACCCTGTGGAAAATTAACTGAAATTGCTTTTTACTGACTGTCCTCCATACAGCTATGAAAAGCGGTGCTTGTGCAACACGATTGTTTCTGTCATCAGTGCTATTGCCCACACAAGGTGAAATCCTGACCCCACTGAAGCCCTTTGCCACTGACATCAAAGGAATGGGGATTTCATTAACAATTTCTTTCTCTGAGAAGATAATCTTCACTGGATTCTGAAAATGTCAGGCCTGATTCAAATCTCATTCAAGTCAATGGGAGTCTTCCAATGATTGCATTAGGTTTTCAATCAGATCCACAGGCAAATGTGTCAGGGATGATCTAGGTTTACTTGGTCCTGCCTCAGTGCAGGGAGCTGGACTTGACGATTATTTGAGAAACCTCCAATCCTACATTTCTATGATACTTTCCTGAGAAACACTTTTATTTTTACTTGACAGGCCATAAGGAAAGCAAATTGATAACCAGCTTTTTCATCTCTCTAGATAGCTTTATTTCCTCTATAGGAGTTTGTGTATTACTTTAAAAGGACTCAAAGGATGAAACGGAGGAAAATGTTTTGAAACTCCTCATCACAAATTCCCTGTAAAGTGTCTGTAAATACAATAGCAGTCTGTAAGTGCTTGCAGAATATAAGATAAATATAAAATGGAACATTCTGGCTACTGCGCCTTGATGAAAAACATGTATAATTAAACTTAATGGAAGATTAGCTGGAACATACAAAGGTATGAGGAAGCAGGAACAGGTGTATCACATGAGTATTTTGAAACAAACACTTAAGGGAAGTATTGTACTTTAAATATTTGTGTTTGGTAATATGTAAGAAACAAAGAATTGAGTGTGAATTGTCATTTCAATCCCTCTTATATAATTATTGCACAATTAGGTGCATTATACACCTAACACTTGAAGTATCTTGAAATTTTTCCACTGGGTACTGAATGAGACGGATTAGTCTGTCCTAATATGGCAATTCTTATGATGTTAGCTGGAATATTTTGTGGATTTCCCTTATACTATATCATTTCTAGAAAGAACGAATTACTGAGTTTTGCAACAAGTAATCAGGCAACCTTAGAAAAGTGCACCTAACTGTTCTAAAGTGGGGAGGGTGATCCTGTGGAATACAATGTTCTGCTAATGGCACAGAATGGGAAATAAATCAATCAAGTTTTTAAAAAAAACATGTACCTCCATTTAGATTCCTAACTCATCACCCCACTAGCTCCCAGTCCTCTTCTCCCTCCCTGGGCTCCTCGTCCAATCTCAATCTTCCCCCTTACTTCCTCCAACCTGGTTGTGTGAACAGTTTGACAAAAGGGGCATTAAAAGTTTGAAAAGGAGTGTGAAGGGACCCCATTGGTGCTTCCAAGGCCTCTGTGGCTTTTAAATAAAATAGTTTGTGTGAAAACTGTTCTCTTCTTAAGAGAAAAGACCTATTTTACCATAAAAAAATGAAATGTTTGTAGTAAAATCTGTTGGAAATAAAATACTGGCATTTAAAAGAAAGCAAAAACTGTTACATTGCTTTATAAAACATACATCTTAGAGCTATGTGCTTGAGAACAATGGCACTGATTCAAACCCATTGAATTGAATTGGGATGCTGATCTTAACACCCCTCTATTGAAATAGCTCTATTGCCTTGAAAGGGCTTGTAGATGATGGGAAAGTTGTAACCAGGCACTCAGGCTGCCTTAACATTCTAGCTGGGTTAAAGATATTATGCCTTGTCCTGGCTAAAAATTATTAATATATCGGCTGAACATTGACCAGGCCTTAAGTAAGCAGAGCAACACCCCAACCCAGGGAGTTGAACTTGGGTTAACATTCAATAACATTTTTGGAGGTTGTAAAATATTGTAGGTCAATCTCTCTGACAATTCGAAAATAATTTCTTCTCCACCAAGGGAAGCCAGGGACTGACCTGTACTTCTCTAAGGAACAGCCCATTCATGCTGTAATACTGAGCGGAGAGCTTGCGGAAAGGGCAAACCCTGCTACAGATAAACCTGAAGCACGTTCTTCTTTGGCCTGGTCTACACTACAGGGTTAGGTCGAATTTAGCCGCGTTAGGTCGATTTAAAAATGACTGCATCCACACAACCAACCCCGTTCCGTCAACCTAAATGGCTCTTAAAATCGACTTCTGTACTTCTCCCTGACGAGGGGAGTAGTGCTAAAATCAACTTTGCTGGGTTGAATTTGGGGTAGTGCAGACGCAAATCGACGGTATTGGCCTCCGGGAACTATCCCAGAGTGCTCCATTGTGACCGCTCTGGACAGCACTTTGAACTCCGATGCACTAGCCAAGTACACAGGAAAAGCCCCAGGAACTTTTGAATTTCATTTCCTGTTTGGTCAGTGCGACAAACTCAGCAGCACAGGTGGCCATGCAGTCCCCCCAGAATCGTAAAATGTTTCTACGCTCCCCCTATCATCTCCGTCCCTGAGGTTATCGCAGATTAGAAGGCGAAAAAAACGCACTCGCAATGACATGTTTTCCGAGCTCATGCAGTCCTCCTGCACTGATAGGGCACAGCTTAATGCATGGAGGCATTCAGTGGCAGAGGCCAGGAAAGAATTAAGTGAGCGTGAAGAGCGGAGGCAGGATGGAATGCTGAGGCTAATGGGGGAGCAAACGGACATGCAGAAGCGTCTGTTGGGGGAGCAAACGGACATGCTGAAGTGTCTGTTGGAGCTGCAGGAAAGCCAACAAGAGCACAAACCCCCGCTGCATCGACTGTATAACCACCTACCCTCCTCCCCATGTTCCATAGCCTCCTCACCCAGACACCCAAGAACACCGGGGGGAGGGGGGGAGGCTCCGGGCACCCAGCCACTCCACTCCAGAGGATGGCCCAAGCAACAGAAGGCTGTCATTCAAACAGTTTGATTTTTAGTGTGGCTACAATAAGCAATGTGGCCTTGTCCTTCCCTCCCCCCGACCCCACCCAGGCTACCTTGTCCGTTCCCTCATTTTTTTTTTAATTAATAAAGAAAGAATGCATGGTTTCAAAACAATAGTTACTTTATTTCAAAGGGGAGAGGGTGGTTGGCTTACAGGAAATTAAAATCAACAAAGGGGGCAGGTTTGCATCAAGGAGAAACACACACAACTGTCACACCGAAGCCTGACCAGTCATGAAACTGGTTTTCAAAGCCTCTCTGATGCACAGCGTGCCTTGCTGTGCTCTTCTAATCGCCCTGGTGTCTGGCTGCTCAAAATCGGACGCCAGGCGATTTGCCTCAACCTCCCACCCCGCCATAAACGTCTCCCCCTTACTCTCACAGTTATTATGGAGCACACAGCAAGCAGCAATAACAATGGGAATGTTGGTTGCGCTGAGGTCTGACCAACAGTGCCAGCGAGCTTTTAAACATCCAAAGGCACATTCTACCACCATTCTGCACTTGCTCAGCCTATAGTTGAACTGCTCCTTACTACTGTCCAGTCTTCATGAATGGATTCCCCGAGCAGGAGAGCAGAGTTGCAGCGGAAACGGTGGATGAGGACGGTTAGCAGTCCTGCACCGTCTGCTGCCAGCAGCACCCAGGAGGACCAGAATGGATCCCCCGAGCTCGTTGCTGGGGAGCAGGAGAGAAGAGTTGCAGGAGAGCAGAGTTTCAGCAGAAGCGGTGAAGCTGTACACCATGCCCTGGAGGTTGCTAGGAGCTGGGCAGGGAAGACGTTCCCAGAACCCCCGGCCAAGCTACATGTCCGACGATGATGGTTAACAGTCCTACTGCACCGTCTGCTGCAAAGGCAAGGAGCTGCTGCTGTGTAGCAATGCCAGCTGCTGCAGGTGCTTCTGTGTCGAATGGTTGGAGATCTGGGTAGGGCAAGGTACCTCGGGCAAGGCAAAAGAGCAAGAGCCCTGGAGCTGTTACATGTGTCAACCACAGAAGTGCTATGGGGTGTTACAGCGCCAACCGGACTGGAATGTACGGCTGCAAGACTTCTTCACCAGCGACAAAGGACAGGAATATGATGCACCTAAAATCTAAAAAGGCCCGCACATTTCCCAGAGTCACTACCCTTGATAACAGAACGTCAATGATTTCATTGGCTACTTGGATCACAGCAGCCCCCACAGTAGACTTTCCCACAACATCAGCGGTGACGGTGAGCTGAGTGGGCTCCATGCTTGCCGGGGTATGGTGTCTGCATGGGTAACCCAGGAAAAAAGGCGCGAAATGATTGTCTGCCGTTGCTTTCACGGAGGGAGGGGCGACTGATGACATGTACCCAAAACCACCTGCGATAATGTTTTTGCCCCATCAGGCATTGGGAGCTTAACCCAAATTCCAATGAGCGGCGGAGACTGCGGGAACTGTAGGATAGCTACCCACAGTGCACCATTCCGTAAATCGATGCTAGCCACAGTAGTGAGGATGCACTCTGCCGACTTAATGCGCTTAGTGTGGACATACGCAATTGACTGTATAAAATTGATTTCTAAAAATCGACTTCTATAAAATCAACCTAATTTCATACTGTAGACATACCCTTAGTCTCTCTACACCCCCGTTAGCCTGAGGGTGGTATCTGGGAGTTAACAGACATGCCAGATCCCTTTATCTGCTAGGAATTGGGTGAAACAAGCAGAAAGAAACTGCAGTCCATTATCAGTAATTATGCAGGGACAATCCCACCTACACAACCACTTCTCCAGTACATCACGGATGGCTTGTGGGATTACTAGGCTGCTAGCTGCTACCTTTCGCCATTTGGAAAAAAGATCATAAGCTACTAACAGAAACAACGGATGCTGTGGGTCAGGGGTTATTTCTCTATATATGTCTAGCTGTATGGACTACCATGGCCCAGGCAGCAGCAGGGTAGGGATCATAGGTACACTGGCTGATTTATAGGATTTTCTATTAAGTAAATATGGTTAACTATTTCTGACCAGCGCTATCAATTCCTGGCCACCACACTGCTGTGCAATACCTCTACTTCACACAAGCTGCCCTTTGTGGGCAGTACCCTGCACCTCTGCCCACATGGTATCTCCCACCTCTCAGGTAAGTGCTCTAAACACGGGATTATAGGATATTATGATGTGGGTTGCTCTTGATCTCTTCGGTAGAAGCTGTTCCACTTGTATAAATAATATGCACTGGGCGAGAGAGAGAGAATAACTCTAAGGCACTCACTAGAGAGGTGGGAAACCCCTGTTCAAATCCCTTCTCCTCATCAGGCAGTAGTGGCAATTGAATAAGGGGTATGAAAAACTTTGACAGCTTGTGTACTCCTATAGTACACAAGTGTCTACCACTATTATTGGTCTATGTGTTTTTTCAAAAACTCGGTCAATGGTATTTCCCATTTCACGAATGGGAGTGCCAACCCCAGGGCAGACTGTTACAAACAGGGCAAACACCCCAAACTGGTGGTATGTTCTATAATTAGATTTAACCAAGCCCGTGACAAACGTGACCTCCTGGATCACTATACCAGTCTTACCACAGAGTCACAGACAGTCTCCTTAGACTCTCCTGTCTATCTGTCCAGACAAATTGGACTTAGTGATAAATGGTCACTTACACCATAAATTAAAAAAAAAAATTACACAATATTCAGGTTGATTCCAGTCCCAAGAGAACAGTCATTTACCCCAGATCACTTGGCAGCCTAGATCTTACATGAAAGACAGTGTCTGTAGCCAATCCTGTAATAAACTATCTAAAGGGTTATTAACTAGGAAAAACAAATAATAGTTATTGACAGGTTAAAGCAAGCAAACATATACACACAAATGAGTTACCATCTAGATTCTAAGAGTGGCAGTTGTAGTAATATGTCAATATTCACCCACGAAAGCTCATGCTGCAAAACGTCTGTTAGTTTATAAGGTGCCACAGGATTCTTTGCTGTTTTTTCAGAGCAGACCAGGAGGTAACTCCTGGGGACCTCTGGCTTCAGTCTGGTTTCTCCAGCCCTGTGAGAGTTCAAACAGCAAAAGAGATGGAAAATTTTCCTGTGACTTTGTTTTATTTCCTTTGTTCAGCTTCCAAGTCCACAGGATGAGCTTCCTTGCACATAGCATTGCCAAGATGTAATAGGGCCATTGACCAAACCTTTCTATTGCAATGTTCCTTGATGGCCCATCTGATTTTGATAGTCCTTCTGGATAAGGAGTGGGGATGATTCCTGTGCCTGAGTTCACATGTTCAGAGTAAACATTTTCCAAGTTATAAAGCAAAAGTTACATATTTCCTTATAGCATGGAATACAGACATTACAAGTGAGATTAATGCATGCAGCAATTTACAAGCATTTCACAAAGTCTAAATACTAAATACATTCTTATAAGACTAAAACCTATTTTAAGCAAAACTAACATACAGGTGAACTGGTCTGGTCCCCATCTGTGAGTTTGTCAGTTCCTAACTAATTCCTGCAACCTGGGCAATAGCTGGCAACTGGCTTCCCCGCATCACAGTCTGTGTCCTTGATGCAGAACTCATTAGTCATTATTTCTTTCCAGAAATGATATATCACAATCACCCTTTCTTGTTTGGCTGGAATATAGGTCCAAATCAATAAAAGCAGCAAAGAATCCTGTGGCACCTTATAGACTAACAGACGTTTTGCAGCATGAGCTTTCGTGGGTGAATACCCACTTCTTGCATCCGAAGAAGTGGGTATTCACCCACGAAAGCTCATGCTGCAAAACGTCTGTTAGTCTATAAGGTGCCACAGGATTCTTTGCTGCTTTTATTGATTTGGACCTATATTCCAGCCAAACAAGAAAGGGTGATTGTGATATATCATTTCTGGAAAGAAATAATGACTAATGAGTTCTGCATCAAGGACACAGACTGTGATGCGGNAATCAATATTTCAACTGCTGCCAGATTACCGCTATAGGATTCATATCTAGAGATTGCTAGGAAATTAAATAAAATTAACTAATAACTAAAATAATTCAGTGTGTATATTTTCTGAATAGCATCAGAAAGTTCTGAAATGGTTACAAATATAAATTTAAAGGTGGCTAGTAGATTGATAGTACAACAGATTTTATAGTGTAAGAAAAGTCCACAAAACATTCCAGCTAACAACATTAGAATTGCCACATTAGGACAGACTGATTGTGCATCTCATTCAGTATCCAGTGCCAATTTCAGATACTTCAAGTGAACGTACATAATACATCTAATTGTGCAATAATTATTATACAAGAGAGCTTTGAAATGATATTTCACGCTGCATTCTTTGATTCTTTAAATATATTTGTGTTTGATAATATTTATCTAAAACACTTTCCTTAAGTGTTTGCTTTAAAATATTCTTGTATGATACACCTGTTCCTGCTTCCTGATACTTTTGTGTGTTCCAGGTAATCATGTCCACATGTTTTTCATCATGGTGATGCAGCCAGATTGTTAAATTTTAGATTTACAGCTTATTTAAAATATATATATATATATTCTGCAGGCACTTACAGATCACTATTGTATTTAAAGCCGCTCTACAGAGAATTTATGATGATAAGTTTCAAAATATTTTCCCTATATTTTATTCTTTGTGAAGTCTTCTTAAAATAGTACACTAAAACTTCTATAGAACAAATAACCAACTTTATCAATTTGCTTTCTTTATACACTGTAAAGTAAAAATAAAAAAGTTTCTCCAAAAAAAAATCATCAAATCCTTAGAAATTTAGGCCTCAAGAAGTCAACAAAGTCCAGCCTCTAGTACTGAGACAGGACCAAGTAAATCTAGACCATCCCTTGTTACCTGGGGTTTTGCTGAACCCAAAGCTCTTGATAACTTTACTCTCTGTGAGGCAGTTGCAGGCAATAAATCAATGGGGACACGGAACGTCCTGACGATAGATAGTTGATGCACGTGAGCAAACAAAAGTGCTTTCAATCAAAGCTTCCACTTTATTTAGTCTCCAGCACTTACACATATCCACAACAGGTTAGTAGAGCACCTCAAATTAACCTCACATTAATATTTACCCAAGATCTTGAGGAGGTCTCGAGTGGCTATCTGAAGACTTCCAGTGGACAGCCTTCCATCTGCAGGTGAACCTGAGAGGTGTTCAAGAAATGTTCAAGGTGTCCACCGAGCTCAGATCTCTTCCTCTTTTTATACCCAATGTTAGTATTACATAGCTTATTCATCAAAAAAACTGCTGAGCAGAAGTTAAGTGTGGCGTTTTCTGACCTGTCAGGCAGGGAACTTTCCATCTGTTAACCAGATGTATTTCACATAACAACAATTAACTATTGCCAGACTTCCCATCTTGCACAAGTGCATGCTTCAGCAAAAAGCTCAAGTCAGGAAGGCACAGGGTCACGTTTACTCCTCATGGTCACTCACTTTCCCATCCCCTCCTGGTCTGTTAGTTGTGCTAAGGGTTTAGAAATGGCATCTGTTTAGCAGCTTTCAGCAATAAGCATAACAATTGGTATTCCAGCTGCGGGCAGTGGTCTACGCATGTTACTGGGCTCTGGGCTACCAAAATATCTCCCCCTCCTATACCCTGACAAGGTGTTTGTACAACATTCTATTAAAAAGCTCCCATGATGTGGATTCCACAACATCCCTTTGAAGCCTATTCTAGTGCTTAACTATCCTTATAGTTAAAAAGTTTTATCTAGTATCTAAAATAAATCTCCCTTGCTGCAGAATAAGCCCATTTCTGCTTGTCCTACCTTCAGTGGGCACAGAGAACAATTGATCACCATCCTCTTTGTAACAGGTCTTAACTTAAGACTATCAGGCCCCTCCTTAGTCTTCTTTTTTTCAAAAGTAAACATGGCCTGTTAGCTTTTCCTCATAGGTCAGGTTTTCTAAACCTTTTATCATTTTTGTTGCTCTCTTCTGGACTCTTTCTAATTTATCCACATCTTTCCTAAAGTGTGATGCCCAGAATTGGACACAATACTCCAGGTGAGGCCTCACCAGGTCCAACTACTTCTCATGTCTTACCTATGACACTCTTGTTAATACACCCCAAATTAGCCTTTTTCTCAACTGCATTACATTGTTGACTCCTGTTCAGTTTGTGATCCACAGTAAACCACGGTACCTTTTCAGAAGTTACTCCCCATTTTGTAGCTGTGCATTTGATTTTTTCCTTCCTAAGTATAGTACCTTGCACTTTATTGAATTTCATCTTTTTGATTCCAGATCAACAATTCTCTAATTTGTCAAAGTGGTTTTGAACTCTAATCTTGTCCTCCAGCGTGCTTGCAACCCCTCCCAGTTTGGCATCATCTGCAAATATTATAATCATATTCTCTAATCCATTACCCAAGTCATTAATGAAAATATTGAATAATACTAGACCCTGGACTGATCCCTACCGGAGGTGTATGGGGAGATTTTGGCAAACAAGTAAAGTGCCCGAAACCCCTATTGCTTATTTCTAAAAGTAGTCAAGTCAGCAGGCCATAAACTGGTCATGCAGCGGCCTTAGCATAACCAAGGCAGGAGGGGATGGGGTTTTGGGTGCCACAAACAGGGTGGCTTGACCCCATGTCCTTCCTGCTAAGAATGTTGAAGTTGCTGATATATGTATTTTAGAAAAACAGGAAGCTTGTCTATAATGTACCCTGAGGAATGTGTCTGTCACGGTCCCAAGGCGTGGACACTTTGGGAAAAAAAAACATATCTGGTTAATTGATGATCATAAGGAAACCTCTTGCTTGACCTTTAAAAACTGTTTGCTTAGGAAGTTTTCTTTAAGGGATATGTCATTGTATTAGTAATGTATAAATAAAGGGGAAAAGTTTGAGGTAGCGGGACTTCTCAGAAGGGGCTCTTCAGGGACTCTCCCTCTGGATGCATCTTGTGTTCCCCACCGGCAGACAGGCTGCCGCGGTGCCACTTGAGAGCCACACTCAGCTTCGGTTGGGGGTGTGTTACTAACCCGTTGCGGACGTGTGTAAGTGCTTGAGACTAAGTAAAGTTTAGCTTTAAGTGAAAGCACTCCTGTGGTGTTCTGTTTGTGCAGCCATCTATCGGTCGGACGGCCGTCTCTCCCCTGATTTATTTCCTGACACCACCTCTTTAGAGTAAAAGTTACCAAGAGCTTTGGGTTGAAAGAACCCTGGGTAACAAAGGGAACCTACTAGATAAACCTCCAAGTTTGAGAATAAACTATTTGAATTACTCTTTAAGTATAATCTTTCAACCAGTGCACCCACCTTATAGCAATTTCATCTAGAACACAATTTCCTCATTTGCTTGTGAGAATGACATGTGGGACTGTGTCAAAAGCCTTACTAAAATGAAGCTATATTACATTTACTTCTTTCCCCCATCCATGAGGCCAATAGCCCTGTCAAAGAAGGAAATTAGGTTGATTTGGCACGATTTGTTCTTGACAAATCCATGCTGGTTATTCCTTATCACCCAATTATCCTCTAGGTGCTTACAAACTGATTGTTCTATAAATTTGTTCCAGTATCTTTCCAGTTATTGAAGTTAGGCTGGCTGGCCTATAATTTCTTTTTAAAGATAGGTGCTATATTTGCCCTTCTCTGGTATTCTGGAACCTCACTTGTCCTCCATGAGCTCTTGAAGATAATTGCTATTGTATCTGAAATTGCTTTAGCTAGTTCCGTAGTATGCTAGGACAAATTTTATCAGACCCTGCCCACTTGAATAAATCTAATTTACCTAAATATTCTTTAACCTAGTCTTTCCCTATTTTGCCTTGTGTTCTTTCCTCTTTATTGTTATTGTGTTGAGTATCTAATCACCATTAACATTTTTAGTGAAGCAAAATAGGCATTAAACATCTCTGCCTTCTTGATGTCACCAGTTATTAGATCTCCTTCCACACTAAGTAGAGGACCTACACTTTCCATTCTCTTGCTTGTATTATATGTAAAGAACATCTTCTTACTGCATTTTACGTCCCTTGCTATGTGTAACTTATTTTGTGTCTTAGCCCTTCTGATTTTGTTCCTATTTGCTTGTGCTATTTTTTGTACTCCTCCTTAGCAATTTATCCAGGTTTCCACTTTTTGTAAGATTCCTTTTTGATTTTCATGTCATTAAAGAACTCCTGGTGCAGACACATTGGCCTTTTATAGTCTTCATATCTTTTCTTTGCATCGAGATAGTTTGCAGCTGTGTCATTAATAGTGTCCCCTTGAGAAACTGCCAATTCTCTTGAACTACTTTATCCCTTAGACTTTCTTCCCAGGGGACCTTACCTACAAGTTCTCTGACTTTGTAAGAGTCTGTTCTTTGAAGTCCTTTGTCTCTATTCTGATGCTTTCACTGCTTCCTTTCCTTAGAATCATGAAATCTATCATTTCATAATCACTTTCACCCAAATTTCCTTACACCTTCAGATTCACAACCAATTCCTCTCTCTTGGTCAGAATCAAGTCTAAAATGGCTGGTTACTTTCTCCAATTTCTGAAACAAAAAGTGTTCCCAATACATTCCAAAAACTTATTGGAAATTTTGTGTTTTGTCATATTACTTTTCCAACAGATATCTGCATACTAGCAGGTGTTATATTTTGGATAGGGCTGTCAAGCATTTAAAAAATTAATCACGATTAAAAAAATTAATCACGATTAATCGCGCTGTTAAACAATAATAGAATACAATTTATTTAAATATTTTTGGATGTTTTCTACATTTTCAAATATATTGATTTAAATTACAACACAGAATACAAAGTGTACAGTGCTCACTTTATATTTATTTTTTATTACAAACATTTGCACTGTAAAAAAGAAACTTCAATTCACTTCATACAAGTACTGTAGTGCAATCTCTTTATCATGAAAGTTGAACGTACAAATATAGAATTATGTAAAAAAGAATAACTGCACTTAACAATAAAACAATGTAAAATTTTAAAGCCTAAAAGTCCACTCAGTCCTACTTCTTGTTCAGCCAATCGCTCAGACAAGCTTTCAGTGTTAGGGGAGAACAGGGGAGGGGAGAAGTAAGCAATGTCTTGTGCAGGAGGAGGACCTGGGAGGACAGGGGGTGACAATGGGGAGGAGCAAGCAATAACTTGTGCGGGAGGAGGGTGAGGAAAGTGCCTTGCTGCTGCTTCCGGAAGGGTGGTTTCTGGTACTGGGCTCGCCAGGCTCACCTCCTTTTACTGAGCTAGGCAGGCCCCCCTCAGCTGGGTGAGCCCTTGTTTGCAAGGGAGAGTGGATTTTACCTCAGGGACTCATCATACTGCAGGGGAGGAGAGGCTGGTGCAGGGAGGCTGAGCTCACCAGGCCCATGTTCTCGATGGGGTACCCCTGGAGCGAGCGGCCAGCTAGTGGCAAGGGGACACAACACAGAGGGGTTGGTCCCGGGAGTGAGGGGCTGGCCGGGAACAATAGAGCCCAGGCTGGCTAGGGTGCCGATACGTCCGATTTTGGCCAGGGCAGTCCCCTTTTTCAGCTCTGTCCTGGCCGTCCCTACTTCTTCGCCAAAACTGGGCATTTGTCCCGGCTGAAGGCAGAGCAGAGAGAGGGGGCTGCAGCCTGCCAGGAGGAAGGTGGAGAAATTTGGTGCTGGCGGGCAGTGCTGACTTCAGAGCTGACCCCTGGGTGGTGCAGAGCTGGGAGGGGGGGATCAGCCCCAGCTTTGAGCAGCACAGGACTGGGGGTGGGATTGAGCCCCAGCTGTGGGCAGCACAGGGCTCAGGGGTGGGGGTCAGTCCCAGCCCCAGGTGGCCAGCGCCGGCTCCAGGGTTTTTGCTGCCCCAGGCAGCAAAAAAAAAAAAAAAAAAAAAAAAAAAAAAGCCGCGATCGCGATCGCGATCGCGATCTGCGGCGGCAAGTCGGCGGGAGGTCCTTCGCTCCGAGCCGGAGTGAGGGACCCTCCGCCGAATTGCCGCCGAATCGCTGGACGTGCCGCCCCTCTCCCGAGGGGCCGCCCCAAGCACCTGCTTGGTCAGCTGGTGCCTGGAGCCGGCCCTGCAGGTGGCATAGGGGAGGGGTCAGTCCCAGCTGCGGGTGACACAGGGCTTGGAGGGGGAGACCCCACCGTGGGCACTGCGGAGCTTGCGGGGGCAGCCCCAGCTGCAGGCAGCAGGGGTGGGTGTCAGCACCAGCAGGCATGGGAAGGGCGGCTTGGGCGAGCCCTGCAAGGGAGGGGGGGACGAGCCCCTGGCCGTCCTGTTTTTACTTTAAAAATGCGGGGATGAGACCCAGGTTACTTTCTCTAGCCTCATCTCTTTCTGCCCTCTGGTGGCAGCTTGCGTTACTGCGCCTGATCAGACGCTCTCCGGAGCAGCTCATGCTGCCCTCCCGCCCAGAGGTCTGCGATTAACACGCGTTAAAAAATTAATGCATTAATTGTGCTGTGTGTGAATCGCACGTATTAATGGCAGTTAATTGACGCCCTAATTTTGGATATTTCTTTTGTTTGTTCTACAACTGCCTCAGCCACTTCCTCTTCCTGTTTTGATGGAGATAGTAGATGTCACACCTATTTTCCCCTTTTATCTTTACCCAGAGACTTTCAATTGGTCTGCCGTTCATTTCCTTCTGAACCTCTGAACAAATGTGTATGTTCTTGATATGTAATGCAACATCTCCTTCTTTTATTCCTGCTTGTCCTCGCTGAACAAGGTATACCCTTCTGTCCAAATATTCCAGTTATGAGGCTTATCCCACCAAGTCTCTGTGATGTCAAATAAGTAATAATTTAGCTTAGGTACTACTACTTCCAGTTCTTCCTGTTTATTCCCCGTACTCCTTACAATAGACATCTATGATACTAAGTAGATTCCCGCACTGATTTTCCTCTTGTTGCTCCTATAACCATATTGTTATTTTCCTTGTGTCCCTCACCCCACTCATTTAGCCCTCTGTTAAGGTTGCCTTTTTTAGTAAAGAATAATATATATCTTGCCTTCTGCATGAGTTAAGATTTATTTATTTCTTCTGTAGCATGCTCCCAGATTAAGGCATCAATATGCCAGAAATGCAGACTGTGGCAGAATGAATTTATCTCTGCCTATGTTTTGTCGTGCATAATTTCCTCAAAAAACCATAAATGCAGTTTTTATGACTCACTCTAAGCTTTGTTTACACTAAAGAATTATGCAATATAGTTTTTGAACTGAAAATCTCTTCAACTGAATTTAGCAACCTGTAATTTTCAGATCTTGATTTCTATCCATTTGTAACTTAACATAATTCCCTTTGTCTAAGGCAGTGTTTCCCAAACTTGGGACACCGCTTGTGTAGGGAAAGCCCCTGGCGGGCCAGGCCGGTTTGTTTACCTGCTGCGTCCGCAGGTCCAGCCGATCGCGGCACCCACTGGCCGCAGTTCACTGTTCCAGGCCAATGGGAGCTGCTGGAAGCGGTGCAGGCCGAGGAACGTACTGGCCACCGCTTCCAGCAGCTCCCGTTGGCCTGGAGCAGCAAACCGCAGCCAGTGGGTGCCGCGATCGGCTGGACCTGCAGATGTGGCAGGTAAACAAACCAGCCCGGCCCGACAGGGGCTTACCCTACACAAGTGGCGTCCCAAGTTTGGGAAACACTGGTCTAAGGAATTTTACAAAAAAATTCCAGCTGATGTCAACATCAGCATGAGCCTTAGCATAGACATGACTTCAGTAGTTTCCAGCATTTTTAACCAACATGCAATATGACACAATGTTAAAAATGTCAGATGCCACCAGAGCCTTACGTACACTAGGGCTCCCACTGATCCCACCAGTGCAGATTTTTTGTAAAATTCCTTAATGGAGAAAAAATCTGAGGGCTTGTCTACACTGGCACTTTACAGCACTGCAACTTTCTTACCCCGGGGTTTGAAAAAACACCCCCTGAGCGCTACAAGTTTCAGCGCTGTAAAGTGCCAGTGTGGACACCAGCACTGGTAGTTACGCCCCTCGTAGAGATGGTTTTTTTAGAGCACTGGGAGAGCTCTCTCCCAGCGCTATTCCATGACTATACAAGCCACGTTAAAGCACTGCCATGGCAGCACTTTAATGTTGCCAGTGAGGACATGCCCTTAGATAGAAGAGTAAACTAAGACCCTCTTTCTCAGCAGACAGTTCTAATAAACACTAGATGAGCATTAACTAATGTAACAACCTTGTTTCTTTCCTCATTATTTTCCATGGAAAAGCTTTACAGAAGTTTAAACCCTCTAGTTTATCTTTCACAGCAACAAGGCTGTTGTAAGAATTATGTCTCTCACCCTGACTTTTTGCTGATTTATCACAGTGAGAAAATGTAACACTGAACATTTAATAGGAATTGTTAATCCTTGATACCAGCCTCCGTGGAAATTATTCCCAGACTATAAATTCTACAATTGTGGGATTTAGTACCAATGCTTGACATGTTCAAATTAGCTGAAGAATTGTATTCTAGTTGTGCAGATTGCCAAGAGGGAGAGCTGTGCACAACAAAGGAGTTTTCAGCAAATAGGTAGCACATACCAGCGCACATTTATATCACATAGAAAGGAAATGGTTTATCATGTTCAGACAGTAATCAAAATCAGAAAATTACAGCCTGCTCAATTCATTTTAAAAGATTTTCAGTCCAAAAGCCATCTCACCCCTTTGTATATGAATTCAGTAACTAGAACTATAGAAAATAAAGTTTGCATAAGACAGCCCAGGAGAATGCTCCAGCCAATTGAGACACCTACTTGTGGGCTGGACACTACCCCAATGAGTGAAAGGAAGGTGCATAAAAAGCCACTGTTCTTCACCTGAAGAAGGTTTGCTCTCATAACCAATGACCAGAGCCAGGCTATCACAGAACAGAATAGATTCAGGCTGATAATAATCAACAAGCTGACTTCCAGCTTCTCCTGAATAGGAAGAGGCTCTTAAAAGCTATCAAGGGGCTACCCTGTTGTCCAGAGTACATGCTCCAGAAGGCAAGGAAAGAATCTTTTAAAGACACCGTGGTCACCTCTATATATCTACTGCTGGTAAGTCTGAACATGGTGAGCATTGCAAACAGTCATTGATAAAGTTCAGATAACTTCCTAATTCCACAGTTACAGCTGAGCTTCTAAGGAAAAGCACTTCCCTGATGAGTAAGAGATATTGCTAGTACTGAACAGGCATTTGGAAACTATTCCTCATGTAACAACTTAATTTCTAGGAGGACTGTGAGATTAAATCTCTTTACACCCCTACATTAGCCTGAGGCTAGTATCTGGGAGTACAGACATGCTGGATTCCTTTATCTGCCAGGAATTGGGTGAAAAGGGTAGGTATCTGCTGTTGCCTGTCCTGACAACCAGGTATAACAAAGTATATAACAAACCAGGAGTATAAAAACACAATGAAAAGTATACCAAGAATAATCAATAAGATGACAACAAGGTGCATTAAGAAAATAACAAACAAGTAACCACTTTGTCTGTTTTTCACCCAGCACACTTAAAACTCACTTAAAATCTCTACCAGTGTCTCAAAGCAATGAGCTGTGCACAGATCCTGTTCGACTACGCCGCTGTGACGGGTTCGGTCACAGAGACCCCCTTGGGACTGTCACCTGACGTGTTGAAATTACCTCTAGCCTGTTTTCCATGCCAGCCTGGGACTCCAGAACCCTGTCTTATTGAGCCAGACATGCTGCAACACAGACCCAGGGTCTGATCCATGTTCCCAAAGCTGCAGACTTAACTGAAAACAGCTCAGCAGGTTACCTGCCTCCAGCACCCAGACACCCAGCTCCCAATGGGATCCAAACCCCAAATAAATCCGTTTTACTCTGTATAAAACTTATACATGGTTGTGATGCTCTGTACCTCAGTGGAACACCCTACACCCCCCATGTTCATCTTTATAAAATGATTGTGTAGTATCCAATGCAAAGTTTGTCATGGTGCGTGTCTTTGGAAGGCTCATAATGCACTGAGCATGGTTGTTATAGTGATGTGATAGTAATGTTATAGTATGGTTATAGGTTATAATTTCATGTATGTAATTATGAGGCTGAAAATGTATCCTCATGACTTAAAGCAAGCCCATGTAAAAACTCTCCAAGAACAGAGAGGCAGTTCACACCTCGTCAGGGCATGGATGGGACAAACCCAGCCCAGCCTCACAGGAACAATGGACACTGGTTTAGGCAGCAACAAAATAATCTGTTAGACCCTGAAGGGAATCACCCCCTTCCCACGAGGTAATGCTCACCTGACTCGGGGGAGGGGGGGTGCAAAGCCAAGAGGAAAGAAAGGACATGATAAACGGGAGAGACATTTTGCCATGCTCTCTCTCTTCCACCTACATCTACAGACACCACCACCACCAAGCAACTGAAGCTCTGATCAAAGGGGAGAGCCTGACTGAAAAGTAACCAGCCAGCCTGTGGTGAGAAATATCTAAGTGTGTAAGGACATTGAAAGTGAAAGTGTTAAGATCAGCTTAGAATGCATTTTGCTTTTATTTCATTCGACCAAATCTGTCTTGTTATGCTTTGACGTATAATCACTTAAAATCTACCTTTATAATTAATACATTTGTTTATTCTACCTGAAGCAGTGTGTTTGGTTTGAAGTGTGTCAGAGGCTCCCCTTGGGATAACAAGCCTGGTACATATCAATTTCTTGGTTAAATTGATGAACTCATATAAGCTTGCAGTGTCCAGCGGGTATTACTGGACACTGCAAGACAGAGGTTCCTAGGGTTGTGTCTGGGACTGGAGATATTGGCTAGTGTCATTCGCTTGCAGTAAGTAGCTGGGAGCAGCTTACATGCCAGAGGCTGTGTGTGAACAACCCAGGAGTGGGGGCTCTCACAGCAGTGCAGGGTAAGGCTGGCTCCTAGAGTCAAGGATTGGAGAGGCCTAGCAGATCATTGGTCCAGATAACGCCAGAGGGGAACGTCACAACAGGGTAAACTCATAAATTGTCCGCCCTCTATAACAATGATAGGGAGATATGCACAGCTGCTTGCGCCCCAGCTCTTAATTACGTATTCTGGGTATATTGATAAACAAAAGTGATTTTATTAAGTATAAAAGGTAGGATTCAAGTGGTTAAACACATAGATGAAGGTCCTGTATTAAGAACAGATACCCTATTTTGCAATGGTAGGAAAACACAGAGACCCTCCTTCTTGGGGCCTGGCTCAGAGAAGCAGGTATCCTGGAGCACCGAGCCAGGTGGCCCGCCAGTGGCTTGCCCTGATGTGCTGCATGTGGCCTGAGTGCCACAGGTTGCCCACCACTGGCTTACACCTATAGCAGAAGAAAATAATTGGAAATGCAGGGCCTGCATCACCACTGACTTCTTGCAGTTTTATTCAAATGTAGCCTCACTGATTTTACTGGCGTTAACCTGCTGTAAAACTATAGTAAAGGACTGAAGAATTGGATCCATGCTGTTGTAATATTTGTTCCTGAAGTTTTATTCTTTATTACCGCTCTTTCAAAATTCTGTACTGGCCTTGCCACAGTACTATTAGACATTGGTGGGGATGGATTAGATATGGTTTGATCCACTGAATGTAACTAGAAAAACTCACTGGGCTCTGATTCTTGTTTACACTAAGGTCACTTTATATTGCTCTGGGACCTCTTAGTGTGAGAATGACACCTTCTGAAAGCAACAGAGGTAAGCTTAGGTATCTGAAACTAGCTCCTGTGGGCACCCATGAGCAGCAAAAAGATTTCATATCATTTTCACACTGACTGGAGTAGCTCACAACTTTGAGTGCCTGCCTCAGGGCAGACTGCCAAAAACAGGGCAGACACCCCAAACCGGTGGTATGTTCTATAACTAGATTTCACCAAGCCATACACAAATATGAACTCCTGGATCACTATACCAGTCTTACCAGGGAGTCACAGACAGTTCCCTTAGACTCTCCCGCCTACCTTGCCACCCAGACAAACTGGACTTTGTGATAAATGGTCATTTACCTCAAAAATCACAAAATATTCAAGTTGCTTCCAGTCCCAAGAGACCAGTCACTTACCCTGGATCACTGGCACTAAAGACAATGCCTGTTGCCAATCCTATAATAAACTATCTAAAGGTTCATTAACTAGGAAAGAGAAATAAGAGAGTTATTTTCAGGTTAAAGAAAGCAAACATATACACACAAATGAGTTGCAATCTACATCCTAAGAGTGACAGAGCTGTAGTGATCTATCTATTCATGGTGTCCTTCAGGGCATCTCTAGCTTCAGTTTAGTGTCTCTGGCCCTATGAGAGTTCAAAGAGCAAAGCGTTGACAAATTTTCCTGTGTCTTTGTTTTTATTTCCTTCATTCAGTCTTCAAGTCCATTGGACGAGCTTCCTTCCATGTAACATTTCCAAGGTGCAACAGAGCCATTCACCAATACTTTGTATTGCAATGTTCCTGAATGGCCCATTTGATTTTGATAGTTCTTCTGGACAGACGGGGGAAACACTCTTCCCATCTGAGTTCAGAAGCTTAGGTCACACATTTTCAAAGTTATAAAGCAAAACGTACATATTTCCTTATAGCATGGAATACAGACATTACAAATAAGATGCAGCAATTCACAAACATGCTATAGAGTCTAAACACAAAATACAGTCTCCTAAGATTAATACTTATTTTGAGCAACACCTACACATAAGTGAACTGGTCTGGTCTCCAGCTATGAGTTTGACAGTTCTTAGCTAATGCCTGCAGCCTTGGCAAGTGCTGGCACCTGGCCTGTCAGCGTCACAATCACCACCTCAGGCCGGTGGGAATAAACATTTCAGAGTCGTATGCATTGATTTTTACCGTTTTCATCAAAAATAATCACTTGCTCTTTGCCAAGAAGGTCAGACTATGTCTGGTGATGAAGCAAGGCGGTTGCTGGCATGTGCCATATCTAAAACACTACGCACAACACAACAGCTGTCATGAGTTCAGGGCAACTGCACCTGCCTTCCCCCTCTGTGGTCCAGCAAGGGCACTCACTGTCAGACTTCCAGCTGTCACCTCTCTTGGCTGGAGACCCACGTTTGTCCCTGCCCAAAACTGGAGTATTTCCAGGGTGCCCAGCTCCCTGCCTACACCGTTATCCCCAGCAAACCACAGACTGCCTAAGCAGGCTTGCTTTGCCTTTATCCTCAGAGATGATAAACAGTGTAAGTGTCTCCAGTTACCACGCTGCTCATTCTAAGCCAGCACATTTATTCTTAAGTAATGGATTACAGAGAAAAAACAGTTACTAATCGTTCATCATTGCCTCCACTAAGCACATTAATTCGGCGGTGCGCGTCCATAGTGCCGAGGCTAGCGTTGACTTCCGGAGCGTTGCACTGTGGGTAGCTATCCCATAGTTCCCCCAGTCTCCCCCGCCCATTGGAATTCTGGGTTGAGATCCCAGTGCCTGATGGGGCAAAAAACATTGTCGCAGGTGGTTCTGGGCACATGTCGTCAGGCCCCCCTCTCCCTCTCTCCCTCCCTCCGTGAAAGCAACGGCAGACAATCGTTTCGCGCCTTTTTTCCTGGGTTACCTGTGCAGACGCCATACCACGGCAAGCATGGAGCCCGCTCAGCTCACCGTCACCGTATATCTCCTGGGTGCTGGCAGACGTGGGACTGCATTGCTACACAGCAGCAACTCATTGCCTTTTGGCAGCAGACGGTGCATTACGCTTGGTAGCCATCGTCATCGTACTCCTGGGTGCTCTTTTAGCCGACCTCGGTGAGGTCGGTCAGGGGCACCTGGGCAGACATGGGAGTGACTCAGCCAGGTCATTCCCATCTTCTGCCGAGCACCCAGGAGATGACGATGGCTAGCAGTCGTACTGCACCGTCTCCTGGCGAGCACCCAGGCAATGATGATGGCTAGCAGTCATAATGCACCGTCTGCTGCCAGTCTAAGATGTAAAAGATAGATGGAGTGGATCAAAACAAGAAATAGACCAGATTTGTTTTGTATTCATTTGCTACCCCCTCCCTCCGTGACATCAACGGCCTGCTAAACCCAGGGTTTTGAGTTCAATCCTTGAGGGGGCCATTTCTGTGTGACAGTTGTTTGTGTTTCTCCTTGATGCAAAGCCACCCCCTTTGTTGATTTTAATTCCCTGTAAGCCATGTCGTCAGTCACCCCTCCCCAGAGCAATGGCAGACAATTGTTTCACGCCTTTTTTCAGTGCAGACGCTATACCACGGCAAGCATGGAGCCCGCTCATCTCAACGCAGCAGTCATGAACATTGTAAACACCTCGCGCATTATCGTGCAGTTTATGCAGAACCAGGACCTGAAAAACCAGGCGAGGAGGAGGCGACGGCAGCGTGGTGACGAGAGTGATGAGGACATGGACACAGAATTCTCTCAAAGCACGGGCCCTGGCGCTTTGGAGATCATGGTGTTAATGGGGCAGGTTCATGCCATGGAACGCCGATTCTGGGGCCGGGAACCAAGCACAGAGTGGTGGGACTGCATAGTGTTGCAGGTGTGGGATGATTCCCAGTGGCTGCAAAACTTTCGCATGCGTAAGGGCACTTTCATGGAACTTTGTGACTTGCTTTCCCCTGCCCTGAAGAGCCAGAATACCAAGATGAGAGCAGCCCTCACAGTTGAGAAGCGAGTGGCGATAGCCCTGTGGAAGCTTGCAATGCCAGACAGCTACTTGTCAGTCGGGAATCAATTTGGAGTGGGCAAATCTACTGTGGGGGCTGCTGTGTTGCAAGTAGCCAAAGTAATCACTGAGATGCTGCTACCAAAGTTAGTGACTCTGGGAAATGTGGAGGTCATAGTAGATGGCTTTGCTGCAATGGGATTCCCTAACTGTGGTGGGGCGATAGATGGAACCCATATCCTTATCTTGGCACCGGACCACCAGGGCAGCCAGTACATAAACCGCAAGGGGGACTTTTCAATGGTGCTGCAAGCACTGATGGATAACAAGGGACGTTTCACCAACATCAACGTGGGATGGCTGGGAAGGGTTCATGACGCTCGCGTCTTCAGGAACACTAGTCTGTTTAAACGGCTGCAGCAAGGGATTTACTTCCCAGACCAGAAAATAACTGTTGGGGATGTTGACATGCCTATAGTTATCCTTGGGGATCCAGCCTATCCCTTAATGCCATGGCTCATGAAATCACACACAGGCAGCCTGGACAGTAGTCAGGAGCTGTTCAACTATAGGCTGAGCAAGTGCAGAATGGTGGTAGAATGTGCATTTGGACGTTTCAAGGGTCGCTGGCGCTCGTTGCTGACTCGCTCAGACCTCAGCCAAACCAATATTCCCATTGTTATTGCTGCTTGCTGTGTGCTTCACAATCTCTGTGAGAGTAAGGGGGAGACGTTTATGGCGGGGTGGGAGTTTGAGGCAAATCGCCTGGCCACTGATTACACGCAGCCAGACACCAGGGCGATTAGAAGAGTACACCAGGAAGCGCTGCACATCAGAGAAGCTTTGGAAACCAGTTTCATGACTGGCCAGGCTACGGTGTGACAGTTCTGTTTGTTTCTCCTTGATTCAAACCCGCTCCCTTGGTTGACTCATTCCCTGTAAGCCACCCACCCTTCCCCCTTTGATCACAGCTTGCTTGCAAAGGAAATAAAGTCACTATCATTTAAAAACCATGTATTCTTTATTAATTGATTATAAAAATAGGGAGATAACTGACAAGGTAGCCTGGGTGGGGTGTGGGAGGAGGGGAGGAGGGAAGGAAAAGGCCACTTCAAAACTTGTTGAATGCCAGCCTTCTGTTGCTTTGGCTGTCCACTGGGGTGGAGTGGTTGGGTCTCCGAAGCCTCCTTCCCCCCCCCCCCCCCCCCCNGAAGTTCCTCTGCTCCAGCTGCCTCCTCCGCGAACGCGCCGCCCCATCCTGTTTCTCTCCCCTCCCTCCCAGCACTTGTGCCGCGAAACAGCTGTTTCGCTGGGCAGGGAGGGCGGGGAGAGAAACAGGAAGCGGCGGCGCGATCGCGGAGGAGGCAGCTGGAGCAGGGGAACTTCTCCGCAGCGGTTTCGCTGGGCAGGGTGGGGGGGGGGAGGAGGGGGAACGCGGCGTGCTGGGGAAGAGGCGGGACGGGGATTTGGGGAAGGGAGCCAATGGGGCAGGGAGGGGGCGGAGTTAGGGCGGAACTTTGGGGAAGGGGTGGAGTCGGGGCGGGGCCAGGGGCGGCAATTATTTCCGGGCCTAGGGGCGGCAAAATGATTAATCCGCCCCTGGTCTGGGTAAAGAGGCTATGGAACTTGGGGAGGGGGGAGGGTGGTTAAACAGGGGCTGCAGCGGCACTCTGTGACCCTGCTGCAGTTCCTGAAGCTCCACCAGACGCTGGAGCATGTTCGTTTGATCCCACAGTAGCCCCAGCATTGCATCCTGCCTCCTCTGATCTTCCTGCTGCCACCTCTCATCTCGATCGTCCCTTCTGTCCTCACATTCGTCCCTCCTGTCCTCACGTTCATTGGCTGCTTTCCTGTACTGTGGTACTGTGTCCTTCCACTCATTCAGATGAGCTCTTTCATTGCGGGTCGACTGCATGATCTCAGAGAACATTTAATCATGCGTGCGGTTTTTTTGCCACCTTATCTGAGATAGCCTTCGGGTCGGAGGAGGGAGGCTTGAAAAATTTGCAGCTGCAGAAGGGGAAAAAGGGAGAGAAGTATTTAAAAAGATACATTTTCCAGAACAATGGGTATACTCTTTCACGGTGAACAACACTATGCACATTACATAGCATATGTGATTTCGGTAAAAGGTTGCATTTTGCATCTTATATTGAGTGCCTGCGGCTTTGGTGTTAGAGATCACAGACGCAGGGCCGGGCAACAGAATTCGGCTTGCAGGCGGCCATGGTAAGCCATTGTCTTTCGGCTTCTGCAATCTTTATAAAAGCAGCGCCCTCCTTTCCCATACCAAGCAAAGCCCATTGAGTACAGCGGTTTTCATGTTAACATGCAGCAGCCAGGAGGGGCGGCAGAAGGTCCCGCCCCCAAAATGCCGCCCCGACAGAAGCGGTGGAAGGTCCCGCCCCCAAATTACTGCTGACGACCGGGGCGGCTGGCGCCCCCCAAATCTTAGTGCCCTAGGCGACCGCCTAGGTCACCTAACGGGTTGTGCCGGCCCTGGCAGCAGCAGAAACCAAAGTAACCTCTCCCACCCATCCAATTCTCTGGAATGATCGCTTTACCCCTCCCCCCGCCCCGTGGCTGGTATCAGGGAAGATCCCTGCTAGCCAAGCGCGAACAGCTCAGCATCAATGCCCCCCCACCACCACTTGGCTAACTGTGGGGAGGATTTCTTTTCAGCCACAGGCAAACAGCCCAGTAGGAACGGCCACCTCTGAATGTCCCCTTAATTAAATTCCCATATTTCAACCAGGTTGCCATGAACGATATCACTCTCCTGAGGATAACACAGAGAGATAAAGAACGGATGTTGCTTGAATACCAGCAAACACTGGGACCATACGCTGCCAGGCTTTGTCATGCAATGATACCAGATTACTTGCTACTAGCATGGCGTGGTAAAGTGTCCTACCATGGAGGATGGAATAAGGCTGCTCTCCCCAGAAACCTTCTGCAAAGGCTTTTGGAGTACCTCCAGGAGAGTTTCATGGAGATGTCCCTGGAGGATTTCCGCTCCATCCCCACACACGTTAACAGACTTTTCCAGTAGCTGTACTGGCCGCAAATGCATCCCAAGTCCTCAGGGCAAATTAATCATTAAAAAATGCTTGCTTTTAAACCATGTATTATATATACAAAGGTACACTCACCAGAGGTCCCTTCTACGGCTTCATGGTCTGGGATACCGCCTTGGGAGGATATTTCAGTCAGGGTGAGAAAAAGATCCTTGGTGTTGGGGAGAACGGAGTGCTGTGTGCTCTCCTCAAGCTCATCCTCATCATCCTCATCATCTTCCCCGTCCGCAAAATCCTCAGGCATGGCTGAGAGTACCCCCTCCTTGGAATCCACGGTCAGGGGTGGGGTAGTGGTGGTGGCCCCCCCTAGAATTGCATGCAGCTCAGCGTAGAAGCGGCATGTCTGCGGCTCTGCCCCAGAGCGTCCATTTGATTCTTTGGTTTTCTGATACGCTTGTCTGAGCTCCTTAACTTTCATGTGGCACTGTATTGAGTCCCTGTTGTGGCCTCTCTCCATCATGCCCTTGGAGATTTTTTCAAATGTTTTGGCATTTCGTCTTTTGGAACGTAGTTCTGCTAGCACGGAATCGTCTCCCCATACAGCGATCAGATCCAGTACCTCCCGTACGGTCCATGCTGGGGCTCTTTTTCGATTCTCGGACTGCATGGTCACCTGTGCTGATGAGCTCGACTGGCCAAACAGGAAAGAGATTCAAAAGTTCACGGGGCTTTTCCTGTACACCTGGCCAGTGCATCTGAGTTGAAAGTGCTGTCCAGAGCGGTCACAATGGTGCACTGTGGGATAGCTCCGGGAGGCCAATATCATCAAATTGCATCCACACTAACCATAATTCAAACTGGCCATATCGATTTCAGCGCTAATCCTCTCATCGGGAAGGAATACAGAAATCGATTTTAAGAGCTCTTTATGTCGAAGTAAATGGCTTCGTTGTGTGGACGGGTGCAGGGTTAATTCGATTTAACGCTGCTAAATTCAACCTAAACTCGTAGTGTAGACCAGGCCTAAGATTCCCACCTGATGGAGAGATTGAGCTTCCTGGATTAGGAGCTCCTCGTGGGAGTGGTCCATGAAGAGGGACTGAAAGGGAGGATGGGTGGGAAGGGTAGAAATAAATTGGAGGGTATAACCCACTTCCACAGTGCTTAATACACAGCACTCTTAGGTAATCCAGGACCAAGCAGTGAGTAAGTGGGAAAGGTGGTTTGCAAATATGGGGACAATGGAATCTGGCATCCTGGAAACTAGCATGTTGTCCTTGAGCATCCCATCAAAATTCCTGTTTAGAGCCCCCTGGGTTTCTAGATGGAGCAGGCATTGATGCAGAGGCAGAAGGAGGAGGAGGTCTATGTCTATAGCCCCAGTTCTTCTTTCTCTGCAGGTCCTGCAGTGGAGCAGGGGCAGAGTAACAGTGGGTTTGCTGTGGATAGAAGTGTTTTCTGGATGGGCCTGGAGTGTACAAGCCCAAAGACCTTAGAGCTGCCCTAACGTCCTTCAAGCCACAGAGCTTAGAGTAAGTTTTCTCCAAAAACGGCAAAGAACCCTCAAAGGGCAGGTCCTGTAAAGTCTTTTGGACCTCTTGTGGAAACCCTGAGGATTGCAGCCAAGAGCTCCTGTGCATGGCCACTGCAGAAGCCATGGACCTAGCCACTGAGTGTGCTGCATCCAGCACAGCCTGCAGATTTATATATGTATGAGATTGGATGGGATCACAAGCAAAAATAGTTTAACTGTATTGACTATAATTTTCATTATCAAAACAGGGTCAGTAACAATCCAAATGTACATAGATTCATACTTGATCGACCTCAGGGGTTGAGTTCTGGGCAGAAGTTGGGATTGATGTTTGTCTATTCCAAAACTGTTCATCCAGTCTCAGCTTCCAACAGACAAGGGATCACTGAAAGATCATTTTAACTCCTCTTTATAGAAAATTGCTCAGAAATTATAGAACCAGAATCAATCATTTGCAATGGAGATTGACTTCTCCTTTCACATTATCCCATGATCCATTTTTCTTACAAGCCCAATAAAGTTATAAATATCTTCTATATAGTTTCAGTTTCAATTAGCTATGTTATAAATCAACATTTCTCTGCCAGTGTCTAACTCACATGGCATCTCCTTCAGGTGAGTCTTGGGGACACATAAGACAGCCAACACTGTGAGCAGAGCCTTGCAAATACTGTGTCATAAGCTGCAGCTGTTCTGTCCTGAAAAAAATAAAACTAGGGGTATGTGCTAGATCCTCAAGTTTCTTGCTTAATATTATGAAGAATATGGATCCTTTTCTCTTTAGTGCTCCAAGTGATCTATAGTGAAAGAAAGTAAAAAAGATGTGGGCAAATTGGGAGAGTTCAGAGGAGAGCAACAAATCTGATATGAAGTTGAGAAAACTTGACCTATAAGGAAAGGTTAAGAATTAGTCATGTTTAATCTAGAGAAGAGAAGGCTGCAGGAGGATACAATAACAGTCTTCAAATATGTAAAAGGTTCTTATAAAGAAGAGGGTGATCAATTGTTCTCCAACTCCAACAAAAGTAGCCTGAGTTTGCAGCATGGGAGATTAAGGTTGGATATTAGGAAAATGTTTCTAACGATAAAGGATAGTGAAGCCCTAGAACAGGTTATCAAGGGAGGTTGTAGAATCCCCGTCATTGCAGGTTTTTAAGAACAGGCTAGACAAACCCCTGTCAGGGATGGTCTAGATCTACTTGGTCCTGCCTCAGTGCAGGGGGCTGGACTAGATGACCTCTCAAGGTCCCTTCCAGCTGTATGAGTTTATGAAATTTGAGGGCCTGATTCTCACTTAGCTGGTGTAAATCAACATAGCTACATTTAGGTCAATGGAGCTATGCCGATTTACATCAGCTGAGGATCTAGCCCTAAATGATTTGCTGATAAAGCAGAGATTATCAAGGATCAAAATCATGAAGAATGAAATTCACCCCTGTGCAAAGGGCTTCAGTGGAATTTGGAATTTAAATGGTGCATAGGTCTTGTTCTGTCCCCTGCACAGGAGTGTATTTCACCCTAAAAGATACATAGATAGACATAACAAATACATACATTTTAAATCAAACTACTTGGAAACCACTTCCTTTCTTAATGCCTTGCCAGTGACCTGTGGGTGGGTCCCCCAAGCACTGCAGGGGCTGCAGAATTGGGACTCATGCCCCTAGCTTTTCATTCAAGATACCAGCTGTGGGAGACAACTCATGGCACTAAGCACTAGTATTTGTAGGATCAGGCTCTTAGGGCCAGGTTTTAAAAGGTATCTAGGGCCAAATCCTCAAAGTTATTTAGGTTCCTAACGCCTACTGATTTCAATTGGTGTAAGGTGCCTAATATCTCTGTAGTTCTGGGCTGTAGGCACCTGAAGATGCAGACAGGCAGTAGGTGAGACTTTCAAAAGCACCAACTCCCACTGAAATCAACTCTTTCAACAGCTACAAGACAGAATAGGTAGAGTGTATAATCAAAGACATTCATGTATTAAAGCCATGTGCATTGAAAGAGTTTATAAGTAAGGCTACGAGTCCATGATTTTATGTGACCTCTGCAACTTCAGCCCCAGGTGGCAGGGCTCCAGCTGTCAGCCCTGGGCAGCTGGGGTTGGGCTTCCACAACATATTGTTTATTGCCTGCATCCTGTCTGTGTTTTACTAAAAATACCCACGCCAACATCTTAGCCTTATTTAGAAGTACCTCTGGTGGGTCTGAGTTAAGATTGCTACTGGGATGTGAAAGGCAAGTTTTGAGATGTACCTATTATCATAAGTGAATATCTGAACTGTAAGAGTCACAGAGCAGTTATATAAATTACCTTCAGTCACTGCTGCATTTCTTACAAGGCAGGCTCCTCTCCCGCCTTGGAGTTCCTCACAACCAACCAAAAAAGCATCCAAAACCGCTTATCACCTCTGAGAGTTTTATTTACTACCTTCACCAAAGCACCATCACAATCCTGTGCAGCAGGTCTATTTACAGCTTTTCCTAACCCTCAGCCCTTTCCTGGGGGCAGGGATGGCAGTACTAGAGAGATCTCATCACTCTGAGACCTTTCTTCCTCTGAGCTCTACTAGCCTTTCCCCTTTGCACATCTTTCCTGCTCTTTTAACTATCCTTCCCAGCTGGTGGGATAATTAGTTGTTCAGCTCATCAACCCCCAGTCTGCTTAGGCAATTAAGAGTGACACCTGAAGACACCTGTGACACTGAGTATACCTTTCCCAGACCTGAGGAAAAGCTGTCGGAGGCTCAAAAGCTTGTCTCTCTCTTCACCAGAAGTTGGTCTAATGAAAAGATATTACATCACCCACCTTGTCTCTCTAATATCCTTGGACTGACACGACTACAATAAAACTGCATATAAGCAATTAAGTACAATCCGTCTCCATGAGGCCTTTCCTAGTAGAGATAATTAATGCTTAACTGATCAGAGTGCTGGCTCAGCTAGTGACTTTCAGCACTTGGTCAACATTTCATTGAAATGATTGTGACGTTGCACTCCATATGTTTTATGGAAATATGCTAATGAGTGTAAATAAAATGTAACTGGAATATACTTTATGCAAAAGGTCTCTTGTAAGGTATCATTACAAAGCTTATAATCTACTGAGTGTGTTCATCCTATTTGTATGAATGTATCATTATTGTATCTGAAACTAGGAACATGAAATATAACTCTGAGGTCCTCTTGTAATTATGCAAAGTGTGGGTCATTAATGGTGGTTTGAAATCTTGATGGCTCCCATTAACTAGGACAATTGGTTGTAAATGGCTCTGTTTACTTGTAAGCCTTCCTATATACCTGTGTGCCAGCAAGTGGGTAATGAAGTCTCACAGGATGTGAATATGTCACATGATACTGGAATCCATCTTAAACCTGGAGCTTTTCCATTTAGAAGGAGGGGTGGGAACCCAGAGTGAGACAGGATTCCCACCTGGTGCCAAAAATATAAAAGGGGGTGGAACAGAACAAAGGGGGCTGCCAGTCATGAGAAGTCCCTTAGTTACCACCTCAGATGGAGCTAACAAGGATTGTACCAGGAGAAAGGATTGGGCCCAGACTAGGAAGAAGTCTAGTTTGTGAAAGAAGCTTATTGGAACATCTGTAAGGGTGAGATTTACCTGTATTCAATTTCTTAATGTATTAGGCTTAGACTTGTGTGTTTTGTTTTATTTTGCATGGTAACTTACGTTGTTCTGTTTATTACTTGGAACCACTTAAATTCTACTTTTTATACTTAATAAAATCACTTTTGTTTATTAATTAACCCAGAGTAAGTGATTAATACCTGGGGGAGCAAACAGCTGTGCATATCTCTCTATCAGTGTTATAGAGGACAGACAATTTATGAGTTTACCCTGTATAAGCTTTATACAGAGTAAAACGGATTTATTTGGGGTTTGGATCCCATTGGGAACTGGGTGTCTGGAGATAGGTGACCTGCTGAGCAGTTTTTGGTTAAAGTCTGCAGCTTTGGGGGTGTGGACCAGACCTGGGTCTGTGTTTGCAGCTGGCTAGAGTCTCTGGCTCAACAAGGCAGGGTTCTGGAGTCCCAAGCTAGCAGGGAAAACGGGCTCAGAGACAAATTCAGCACATCAGGTGACAGTCCCAAGGGGGTCTCTGTGACCAAACCTGTCACAATGATGTTAGAAGAGACATTTCCTATGTGCTTTATTATTATTCATAATAACATTACAGTCATCCCTGGAGGCCCCAGCCTATATTTTGGCCCCATTGTGTTCCAAATACATGGTAAGACATGATCCCAGCCCTGAAGAGTTTACAGTCTAAATAAACAAAACAGACAAACAACATTTTTATTACCATCAGCTCCATTTTAGATAAGATGGACTGATGAAGATGAAATCACAGGGTAAGGGGGGGACCCAGCTGGCCCACATGCTCCTCTTCCTCCCTGGGGGAGCTAGGCACTGGCACCTAAATATGGATGAAAGGATTCAAGTCTTAAAGCGTTGAAAGTAATGAGTAATCTCTCTTTTCTATGCTCGTTTCTGTGTTCAGTCACGGATACGATGCATACTGTTTCTATCTAAATGTCAACATTTATTGAAATGAGACCCTCTGAGAAATCCAGAAAAGGGCCATCATTAAGCTAGTTGGAGGTAAAAAAGGAACATTACAAGTCAGGAGAGCACCCTGTCTATGAATAGAGACAAAAGACTTTCAGTATAACACAGAGTGAGAAGAGGCATTCTGGATCCATTCACTGAGGAGACCAGTTGTACAGCGGGGGTATTTTTCATGGAAATTTGGATCCTGGGTCCTGTGAAGCCAACCAGCTCTGCAACAGACTGAAAGTTGACAGGGAAACCTACTTTATTAGTTAGGAAAGGTAACTATTTAGTGTAGGCTCCAGTTCACATTTTATTATTTTGTTTTATATTATAACCATTTGTTTCCACCACTCTCTCGTTTTTAATTGAATCTCTATTCTTTCTTAAAGAACCTCTCTTGTTTTATTACATTTTTTGTGTGGTTTGCAGGAGCTGTGATTTAAAGTAAAACTAGTAAATTAGGGTACACTGATCCTTTGGGGCAGAGGATCTGAGATCTTGGTGAATGTCAAGGATATCACAAGGGAATGCTTCCAAGGGACTCAGAGACTGGATGCACCTATTGTTAACCTGCAAGGCAGACAGGGCCAACATAGCCCCAGAGAGAGTGGCTGAAAGGCTGGTGGTGCTAGGGAGCTGACATCCAATTAGCACAAACAAGACTCTTTAATGCTGGAGGTAGGAGGTTACAAGGTGATGAACAGTACTTGGTACCCCAAGAATCATCAAAGGTGTGTACACTACAGTGCTACAAGTGGGTTCCACAATCTGGTTCTGGGTTCCACAATCTGGTCCTAACTTTGTTTGCTTCAGAAGAGTTACACCACTCACGGATTTGGCCTGCGGATTTCAGCACTAACTTCATACAAATAATAAAAACACGTAATGCACATAATCCACACTTCTCAGGAAATCCAGCCTTCCAGAGAATCTCAGGTCAATCTGAGTTCATAGCCCATCACCTAGGCTCAGAATCACACACTTCTTCCTTACTGCATATGTGATGCTGGCACCATGCCAATGCTCCAGGTCTCAAGGAAACACTCACAAATACAGAGCTGGAACCAGTCTGGGACACCTCTGTGTCAGTATTATTAAAATAGGTATAAAAATGTGTTTAGGACTTTATGGAATCCTTGTAATTTGCTGCATGCATTAATCTCACTTATAATATCTGTATTCCATGTTATAAGGTAATACTTAAGTGTTTGCTCTGTTAGCAGTGCAGTGTTTCAAGGTTATCAGATGGTTCAGGGGATACTGTAACGGGGGGAAGGTGTTAGGGCACTGCAAAGCTCTTCTGTTCAGCCATCCTGTTGCTAGGTGCTTGTACCGAGCACTGAGATACAGAGTTATTTCTACTCACCCATGCTGGCAGGTCTACCTGATTGGTTCCAACACAGAATATATGATGGCTTGGAACCTCTTTCTGTGGTGGAGGGGGCAAGGTGGAAGAGTTCCAGCAGGAAGCAAACCTAGGACTAGCCAAGCTTGGGTAGAGTTTAGACTGGGGTTTATATTTTGTTGGAATTGTTTAAGGTAACAGTAAATGTGAACCTTGGGAAGGGTTATGTTTGGACTCACATACAGTATAGTGCCATTATACACCTGTAAGGGTGTGGACTCACCCCTGCGGCGCCTCCTGCTGGTCGTCCTCGGGAAGTAGCCCTTCCAGCGTCCGGAGGGCCCTCTGCAGGCCAGTGAGCCGCCTTACCGCAGGCCCCGTGTCCCTCCCAGGACCCTGGTGCCTCTTTTATCTGAGGTGCTGCCCCCTTGCAGTACCCCTCAGTCTTGGGGTCTCCCCACCCTGGGGAACCCCCACCGACTATCCCCACTTCGCCTCAGTCTTGGCTATTGCCAGTCCTCACTTAGCCCCGCTCCCTGGGCAGACTGCAGTGTATACGCCACTCATCACAGGCAAAGGGGTTCAGACCTGCTGCCGCTGCCTCTGCCCACCCATGGGCTGCCCCGTTGCAACCCCGGTACCTATTTGGCCTGTCAGCAGGCCTTCAGCCTGGGGCTTTCCAGGCTGGAGCTCCCAGCTCTTCTGGCCCTTCCCCAGCCCTGCTCCAATCTAGGTTCCTTGTTTGGCACCTTGCAGCCAGGCCCTTCCCCTCTACAGGCAGAGGGAGAGTGACTGGGCCCTGGCTCACAGCCTCTTATAGGGGGCAGCTGGGTCTGATTGGGGCATGGCCACAGCTGAGCCTACTTTCCCCAATCAGCCCAGGCTTCTTGTCCCAGCCACAGCCCTCTCCTGGGCTGTTTCAAGCCCCGCAGGGCAAGAGCAGGTGACAACCCCGCTACAACACCGCTTGGAGAAGTGTGGGCACTCAACCCACTTACACAGTTCTGCATCCAAACCTTATCATGCAGGACATTGGACACTAGTCTCTTAAAGCATCAGCTGCTTGTATAATATGACAGATGCCCCTGTGCACACAGACCCACGCACCCCACACTTGAATGAAAATTACAAACGTAGTGAATGATAAAACATTACGAAGAGACACTTAGATTCTGCAATAACCGGCACAGTAGAAACAGACAGATAAAATAGAGAGTCTGTGAGATGCTGAGTGCCTCTTGGCAAGGTTGAGCTCTCTCAGCTCTGATTAAAATTCAGTGGGAGTTGAGGGTGGTTATTATCTTGAAGGAGCTGCACAGCACCTCACTGAGTTGTTGCTACGTGTGTATGTGAAACTGAAGGACCTTGCAATTTATTATGTACCTATGACTACCTCATCTACCTCTGTTCACTAATTAATCTCCCTGGGAGTAATTCTAATGTCAAAACCACAAGTAAATTCAGTCAGCTTTCATTTAATAATATTTTACTTTTATATAATCCTTGTTTATCCTTAAAACCTCAAAGAGCAGTACAAAAGTGGGTACGTATTATCATCCTCATTTTACACTTGGAGAAACAAAGATACACAAGTGTTAAAATGGCTTTTCCAATATCCCACAGCAATCAGCTATGTGGTAGGGCTGGAAACAAAATCCTAAAGTATCGATTCCCAGTCTTCTACTGTGACCAAGAGAAAACACTCCCTCTGAGGGTTAAGAATAGAACACAGGGCTCCTGACTCCTCCTTAGTCCCCATACTCTAACCACTCCAACACACTTCCATCCCAGAGTTAGGAGTAAAGTCAAGAAATTCTGACTCCCAGACCCAGAAGCGCCGCCAGCCTTTTCGGCGCCCTAGGCGGCGGAAGGTCCCACCCCCAAAATTCCGCGGACTGCCGGGGCGCCGGCGCCCCCCAAATAGCAGCGCCCGAGGCGACCGCCTAGGTCGCCTAATGAGTTGCGCTGGCCCTGCCCAGACCACATCTATCTCACAACCAGCTAGAGAAATGTTTCCTTCTTTCCCTCCAAATTACAGCAATCTGAGGTGCAGGCTGGCAACAGTGACAGTTCTCCAGCATGGTGTCCCCTCGGCACTTGTTGCTAGGGACAATAACTGAAATTGAATAAAGCAAAATGCCAAATCCTGAAAAAAGACACTTGTGTATACGAGGGAAATTCTATCTGAAAATGGTGTCCTGTCAGATCCTGCGAGAATCTTAGGCCGGGTCTACACTACTGACTTCTGGTGGCATAAATATGTCAATCAGGGGTGAAGAAGTGTGATTCCAGAGTGACATAGCTGTGCTGGCAAAAATCCCTACTGTAGACTTATATTGGCCAAACTGCACTTTTACTGGTATAGCTTATTTTGCTATACTTTGCCAATTTAGCTGCATCCACACTAGAAGCCCTTTGCTGGTGTAGTATACCAGTATTCCTATATTGGTAAAGTGCTTCTAGTGTAGACAAAGTGCTAGGTATGGTGACTTTCTTGGGAAAAATCACAGATAATCTGAATGATGAAATAAAATATACAAGAAGATTGCTGCTTCAGGGTGTGGCATAGAAATGGATTGGGGAACCTGAAGCAAAGTTCTGGTTAGCTAGTTAATGAGTTTCTTCTCTAGAAATAGATGTGCCAGTCACCTAATGCTCTATTGGGAGATTGCAACAGTGGGACTTTGTTCATGTTTTGCTTAAAATAGTCTATTGATTTTTCAGTAAAATCAGATGAAGCCATCCACAAGCCGAAAAGCAGATGTGGGCAGAATAAATGTAACTTTGCCTATGTGTCCTCATGTGTTATTTCCTCAGAAGACCATAAATGCAATTTTTATGACTCTCTAAGATTGTTAACATTAAGTAATTATGCAATATAGCTTTTGAACTGAAAAGCTCTTCAGCTGAATTAAGCAACCTGTAATTTTCAAATCTTGATTTCTGTCCATTTTTATCTGAACATGCTCTCCTTTCCATAAGAAATTTTACACAAAAATTCTAGCTGTTGTCATCACCAGCATGAGCCTTAGTATAGACATGACTTCAAGCATTTTTAACCACCATGAATATGACAGATAAAAAATGTCAGAAGCCACCAGATTCTTATATACACTAAGGTCTTGGCTACACTTACAAGTTACAGCGCAATAAAGCCACCCACAGCGCTGTACCTCACTCCCCGTCCACACTGGCAAGGCACGTACAGTGCTGTATCTCCACGGATACAGCGCTGCTTGTACTCCTCCTCCCCCAGAGGAATAAGGAGAATTGCGCTGCAGCGCCAGTGTGGCCGCCCAATGCACTCTGATTGGCCTCCAGAAGTATTCGGCAGTATCCCACAATGCCTGTTCTAGCCACTCTGCTCATCAGTTTGAACTCTACTGCCCTGGCCTCAGGTGACCAACCTGTCACACCCACCCTTTATATTCCCTGGGAATTTGAAAAATCCCCTTCCTGTTTGCTCAGCCAGGCGTCGAGTGCTATCAGCGAATCTTTCCAGGTGACCATGCCTCCACGCGCCAGGCGCGCCCCAGCATAGAGCAATGGCGAGTTGCTGGACCTCATCAGTGTTTGGGGGGAGGAAGCTGTCCAGTCCCAGCTGCGCTCCAGCTGTAGGAATTATGATACCTTCGGGCAGATATCAAGGGCCATGATGGAAAGGTGCCATGACCGGGTTGCACTGCAGTGCAGGATTAAAGTGAAGGAGCTGCGGAATGCCTACCGCAAAGCCCGCGAGGCAAACAGCCGCTCAGGTGCTCCCCCCACGACCTGCCGATTCTATAAAGAGCTGGATGCGATACTTGGGGGTGACCCCACCTCCCTTCCGAGAACCACCATGGACACTTCAGAGCGGGAGGAGGAGGAGATGGAGGAAGACGAGGAGGAAAGCAGGAGTGAGGGTGCTGGGGCGGAGGGAGACACCCCGGAACCCCTGGAGGCATGCAGCCAGGAGCTCTTCTCGAGCCAGGAGGAAGGTAGCCAGTCACAGCGGCCGGTACTTGGTGGAGGACAAACAGAAGAGCGGGTTCCCGGTAAGCAGCTTTTTTGGGGGGGAAGGAAATTTTTCGGGAGAGGAGGGTTAGGGCTGCATGCATGCCTGGATGCGGAATAGCACATTGATGTGGTCTATCACATCGCGGTAATCGGCCTTGGTAATCTCTTCAAAAGTCTCATCCAGAATGTGGGCAATGCACTTGCGCAGGTTTCTTGGGAGAGCCACCGTGGTCCTTGTCCCAGTCAGGCTAACGTGTCCATGCCGCGAGGGGCAGGGGGACCATTGCTGCACACAGAAAAGCTGCATATGGGCCAGGGTGGAAGCCGCATTGCAGTAGAAGACCCTCCCTTGCTTCCCAGGTCACCCTCAGCAGTGAGATATCTTCCAGGATGCACTCCTGTGGAAAATGTTGGGACAGTGTTCACTGTAGGTGCCCCCTGCAGCTGTTGGCTCTCCCCAAGGCACAGAAACCCAGAGGACAGTACAGCCCAGAAACAATCAGTCCCCCTTACTCACCATTTTGGGGCCCCCGTGGGTTATGTCCGCTCTCTTTGGGATGGGAAAATTATGCTATTGTGTAGACTGTGTGCGCCCTCCTTAAGTGCGGGGGAATCATTACTCTGTCTGGTATAAACAATGCTGCCTCTGTTAAGTGTTGCATTTTGCCTTTACAGATACAACCTTGAAATCTCAGCCGTCCGTGTTATCACCGGCTCAGAGACTGCAAAAACTCTGGAAGAGACTGCAGAAAAGCAAAGAAGACATGCTGCACCAAGTGATGCATCAATCTCTTACAGAGAATCAAAAAGCGCAGGAGTGGAGAGAGAGCGAAAGCAGGACCCGCAAGGAAAATGCAGCGCACTGGAAGCAAAGCACGGATCGGCTGATAAGCATCATGGAGCGCCAAGCGGGCTCTATCCAGGCGCTCGTAGCCATGCAGGCGGAGCACTACCACCCCCTCCCCCCCGCAGCCCTTGTCTCAAAATTCTTTCCCTTGTGCCCCCATGTCACCTCCAACCCACTTTCCCCAACATCCGGGTTCTTACCGCCACCAGCTGCCTCCAACACCTGTATCTTCACCAACCAGCCCTGAGAACTACGACCCTTACCCTCTGCACTCAACCCCCATCACCATGCAGTATAGCCATCCTGAAGTGCAGCACTCATTGCACAGCACTCCAGACAGGACATACGCAAATCTGTGATTGCACCGTTCACCACCCCATCCCCTTCCCCTTTCTGATTCCCAAACAGTTGTGTTTCTTTCAATAAATGGATATTTTGGTTTTGAAAACATTCTTTATTATTGCATAAAGTAAAAGATACCTTAGCCCAGGAAACAGGCACTGCAAATCAGCGTAGCAAACACAGATTCCTACTAACATTGTAACCATAGGGCACCAGACATTACTGCTGGTTTTCAGCCTCAAATTGCTCCCTCAAGGCATCCCTAATCCTTGCAGCCCCATGCTGGGCCCCTCTAATAGCCCTGCTCTCTGTCTGTGCAAATTCAGCCTCCAGGTGTTGAACATCGGAGGTCCATGCCTGACTGAATCTTTCACCCTTCCCTTCACAAATATTATGGAGGGTACAGCACGCCGATATAACCACGGGGATGCTGTTTTCGGCCAAGTCCAGCTTCCTATACAGAGATCGCCAGCAGCCCTTTAAACAGCCAAAAGCACACTCCACAGTCATTTGGCACCGGCTCAGCCTGTAGTTGAACCGTTCCTTGCTACTGTCAAGGCTCCCTGTGTAGGGTTTCATGAGCCACGGCATTAACGGGTAAGCGGGGTCTCCAAGGATCACAATGGGCATTTTGACTTCCCCTACTGTGATCTTCCGCTCTGGGAAAAAAGTCCCGACCTGCAGCTTCCTGAACAGGCCAGTGTTCTGAAAGATGCGTGCATCATGCACCTTTCCGGTCCAGCCTGTGTTAATGTCAATGAAACGCCCACGGTGATCCACAAGCGCCTGGAGAACCATAGAGAAATACCCCTTCCGATTAACGTACTCGGATGCTAGGTGGGGTGGTGCCAGAATAGGAATATGCGTCCCATCTATCGCCCCTCCACAGTTAGGGAAATCCATTTGTGCAAAGCCATCCACAATGTCCTGCACGTTACCCGGAGTCACGGTTCTTCTGAGCAGGATGCGATTAATGGCCCTGCAAACTTGCATCAACACGATTCCAACGNGTGCTGGCAGGACTCGTCAGCATACTCCTCAGCAGTTCGGGCTCCATTTCCCGCAGACCGAAACGGAACACAGATCGCACTGCACAGAAACCGTTGAAAGATGGCGCCAAATGGCACCAAATGTGGACGGACACACAGGGATTGCTGGGATGTGAAGCGATGCATCACGGGGCGTTGGGACAGGACCCAGAATGCCCCGCACCCTTCCCATAACCCATGGTGCCAGAATGGGAAGAGGTGCTCTGTGGGATAGCTGTCCATAATGCACCACTCCCAATGCCGCTGCAAGTGCCGCAAATGTTGCCACGACAGTGCGCTGGCAGCTGGCAGTGTGGACAGACTGCAGTGCTTTCCCTACTCAGCTGTATGAAGGCAGGTTTAACTCACAGCGCTGTACATCTGCAAGTGTAGCCAAGCCCTAGGGTTCCCACAGATACCACCAGTGGAGACTTTTAGGTAAAATTCTGTAATTTAGACACCGCCTTAGATAAAGGAGTAAACCAAAACCCTCTTTCTCAGCAGAGCAATCTAGTAAACTCTACAACCATGAGATATAGTAACTTAACCTTGTATCCTTCCTCAACATTTTCCAGAGGAAATTGTTCCAGCAGTTTAAAACCTGCCGTTTATCTTTCACAACAATAAGACTGTTGTAAGGATTGTGTCTCTCACATCCTGGCTTTTTGTTGATTTACCACAGGGAAGAAAGGTACCACTGTATGAATGTTTAGCAGGAATTGTTAATCCTTAATAACAGCCACTGTGTAAATAATACCCAGGCTATAACTTGTACAGTTGTGGGATTTGGCACCAACTATGCTTGGCACATTCAATTTAGCCCAGGAATTGTGTTCTAGTTGTGCAGACTGATAAGAGGGGGAAAAAAACACTCTAGGCTATGTATATCAAAGGAGTTCTCAGCAAAAGACTAGCATACATCAATGCACCTTTATATCACATAGAAGGGATATATCTTAGTAGGTTCAGATAAAAATGGACAAAAGTCTAAATCAGGGAATTAAAACCTGCTCAGTTCATTTAAAGAGATTTTCAAGTCCAAAAGCCATATGCCCCCTCTGCAGGTGAATCCAGTAGCAAGAACTAGAGAAAATCAAGTTTGCATGAGACAGCCCAGGAGAAAGCTCCAGCCAATTGTGGCAGAGGTATGTTATGCATCTGTCAAGGACGCCCACTTTGTGGGCAGGATACTACACTAATGAGTGCAAGGAAGGCACATAAAAGATAGAGGCACAGGATGTCAAGTCACTGTTCTTCACCTGAAGAAGGTTGTTCTCATAATCAATGACTAGAGAAAGGCTATCACAGAGCAGAGCAGATTCAGGCTGATAATCATCCACAAGCTGACTTCCAGCTACCCCTGAACAGGAAGAGGCTCCATCTCTCAAAAGCTATCTGGGGGCTACTGTGTTGTTCAAACGACATACTCCAGAAGGCAAGGGAAGAATCTTCTGAAGACACCCTGGTCAATTCTACATATCCATTGCTGGTAAGTCTGAACATGTTGAGCATTGCAAACATTGCAAACAGTCATTGATTAAGTTTGATTAAGTTTAGAGCGTTGCCTAGCATGGTTCTGGCTTCTGACCTGTTGGTCACAGGGTAGGCCCTGGTCAGAGCTTACAGAGGGGGTTTGCTGTTACAAGGGTTATTAAGGCCTCCTACTGTTATAGGGGCCACAAAAGAGGGGGCCCCTATCTGATGCCATTTGGGCATCCGGCTGGGCCTTGGGATAAGGAGGAGGACTAACCTTTCGGTGGGCATACAGGGGCTTACCTAAAGGGGGCACAATCCAAAGGTAACAGAGTTTATATGCCAAGCAACAATTCCATTATAAAAACATTGATTACAGATAGGTTTTAAGATGAGTCTTAATAACCTTTAGCAAGCAAATTAATATAAGCAGATGCATTTTAAACCTTGAGCAATGCCTGTCACAAACAGTCCTCTCTCTGCTAGTTCCTCTTTTCTTCCCCCTCTTCCCCCCCCCCCCATCCTCAAAGTACAGCCCCATCTGGTTCTGGCTTCCAGTCTGACAGTTTTGAGCCAGGCTGGGGGGGGATAGAAAAGAGGGGAGAAAGTAACTTGGAGGGGACAAAGGAGGGGGGGGGTATTTTCTCCACAATCTCCCCCATCTGATGCCATTGAGGCATCACTAAGGCCACCCCAGATGAAATGAGGTTTTGGGGTACTGGGGGACTGTTAGATACTTGTGACGGGTTGGATTACAGAAACCCCCCTGGGAGCCGTCGCCCGGCGCCAAAAGACTACCCCTGTTTCCGTTTTCCCTGCCAGCCTAGGGACTTCAGCACCCTGTCCTGCCGAAGCCAGACACACCCGTCTGCTTCACCACAGACCCAGGGTCCGAATTACCTGTCCCAAAGCTGCAGGTTTACCTGAAAACAGCTCACAGACGTGTGCTTGTCCTTAGCACCTAGATGCTCAACTCCCAGTGGGGCTTAAACCCAGATAAATTTGAAATTGTTTTCCTTTTATATAGGTTACATAGAAATATTCCTGGGCCATGCCAAGGGGAAGAGTTAGAGGCTGTGCCATGGGTTTTAAAGGCATTGGGGTTGGGATTACTGGTAATTGGTGAGAGGAGAATAGGAGAACAAATAATGGGAAACGGTTTTAGGACTTGGGGGGCCAATTAAATTTGATTTTTTGTCAGAGGACTACTTAAAGATGGGCTTTATGGGGTTATACAAGACTGGCTTTTGCTTGTACTTAGATTTAACATGAATTACGTTGGAGGGGAAGGAAAGGGGTTCAGAGGGGCGGAGGCAGCTATTAGCCTTAAACACGGTTGGTTGGTATGGGAGGTCACCCTTACCTGGTCCCTCCCAGCAGACCGAGCCCATGATAGGGGTGGTTTTTTAGGGAAAAACTGGCAAATACACATAAGCTGGGGGAGGGTTTCTTTTTGGGCTGGGAGGCGGGGCTTAGTTGTATAGCAACTTGGCTTGCCTGGGGAGCCGGATTTCCCACACGTTTAGGTGGATGACCCAATCCCATATGCAATTCTTTTACGGACCCGGCAGGAGTTGGTATGCAGGAACCCACATCCCTCCAACCGGCCTGCATGAAGGAGCACTGTGACAGTTCACACTTTTACGTGTGCCTTTATGGCCACAGACTAGGTGGTACTTTTTGGACATGCCCAGTTTTACTACAGTGCCTTCCCAGCACTAATACCCTTTATACTGATACCAATTTTTGTTAGCTACTTTTGGGTGATTAAACTAAGGGCGGGAACAACATGCAATTTACCAATTTGTAGCCTGAACCTGAGTTAACTGGGACTACAATTTGGCACAAACTAAACAAGAGGCCACTAATTGGCTAAAATTTAGAAAACATTACTTTTTTCCTCCACCCCAAGTTTGTTAAGGAGGAGAGGGCAAGGAACACAAAAGTCTTATTTTCAGGTAGTTTTGGCTAGCCTTCGCAAGCTATTCTTCGAGATTACGTAGTCTTAGTTTACTCAGCTGTTCGGCAATGAGGTAGCAAGGGAGGGGTTACTAGTACAATCACCTTGCTTAGTTGGAGGCTTTATTATGTCCTCAGGTGGAGAGGTTGTTCTTTTAGCAGGATTTAAAGGCACTGTAGGTTTGTCAGCAGACAAAGGAGAGGTTTTCGGCTCTTTACCTTGTTTCTTACTCCTGCTGTTCAGGAGGAGTAACAATACCAGAAGGAAAGATAGACCGATTATCAGTTGAAGAGTCATTGCAGTGGGAAACATGGGCAGGCAGCCAATCCTCAGCACTTTACAGCGGTGTTGAAGCCTTTTCCTCGGTACCCCCTGTCATGTTTTGTTGGTTATCAACACTGCTGTAAACTGACCGCTTAACAGGACCCGACAAGGGCTTCTTAGCACAGGACCAGGGTGGTTTCCTGCTGATGGACCCTCCCGTAGACTCAGTCCTTTGGCTTTAGCGAGTGGCAGGCCTGCGATATGGAAAAAGACCCAGCACATCCTGCCAGTGCCTGACAAAACACTAACAAATATATTAGGTTTTTCCACACATATTTGAGCTAGGACCAGTGGGGTGCCAATAGCCGCATTGGGCACCCTGATAGAAATACTTTTTGGCTTTTGACATTTTTTGACTTTTACCCAAACAAAGATTGTTTAGCAACCCAAAAACAAAGGGTTAACTTTACTGTTACCGAAAAAGAAAATAAAAAAACCAACTCCGTAGCTACTGCCTAGTTCCTGCCCTAGCAACCACCGACACCCTCTGGCCACCCACCCCCCTTCTTTTCTTTTAACTTCCTCAAACTGTGGTTGCCCGTTTGTTTGGGCCCGATCCTTTTTTTTTTTCTTTTACTTAATATAATTTTTTCCCTTGAGGGGAGGGAAGAATCTTCTGAAGACACCCTGGTCAATTCTACATATCCATTGCTGGTAAGTCTGAACATGTTGAGCATTGCAAACATTGCAAACAGTCATTGATTAAGTTTAGAGTCACAGCTGAGCTTCTAAGGAAAAGCATTTGCCTAATCAGCAACATATATTGCTAGTACTGAACAGTGATTTGGGAACACTTCCTCAGATAATAACTTGAGACCCAGGAGGAAATCGATCTCCTTGAGATCATATATCAGTGCACTAAAGCGCTGACCATTGAATAACTTCTATTCATCAGTCTTTGGCCAACATCTTAACATCTTTGGCCAACATTTGGCTGAGATTCTGAAAGGATCCTAAATGAATTAGGCACCCATTGAATTTCAGTGGGAGCTGGGCAGTAACTCACATGGTTTCCTTTAAAATCCCAGCTTGTGTGCCTAAAGTTACACCCCTAAATTCTTATTGAAGTACCTAATTGAGCAGCCTGATTTTCAAAAGTGCTGAGTAACTAGCAGCTCCCATTGATGCTCTCTCTGTCCCACCCAACACATGAGCCACTGTGAAAGGCTGGTTGGGTGCAGTCAGCATAACAACCTGGAGATCCCCCTACATGGTAGGTTAGTTGTCAGTGACTGGTTAAGCCAGTGGTACTGTCACTTTGCCTTGCCAGAGCAGCACAAATTGGCCATAGTTGAGGCCAGGGTGTGGTCTTCTGTACCCTAATCCATGACAGAATGTTACCTCCAACATCATGACAATTAAAAGTTTCATTATGGTCCTTCACAAGAACATTTGACCAAAGGCCTTTTGAAATTAACAAGAGATGATTCTCCATTATCCACTATTTTATGGACACCCTCAAAGAATTCTAACAGATTGTGTCTGTCCAATTTCCCTTTACAGACACGTATGCTCATTTAGGTATTTCATAACTCTATCTTTAATTATGGTCTCCACCAAAATTGCCTAGTACTGAAGGCAGGCTCTCTTCTCTTTAATTCCCGGGATCACTTTTAATGCCTGTCTTAAATATAGATACAATATTTGCTACCCTCCAACCTTATGGTATAGTAGCTGATTTTAATGAGAGAACATTTATATTAGCAACTCAGCAAATTCTTCAGTCCCCTCAGAACTGTTGGAAATATATCACGCGGTCCTATGCTTGTTATTTAATTTGTCAGTTTGCTTCAATCCCACTTCTTTTGACATCTCAATCTCTGAGAAGGCCTTGTCTTCATTATCTGATAAGGGAGGGTACCTGCCACCATCATTACTGGTGAGGACTGATCACATACATGATTTTAAAGGTCCTCATAATTCTCGTTTGAGCAGACTAAATCTCTTAGAAAGTCCACCAAACTTTTTATTTCATTTGATAGTAATTCACTGGACAGTGCTATTTGCTAAGAGGACCTTATCTAAATGGATGCCCAAGTATATCTTCTGTTATGCCCTCCTTAGCATGAAGCTACAAGGCCGTATCAATGTGCACTGAGTTAGAGGCAAACCTGCCACAACTAGCTATATCATACTTGTCTTCTCTGAGTTCATCAGCAAAGGAGCAATATGGTCGTCCCTCCACGTGCTCCTGCAGCCTTATTGCTTGTGTTGAGAAGCCCATCCTGGACTCTCTGCATTCCAGAACTTATTTCTAAAGTGGGGGAGAAGCCCAATTCTACCTCCAGAGAAGGTGTTCATTTGTTTTGGGGATGTGGAAGTCCCTTATTTTATGCGGGGCAAAGATTTTTCCAAGTCAAGGTTGGTTTTTTTCCCCGGTTCACAATTACTATTCAGACTAAAAAGTCTCCCTGGTACTGGTCAGCTATCTTACTCTTCCCTATACCATTTTTAATATTACAACCACTACCAAGTTTCCATGTCACTTTTAGCACTGCAGTCCTTTCTTCTTTTGGCTTATCCTCAAGCTTCTTAATCTTCAAGAATGAGAATCCTATGGAGAATATGTCTTTAAAGAAGGGGATATTGTTGGGATGGTGCCAAATTGGTGTGGCCCTACTGAATGACTGGTGTGAGCATAACTTGACATGACTTAAACATGGCTGAATGGCTGCCTGGGAGCAGGTTCCCTTTAAGCAGAAGCAGACTTGATAAAGGACTGGCAAAGTCTGCATGTACGATTGATATTGAACCTATTGGTAGGCAAATATGGGCCCGTGCAAAAGTAAATATCACATGTATAAAGTCCCAGCATGAAGCACAGGTTCTCCTGGTTATAATGACCTTACAGCAAGGACATTATGCAGAGAGCCAGAGTGAATGATTGACGAGTGAGTAAACATGGGGTGATTTTCGTTCGGTACCACCCATCCCCCATCCCCTTCTAAAATACTAATTAGGTAAAAATTAGTAACCACATGCCCACGGGGCATGCTTTTAAGACATGTGACTCCTTTGAGGAAAAAGAGTATAGGAATCAAGCAAAGTAAATTACTGTTGTTTGGGATTCCTTCATTGACTCTTGAAGAAGCAACGCTGCCAGACAGAGTAGCCAAAACTCTGCTCCGTAGGCTCAAGTAGGACTGTGAAGCAGAGGGGTCTCAAGGCAACCAAGGCCTTGCCTCGAGGGAATCCGAGACAGACCAGAGGGCTGAGAAGTACAGACTAGGAGGGAAGAATCCATCTATAAAATTGGTAACCACCTTCTCTGTTTGCCAAGCAGGAACTGCGTGAGGCTAGCGCAGGACCTGTTTGTGTATGTTTGTGAAAGAAAGACTAGTTAAGAGGAATATATAGCTCTTAATGTCTAACGTAGGAGTTATGTGCTTAATATAACCCCTTACCGCATGTGTAATTCCTTCTCAATAAACTGCTGTGTATTGCAAATAATTAGTCTCTAAGATGCCACAAGTACTCCTCATTCTTTTTGCTGATATAGACTAACACGGCTACCACTCTGAAACATTTCAGGAGTACTAGCACTCCCTGTTGTCAACAGATATCACAGTAATTCTGCTTTTTTTGACAACATTATTTCACAGGCTTTTCATCCATCTCCCCCCTAAGTTGGATTTCTTCTTTGTAGAGTATCTACATTTTTGCTTAGATAACTTCCCAATGACACAGAGTTACAGTTGAGCTTCTAAGGAAAAGTATTTGTCTAATCAGTAACAGATTATGGCTCACTTTAAGATTTGTGGACATTAAGGAATTATGCAATACAATTTATGAACTGAAAATCTCTTCAACTGAATTTAGCAACCTGTAATTTTCAGCTCTTGATTTCTGTCCATTTTTATCTGAACTTAATCTCCTTTCCATAAGGAATTTTACACAAAAATGCCAGCTGTTGTCACCACCAGCATGAGCCCTAGTATAGACATGACTTCAGTGGCTTTCAGCATTTTTAACCACCATGCAATATGATAAATTATAAATGTCAGAAGCCACCAGATTCTTATATACACTAGTGATACTACTTCACTTCCTGACTTACAGCTTTCCCTAGGATTCCAAAACCATTTATTTTTCCTTCTCCTGTCTTGGGGCCTCAGGAAGAAAGTCTGAGGATGAAGCAAGTCTCTGGGTCTTTTGGATGAAGGGGTAGAAAGGAGAGTGTGGTACCAGGGGTGGGAGGAAGACAACAAGCAGACTAAATAGCTAATGGAACATCATACCAGGGGCTTGGGTGATTAAGAATGTCCCCCTTCAACTAGTGGTTCTCCTGAAGTGGTCATGGGCAGGATCGGGGTTTGTATTGGATAGTCACACAGCATTCAGTTGTATTTCTATAACAAAACGGTTAATTTATCTTTTACACAGCAAGAAAACTCCAAGGAGTTTTCAGGAGCTTGGCACAGGGTCCACTCACCACATGGGGCGACTCCTCCTGACTGCTCTGGGGTTTAGCTCCACTCACGTCTGACCCTCCCCATCTGTCACTCATTCATGCACCTCACTGCTTCTCTCTCCCCCTCTGCAACTCAGGGTGCTCTCTCTTCATGACTTGGCTCTCCGGCCAGGTCACCATAGTCCTCCTCTTCTGGAGTATCGAAGTCCCACTTGATGGCTGTCTTAGGCAGTGTTCTGCTCATCTGCCTGGTCTGTGCCACTTCCCCCATGGCCAGTAGGGGAACATGGGCCTGGGCACTACTCCAGGTTCTAGCCCAGGGACGATACAATCAGCAGCCAAGGTCTGCACTGCCCCAAACCTTGCTACTGTTTCCTTGGGTTGCTCCTACATTGCCTCTATCAGGCTATTCCTCCACCCACCTCTGGGTACACCTTTCCCTCCAGGCCGGAACCCCAGTGTTACCCACACAAATTTAGAGCCCTTTTCTCTCCCTCTGGGTGCAATGGCACTCTACGGCTTAACAGGACCTTTTCACAGTGAAAGAACCTTTACATAGTAAATATCCTTAACATACATTTATTAGCATTTAATAGTATACACACGCCAAGCATCTAATACTCACCACTCCTATTAAAGCGGACAGATGTCTCTTGATGGCCAGTCAGGATCAGATTTCGTCTGGGGCTCCAGCTGCTCCATGGTATGGTCATGCAGGATATAAAAGTTCCAGCAGCTTTGGTCTTAAGATGTGTCCCAGAGTTAGGCTCCAACTGGCTTCTCTTCTGACCCTCATTACATAGGTAAAATGAGAGTCTTTCTTATCTATACCTGAACCAATTAGTTTACTTAAAGCATGACTATGCAATAAATTTAACCAATCAGAACTCCTAATGGCTCAAACAATTCCTTTAGTAACAGCAAAACCTCACAATTTCTACTTACCAGAAAAAGCAACTTTTCACAAAAACTCACACAAGCACCTAGTTAGAAACATGCAGAAACTAAAGCTTAGCTTCTCCATAACCCCTCCTATTCCCATGAAACTGTGATTTTCCTGTATCTATCCTTGTTATCAATGCTGCAGCTGGGATTCTAAGCCAAGGTCAAATTTACTATGGTTTTTGTTTCCAATTTATGGTGGCTGAGCATACAAGCTGACTGTGGGTTATGCTCAGTCCATATACAACATGGCTGCGGGTCATGTCAAGTCCAGGTCTGTCATAACACCAGGGCTTCTACTCTCCCCTGGGTTTCCTCCTTTCTCTCTCTACAGCTAGAGAGTGGCCACAGCCCTCCACACTTCAGACCCTCTTCTGTTGCCTGCTTCCTGGCTCTATTATAGCCCCACCTGTCCTTCTCAGCTTGGCTCTATTCCAGGGGTGAGCAAACTACGGCCTGCGGGCCACATCCGGCCCATGGGACCGTCCTGCCCGGCCCCCGAGCTCCTGGCCCGAGAGGCTAACCCCGGCCCCTCCCCTGCTGTTCCCCCTCCCCGCAGCCTCAGCTCGCTCGCTCTGCCACCGGCGCAATGCTCTGGGTGGTGGGGCTGTGAGCTCCTGGGGCAGCGCAGCTGCAGAGCCCGGCCTGACCCGGTCTCTGTGCTGCGTGGTGGTGGCGGTGGCGTGGCCCGGCTCCAGCCAGGTGGCGCAGCTGTAGCGCCGCCAGCCACCGGTGCTCCAAGCAGCACAGTAAGGGGGCACGGAGCGGGGGGGGAGGGGTTGGATAGAGGGCAGGGGAGTTTGGGGTGGTGGTCAGGGGCTGGATAGGGGTTGGGGCAGTCGGGGGGGAACAGGGGGTTGAATGGGGGCAGGGGTTCTGGGGGCAGTCAGGGGACAGGGAGAAGGGGTGGTTGGATGGGGCAGGGGTCCCGGGGGGGGCCGTCAGGAATGAGAGGAGGGGTTGGATGGGGCGGCAGGGGTCTGGGGGCGGTCAAGGGACAGGGAGCAGGGGGGAGTGGATGAGGCAGGGGTCCTGGGGGGGCAGGCAGGGAACAGGGGGTGTTGGATGGGGCAGGAGTCCCGGGGTGGCGGGGGCAGATAGGAGGTGGGGACTGGGCCACGACCCCCTCCCCTAACCAGCCTTCTATACAATTTACGAAACCCGATGCGTCCCTCAGGCCAAAAAGTTTGCCCGCCCCTGCTCTATTCCCAACCAGGGGTTGCTTATCCAGTCTAATTCCCCTCAGTTGTGGCCTATAAAGTTCAGTGGTCCCCTTCTCAACCTCATTAGCCCTTTCCAGGCTGATATGCGGTGAGCACCCTCTCTTGCTGTCTGGAGTGGCTCACAACTGTAAGTGTCTACCACAGGACAGACTCAAAAACAGGGCAATTACCCCAAACTGTTGGTGTGTCCTGTAATTAGATTTCGCCAGGCCAGTGACAAACATGAACTCCTGGATCACTATAACGCTCTTACCATGGAGTCACAGACAGTCCCCTTTGACTCTCCACTCTATCTTGCCACCCAGACAAACTGGACTCAGTGATACATGGTCACTGACACCAAGAAAATCCCACCACATTCTGGTTCCTTCCAGGCCCAAGAGACCAGTCACTTACTCCAGGTCAATTGGTATCTTAGATCTAATCTCACAGACAATGTGTTTAGCCAATCCTGTAATGATCTATATCAGTGGTTCCCAAACTTGTTCCTCCGCTTGTGCAGGGAAAGCCCCTGCCGGGCCGGGCTGGGCCGGTTTGTTTACCTGCCACGTCCGCAGGTTCGGCCAATTGCGGCTCCCACTGGCTGCGGTTCACTGCTCCAGACCAATGGGAGCTGCTGGAAGCGGTGGCCAGTACGTCCCTCAGCCTGCGACGCTTCCAGCAGCTCCCATTGACCTGTAGCAGCGAACCGCGGCCACTGGGAGCCGCGATCGGCCAAACTTGTGGACGCGGCAGGTAAATAAACCGGCCCGGCCTGCCAGGGGCTTTCCCTAACCAAGCGGCGGAACAAGTTTGGGAATCACTGATCTATATAATGCTTTATTACCTGGGAAAAGGGAATAAGAGTTACTTACAGGTTGAGCAAGAAAACATATATACACAAATGAGTTACCATCTACATCCTAAGAGTGACAGAGTTGTAGTGATCTGTCAATTCAAAGTGTCTTTCAGGGAAGAAACAGAAATCAGTCCCTAGATATCTCAGGCTTCAGTTTAGAGTCTCTGGCCCTTCAGAATACAAATAGCTAAACAGATGGAAAATTTTCCTATGGTTTTGTTTTATTTCCCTCATTCAGCATCCAATCCCACAGGACAATCTTCCTTCCATGTAGAATTTCACAGGAGCAAAAAACTATTAAAACTAGTCCAGTTTTAAATTATTTGAGTGATGGAACTTCTGCAATTTCTCTAAAAAATTCATTCCATGATCTAATACACCTCACCATCAGGAAACGTTTCTAAACATTCTGCCTTCATTTACTTTCATCAGCCTTATCCCACTACTGTTAATTATAGCCTATGGAGCACCCTAATTTTAGCTCTCCGCAGAGTTTACAGCTTTCAAATTGGAGCATTTCAGGATTCATGTCAACAAATTTTCCTGAAGAAAAACCAACGACAACATTTTCTCATCCATTTTCTGATCAGTTTGATACCAATTTACTGGGCAGTGCTATTTGCTAAGAGGACTTTGTCTAAATGGGTATTCAAGCACATCTTCTGTTATGTCCTCCCTAGCATGAAGCTATAAGGCTGTATCAATGTGCACTCAGTCAGAAGAAAGCCTGCCACAACTAGCTATATCATACTTGTCTTCTCTGAATTCATCAGCAAAGGAGCAATATGGTCCTTCTTCCATGTGCTCCTGCAGCCTTATTGTTTGTTTGTGTTGAGAAGCCCATCCTGGACTCTCTGCATTCCAGAACTTATTTCCAAAGTGGGGGAGAAGCCCAATTCTACCTGCAGAGAAGGTGTTCTTTTGTTTTGGGGATGTGGAAGACCCTTATTTTATGCAAGGCAAAGATTTTTCCTAGTCAACGTTGATTTTTCCCCCCTGTTCACAGTTACTATTCAGACTAAAAAGTCTCCCTGGCACTGGTCAGCTATCTTACTCTTCCCTATGCCATTTTTAATATTACAACCACTACCAAGTTCCCATGTCACTTTTTGCCCTGCAGTCTTTTCTTCTTTTGGCTTATCCTCAAGCTTCTTAATCTTCAAGAATGAGAATCCTATGGAGAACATGTCTTTAAAGAAAGACAATGCGTTTAGTCAATCCTCTAATGATCTATATAATGCTTTATTACCTAGGAAAAGGGAATAAGAGAGTTACTTACAGGTTAAAGCAAGAAAACATAACATACATACACAAATGAGTTACATCTACAGCCTAAGAGTGACAGAGTTGTAGTGATCTGTCAATTCAAAGTGTCTTTCAGGGCAGAAATAGGAAACAGTCCCAGGGTATCTCAGGCTTCAGTTTAGAGTCTCTGGCCCTTCAGAATACAAACAGCTAAAAAGTTGGAAAATTTTCCTGTGATTTTGTTTTATTTCCTTCATTCAGCTTCCAATCCCACAGGAAAAATCTTCCTTCCATGTAGAATTTCCCAGGAGCGATGGGGCCATTAACCAATCCTTTCTATTGCAATGTTTCTTGAGAGCCCATCTGATTTTAATAGTTCTTCTGGATGGGCTCAGAGAGGGACAATTCTCAGGCCTGACTTCACAAGTTCGAGGCAAACATTTTCAATCTTATAAAGCAAAACTTACATATTTTCTTATAGACGTTACTAGTGAGATTAATGCATGCAGCAACTTACAACCATTTCATAGAATCTAATCATTAAACATAGTCGTATAAGACTAATACCTATTTTGGGCCAAACTAACATACAGGTGAATTGCTCTGGTCTCCAGTTATAAGCATGTTATTTGTTAGCCAATGCCTGTAGCCTGGCCAAGAGCTGGCTCTGGCCTGCCAGCGTCACACACCCTATGACAGAGCTATATACAGTAGCAATCTGACCAGCTAAAGAGCTCTCTCTATCACCGCTCAGCACACGTTGGCCCTGGGGGAGGAGGTGGAGGCAGGTGAGTTTCAACCTCTAGGAATGAGACATATTGATTGTGGCCTTTGCTTGTATCTGAGCATCCTTCACACTAATCCAGTAGAGGCAAAGAAGGATAAATAAATCCTCTTCTGAATGTTTTTACCATAAGAAAAACTATTATTTGTCTTTCCTGTAGACAAGACAAAACTGAACATGGATTCTTCAGCTGCCTATGATTTGCTGGTGGACGATGTCCAGGACTGGGATCTTACCGGTGACTCTGTTCCTTGTGAGCTGCTGCTCATTGGCGAGACTGCCTTCCCAGTGCTGGTGAACCCCCGGGGGCAGGTCCTGATCGCCGCCTCACAGTATGGGAAGGGCCGAATGGTGGTCATCTCTCATGAGAGCTATCTGGGGAGCCCCAAGATGGCTCGGTTCCTACGCAATGCTGTGGGTTGGCTCAGTCCCTCCCCAGGAGCGGTGGTTGGTGTCCAGAAGAGCTTGAGCTCCCTGGTGAGCATTCTCAGTAGTTCTGGCACCCAAGTGCAGCCCAGTACGGAGCTCATTGCATCATTTGGAGTTTACTGTATGGATGCCTATGATGCTGCACAGGGGAGGGAGCTGATCCAGTTTGTGAAGAGAGGAGGGGGTCTGCTCATTGGAGGTCAGGCTTGGCACTGGGCCTCTGGACACAGCACAGAGAGAGTGCTGTTCGATTTCCCTGGGAACCACGTAACCAGCGTGGCAGGAGTTTATTTCATGGATATATATGGTGAGATTGGGACCTTCAGCATCTCAGACAAAGTGCCTGCAATTCCCTTGATCGCTCCGTGAGTATCTGAAATCATTTCCTATGTATTAAAACCTGTAGTTAAAGCTGTAAGAAAATTACTCCTGGGGGAATTCTACACCACTGCACATGCACAGATTTTATGTTCCCTGCAGATTTCTTTGCTTCCCTGCAAAAAAATGACTCTCTGATGGGGAAGCAAAGGGAAGCCACCTGAGTGGTCATAAGATCCTCCCCAGAAGTATGTTTTGGGTACCCAGGACAGCTGACAGAGAGGTAAATCACTGTGGGGCTGAGGGCTCCTACCCTGCACCTGACTCAGATGCTAGTCCCAGCTGGCCTGGGGAGGACGGGACTTCCTCTTTCCTTGTACGGCATCCAGGATTGTGTCAGATCCACCCCCAGGTTTCTCCCCTGGCTGTTGGAAGCTCTGCAAACACTCCCCCAACTCCCGTGCTTCCTGTACCCATTGCTTCTCAGCTGCAGGGGGAGGAATCCCTGTACAGGGAGCTACTCCCCCATCCACCCAACCCCTATTCATCCAGAGCCCCTCATACCCAGACCCTTCTGGTGAAGCCGCACCCGCCTGCACCCAGAACCCTCCCGATGAGCCCCACTCCCCCTGCATCTGGACCACCCCGATGAGCCACCTGCACCTGGATCCCCACCCTACCAAGCACCCACCAGCTGCGCCTGGATCCCCCCCCCACTCAGCCCCACTTCCCCCAGCATCTAGACACCCCCCCCCCACCGCTGAGATGTCCACACCAAGCCCCCCCTGCCAATTTCTATCCCCCACACATCCAGACCTGCACGCTGAGCCCCAATAACCTTCACCTGGACCCCCCACAGAGTCCCATTACCCCCAAACCCCCGCCCTCCAACAAGCGCCTGTGGATCCAGATACCCCTGCACTCGGATCCCCCACTGGGCCTCCCACACCCAGATAGCCCCACACAGAACCCTCTCAACCCACACCTGGATCCCCCCACACTAAGCCCCTTGGATTCTACCTTGCTGAGCCTTCCTCCCCACACCTGGTGCACCTGGCACGGAGAGGCAGGGCCCTGGAGTGTTTCTGTGGCAGACCCTGTCCATGCACTGTGTCAGGGTTGGGGGCGGCCTCATCGCTGAGTGTGTGTGCCAGGGGGAGCTGCATAGTGATCTCCCACCTCTGTGCAGCCTCTGGCCTGTGCTCCCCAATACCATGTTGGAACCTCCACATTATTTGACAAATACAATTTGCAGAATTTTTAATTTTTTGGCACAGAATGCCCTCAGGAGCAGAATATATTCTTAAATGCTGCAATGTTGGAAAGGGTATTATTTTTCAGCACCTCAGGGTGTATGTGGGTCCTTATCCCTGGGGGAGGAAAAAGGAATTAACAGGAAAGAAATAAAACCAGAATCCTGCTAAAGTTTGAGGAAATGTTTGACTTCTGGGGACTGTGATGCTCTGAATGAGTTCAGGTGACTCATGAAGTTCTAAGCACGAGACAAGGCAAATAAGTGAATCCTTTAACTTGTTTTGTGTGTATTTCAATAAGCAGGGATCCTGCTACTTATTTGTGATCTGAAATATTGATTTAGTATAGAAACATGAGCAATAATTAACCTTTAAGTAGTTGTGCTCCACAAATGTCTGTTTACGTATAAAGGATGGATAATCACATGACAAAATGCTGTTACATACTTTTCTGAAATACAATGAGCCCTTTACTGCTGAGCAAAGGAAATTCTCTAAGTTCTGATTATATAAATTAGCTCAGAACCAATGAATACAAAATATCCCTCATACCTTATCCTCTGCTCTGCCATCCGGTATTTCATCTCTCTTCATGAATCCCCTTACTCTGTTTTGTTTCGTATCTCTCATTCTCATCTCCTTACCCTCTGCTGCACTGGTTTTGCCAAGCCACATCACATAGGATAAAGAGATAAGAAAAAGTGACATGAAATTGCCAGAGAACCGTGCAAGGTAAGAGGCTAAGAGGCTCACTTTGCTTTAGAATAATGGTTCTCAAACTGTGGGTCAGGAGACAAAGTGGGTTGCAATCCTGTTTTAATGGGGTCACCAGGGCTGGTGTTAGACTTGATGGGGCCTGGGGCTCAAGCTGAAGGTCGAGCCCTACTGCCCAGGGCTCAAGCCAAAGCCTGAGCCCCACCACCCAGGGCCAGAGCTCAATGGCTTCAGCCTGGGGCGGCGGGGCTTGGACTTTGGACTTCAGCTTTGCCCCTACACACACCTTGGGCTGCAGGGCTCGGGCTATGGTCCCACCTCTTCGGGTCGTGTCGTAATTTTTGTTGTCAGAAGGGGGCCATGGTGAAATGAAGTTTAAGAACCCCTGCTTTAGAATGATTATTCAGAACAATTGCAACTAAAGGAAGAGCACTGTCTCTCAGGTGAAGGCAACTAATAATAATGCCTAGAAGTTTCCATCAGTACATCTCAAAGTGAAGAGATCTTTGTAGAAGTGATTTCAGAATATTTGGATATGGCAGAGCAGAGATACTACACAATCTTTCTCTTCCATCTCATGACGCGGTGACAGTGCTGGCATGTGGCCTGACAGGAACATCTCTTGGTTTTGCAGGCATGGGCTAGATTTCAGCAGAGACTTAAACCTTCTCCTAAGAGGTGTATCAGAGCTAGACATAGTGACAGATGGTGTCCCCTCTCACCTGCTGGTCCATGGCACACTGGCCTTCCCCCTGGGCTTGGACGACGCCTATCAATGCTTTCTTGCAGCAGCTCACTATGGCCGGGGCCGTGTGGTGGTGGCTACACATGAGGTCCTTCTTAGCACCCCGAAGCTCACAGACTTCATCCTCAATGCCATTCAATGGCTGGGTGCTGAGAAGAAAGGGAGAATTGGCATCAATCCCAATCTGAAGGACCTTCATGACCTGCTGACTCAAAGGCAGGTGGTATGTGAGATTTCAGAGTTTACCGACAATCTCAGCATCTACTGCTGCCAGTCCTACAGTGACAACGAAGCCAAGAAGATCCATGAGTTTGTGGCAGAAGGAGGGGGCCTGCTGATTGGAGGTCAGGCTTGGTGGTGGGCTTCTCAGAATGAGGGCCGAAACGTTCTGGCTGAATATCCTGGCAACAAAATCCTCAATGGATTCGGGATCAGCATCCTGGGGGAATCCATGGAGGCAGGCAAGTACCCAGCGTTACAACCTGAAGAGCAGCGGGGACATTACCACTTCCGCAGGGCACTCGCTCAGTTCCAGCAGCACTTAGACAAGAAGGAGGAACTCCAGCCCCCAGTGGCAGGCTGGCTTCAGAAACTAAGCCAGGACTGCACCAAAGTCCTTCAGATCCCAGTCAAAAATGGCCACGTCTACACCTCATTGTACCACATCCTGTACGAGATGGTGCAGAGCAATGGGATCCCACCGGTGAGCGAGGAACACCCAGTCAAGGGGAACTCCAAGGAGGTCGTGCTGCTTCATGTGGCTACAGCATTATGCCAAGCCATGTCCGACTGTGCGAGGCTAGCACTCTGTGAACTCCCCACAGTCCCTAGCACCACTGTGGAAATTAACTGCACAAACACAGGTGAGACAATCTGTCCTTCCTCACTAATCTCCCCTCCCCCTGTTTCAACATGGAATGGCCTGTCGAACACGGGGTATAACAGTGTACAACTCTCCATAGCCCTGATCACATAGATCACACCTGTCACATTGTGTGCAGAACAGAGCTGCTAGAGATGGAAAGGCATCTCTTGGGGTTATATTTAGCTTCTGCTTCTGGACCTAGCTTAGGCTTTCCCCTAAAGTCAATTCTCCATTCTTATCTAGTCCAGTTTTAAATTATTGAGTGATGGGACTTCTGTAATTTCTCTGATTCATGATCTAATACACCTCACCATCAGGAAACGTTTCTAAACATTCAGCCTTAATTTACTTTCATCAGCCTCATCCCATTACTGCTAATTACACCCCTTTGGAGCACCCTAAACAATTGCTCTCCTCAGAGTTCACAGCTTTCAAATTAGAACTTTTCAGGAATTTTTTGTCAACAATTTTTTTCAACAAAAGCCAAGAACAACAATTGGCTGGTCTTTCTCCTCCATCTTCTGACCAGTTTGATGAAAATCTGCAAAAGTTTCCCCTATTTTACCCTGGTTTTTGATCAGCTCTATTTCAAAGAAAGCCCCTTCTCCCTCCATATTTGGGGATCATTTGGCTAAACTCAATTGGTAAAATCCTGGCCCAACTCAAATCAATGAGTTTTGCCACTGGGACAGGATTTCATGTTACCCATTTCCTTCCTAATGTTCATCAGCAAATCCCTCCAGCCCCTTAATCCAGTGTTGAGTTTGCAATGAAAGGTGCTGGGGCTCAAGCAATTAGGTGCTGGGGCTCAAGCAATGTTTTTACATTCATAACTGATGCAGCGAGCCCAGAGGTGCCAGGCCTATGAACTGACAAGCGAGAGGTGCCTGGGCTAAGCCTTGGCAAACCCTGGCACAAATTAAGCACTGCCTTAATCATTCATGTTGTGTTTCTCTGTATTCCCTCCATGTTATTGATATCTTAATGGAACAAGGTGCCCAATACTGAATCCAGTATTTCTGGTGCAGTCACCAGAAAAGCAGAGAGAGAGAGACCCTTACCTCATATTTTACAATGTAATTAAACATGTAGCCCCAAAATTCACATTTGCCGTTTTGCTGAGGCATAACATTGTAAGCTCACGTCTAATTATTGTCTATTATCACTGGAACTATTGTTTTTGAAATCATCTACTTTTCGATAAATGTTTTAGTCAAGCTATAGTATCTTGAATTTGCAGGATGAACTACTTTTCCCCCACAGTTCTATATTTCTCTCCAAGGTGGTATTCGAAGGTCACCTTATTGAGCTATTGGCCTGCCCACATTTGTCCCATGCCTGCATGACATTGCGGGAGAAATGCTTTTTCATATACTTGATTTAAAAACGTCCTTGGGATGCTACTTGGAGCAGACTAAAACCCTTAGAAAGTCCACGTAACTTTTTATTTCATTTGATACCAATTCACTGGATAGTGCTATTTGCTAAGAGACTATGGCTAAATGGGTATCAAAGTACATCTTCTGGCTTCCCCTCCCTAGCATGGCACTAGCAGTCTGTGTATCAATGTGAATTTAGTCAAGGGAAAGCTGTCACAACTAGCAATTTTGTAGTTCTGTTCCCTGAATTTATCAGCAAAGGAGCAATATGGTCCTCCCTCCACATGCTCCTGCAGCCTTATTGTTTGTTTGTGTTGAGAAGCCCATCTTGGACTCTCTGCATTCCAGAACTTATTTCCAAAATAGGGGAGAGGCCCAGTTCTCCTGCCTCCAGAGAAGTTGTTCATTTGTTTTGGGGATGTAGATGTCCCTTATTTTATGTAGGCCAAAGCTTTTTTCCTAATCAAATTTGGGTTTCTATCTCACACACACACACACACACACACACACCCCTCCCGTTCAGTGTTACTGTTCAGACTCAAAAGTCTCCCTGGTAATGGTCTGTTCTCTTAATCTGCCCTGTAACATTTTTAACAACCACCTGTAACAACCACCACCAACTTTCCATATCACTGTTAAAAATGCTGTCTCTTCTTTTGGCCTATCCCTCATGCCTCTTAATCTTCAGGAGTGAGAATCACTGGAAATCTGGAAATCACAGTAATTCTGTTTCTTTGAAAACATTATTTAACAGGCTTTTCATCCATTCCCCTCTAAATTGGTTTTCTTCTTTGTGGGGTATCTATATTTGTTATGTCTCCTTGTTTTTACATTTCTGAGGCAACAGTGTAAGGTTTCATATTTTGATTGGTATCCCTCACTGAGCTTCACCTGCTGTTCAATTCAGAGAAAAGCATGGAGTGTTATGGCAGTGGCATGTGCGTATAATCTAATCTAATGTGCAGTTAGTGTGTGATAACCAGTAAGGTCTTCGCTTCTGCCATACCTCCCTACACTGGAGATCTTAGATTTTTGCCCAAGGGAGTTCATTTGGTTTGTGCTAAGGAGCAGGAACCCAGGACTGAGGTTTTAAAAAAACCAGATTGAAGGATTGTAATATGCCCTTTTGCTTACAGCTCTGACATCAGCAGCAGAATATCGTACAAATCAAGTTGTTACAATGTCTGCATAATGGTAATGTTATAAACAAGACGTTAATTTCCTAGGAGAATACAACAGGAAGTATTAGCCCTCCCCTGCTCCCCTACTCCATCTCACATGGAATACTCTTCACCCCCCGATGACATTCAGTGAGAGGAGACCCGTCCTCATGCAGACAGGTGTTTAAGAGTAGCTGTGTGTTTAGACCTGTCCTCTGTGTTTTATGCCAGGTGATGCAGCATGGAGGAGCACAGGACTTTATCTTCCACCTGGGAACACAGTGACCTTTGTATTTCCTAGCGCTGTTACTGGAGTTGGCCTGCAGGTGAACTAATCATCCTTTCTGACATCTGTTACTTCACTTGAACTGTAGTTTTACTCGGAAATGTGACTACATAAAAAACAACACCTTATTGTACAGCTCTGCTCCCGGAGGATATTCAGTTCTGTGGAAAGATAATGTCTTCTTGCTTTGTAGGAGCATTTACCAAGCAGAGCAAGCACAGGCAGTAGAGAGGGAGCTAGATTCTATGTCTTCTTGTGCATCCTCAAGAGAATTATTTACTACGTTCTAATGAATTGCCTCATAAATGTTAAGCTCTTTGGTTTAGGACTCAAATCATCTTATATATTTATTTAGGCCCAGATCCCCAAAAGCAATTTAGGCTCCTAACACCCAGTGAAATCAGTAGAAGTTGGGTGCCTAAATATCTTTCAGGATGTGGTTCATAGTTCCTGGCACAGTGTGCCCCCAAGGTTGGAGCTCTCAAGTAGCTATAATATCAGTACATGGTTAATAACAATAATGAGGTAGGACAGCTGAGTGATTGCGGTGCTTGACTACAATCCTGGAGCTTGTGGGGCCAACTGTCACTGGATCTCACACTGAAAATCTGCCTTCAGTTCACCCAGCTGCAAAATGGATCCCTGATCCATAGGGTTAGGGAAGTCAAAGTAGGTCAGAGGTGATGCGCACTGCCACATCACTGCCTTGTGTACCTTGGCTATGGAAACTGATCCACCTTAAATTGCATCAACCTGATGAGCCATCTGTGGCTGGAGGCAGACTTTCAATAACAATAAACATGCAGACCCTTTGTGCAAAGATTACAGGCCAGGACTAGGAGTCCTGGGACCTTAGGCAAATAACTTGTGAGTTTCCATTGATTTCACTGGAGTTGTGAGTGCTACACACCTCTGAAAAGCCAGGCTTTCATTTGTTTGTGCCTAAGTTTCCTCCTCTGTAAAATGGAGATAATGCTCCCTCCCTCGCAGGGCTTTTGTGAAATTTAACTCATTGACGCCTGTGAAGTATGATATGAGCTTCAGATGGAAGCTGCTATTGAAGCACAAACTATTAATAATTGTTTATCAGATGACACACTGGAGATGTAATAAAATGCCACTGCTCGTATGCTTTTACCCCTATGCTTTGTGGGTCCACTTTAAATACAGACTCTAAAGCAGAAAGACAGAACAGTGAGGTCTGTAAAGCTCACGTATCAGATCATTGCTCCATTGATTCCACTTGATTATAACTAAGGCTGCGAGTCTGTCACAGAGGTCACGGACGTCACGGATTCTGTGACTTTCCGGACCTCTGTGACTTCTGCAGCGGCAGGTGCAGCTGGCTTGGGGGCCACCTGAGCAGCTCGGGCAGCTCCCAGGCCAGCCACACCAGCCGCTGCTAAGGCAGTCTCGGGCCACTGCACCCCTCCCCATAGGTGCTGGAACTAGGGGTGCTGCACTCCCTGGTTTGAAGTGGTTTCCATCACTTACGGGTTTTACAGATTTGTTCAATGGCTCTCAGCACCCCCACTATGCAAACTATTTCAGCACTGCTGCCCCTCTCCCCAGCAGCAGCAGGAATTTGGGTGTGTGAGGGGGCTCAGGGATGAGGCATGGGGTTGGGTGTGGGAGTGGGTGAGGGCTCTGGGCAGCACTTACCTCGGGGGCTCCCCAGAAGCAGCCGGTGTGTCCAGCTCCTAGGCACCACTGCAATCCACAAAACTCCTCCTTGGCTGCCACCTCACGCTGTATGAGACAAAACTCATCTGCTGACTACATTTTCAGGGTTCAGTTTCCCTGGACGCCTGAGTTTCTGCCTTTGGGCATGCAAACTGCCACCTCCCTCCAAGTGTCCAGATGCCTGTCTCCCGCATAAGCTCCAGCATGAGCCACAAAGTAGGGGAAGATCAGCATTGGCCCCCGTATCTTGCCTGCATGACCCAAAATGTTAGCCCAGTGATTAGAGCACTCAACCAGGATGTGGGAGAGCGAAGTTCAATTCCCATCTCTGCCTGATGGGGCAAAAAGGTTTCAACAGGGACTAGCACCTCTCAGGGCAGTGCTCTAACCAGTGGGCTATGGGATATTCTGGTGTGGGGCTCCCGCAGTCTCTCCTGTTGAAGTTGTTCCACTTGGATAAGTGTTTAAACAATGGTCTGTAAAGTTCATTGCTCAGTTGTTCCCGTAACCAAGCCACCTTTTCATTTCCAGGTGCAGATTGGGTGTCACTCGGATGACCTCAGCAGAGCAGAGGAGCTGAAACGCCCCCCTGTGGTGATACGCAGATGTGATGTCAAAGATCAGAAGATGTCAGTCTCCTCTCTCTGGGGGGGCCTCATTTACATCATAGTGCCAAAGGGAAGCCAGCTGGGGGGAGTGTCGATCGCTGTAAAAGGGGCTGTGCAGGCTCCTTTCTTCAGGCTTGGTAAATGACCTGCACATCTCTTCTTAGCCAGTTTTGCTGCTGCTGCTGATGATGATTGTGAAGAGACACACAAAGAAGTGCCTCTCTAATTATCCGTGGTTTGGGCTTCATCAGTTTTATCAGGGAAGAGGATAAACACAGAAGATGAAACCAAAATTGGCAGGACGAGGAGATCGTAGTCTCATGCTTTTTGTCACTGCAACTCCCTTCCGACAACAGAAATTACTACATGACCTCAAGAGGGGGGACCGAAGCCTGAGTCGGCCCAAACCACACCGCCCCAAGCGGGAGGGCCAAAGCAAAAGTCCTGTGTGGGGGGCCTGCAACCTGAGCCCTGCTGCCCAGGGCTGAAGCCCTTGGGTTTCAACCCCAAGTGGTGGGTCTCAGGCATCGGCCCCGGACCACAGCAAGTCTAAGGCTATCCTTGGCGACCCCATTAAAATGGGTTGCCACCCACTTTGGGGTCTTGACTCCCGACCCACAGTTTGAGAACCACTGAGCTAGATCAATCCAGCAAAATCTCAGGCTGTTTTAAGTTTTCTTATAGATGCACAGGGCCGAATTTAGAGTTGCTGTACGTGCACAGGGATCCACTGAAGTCAGTGGATTGGGATAGGACACACAGAGTCTGAATTTGGCTCACAAATGAATATCACTAATCATTCTTGAATCAATAATATTTTGAACATATTGCTCCCATGTATTCAAAGTGATTTTCCTTGTGTTTGAATGTGCTTTAACCTCATGGTAAAATTCTCTTTAAAAAAAAAATCAGTAGTGTTTCTTATTTATACAGCCCTAGTGAGAACAAATGACATTTCATTGCAATTAGTGGACTGAATTGATCCTCAGCCCTTTTCATGTTAAACAGAAGAACACACTTATTTTATCATTTCTGGCTGTTAACTATAACACTAATTAGAAAAGGGAAAAGTCTAATATAATTATTTGTTCAATAGTAGCTCTTGAAGGTTCCAATCAGGATCGAGGCCCCATTGTGCTTGGCATTGTACAAATGCAGAATAACAGATCATTTTTGCCTCAAACAGCTTATAATCTAATTTGAAAAAAGGTGCAACAGAGTCCCAGTCCACAAACTAATGAATACAGTGGGCGGGTTTCCATTTACTATAATGGACTTTGGATCAGTCTTTGAGAGAATGCAACCAAAAAAAGGAGGGGAGGAGGACGAAAGAAAATAAATCAAATAAAATCAAATCATGAGGTTACTTAAGTAGCTTCTGCTCATCTTTAAGGCTTCCAAGGGCCCCAAGTGAAATCAGCTATACCCAGCTGACACAGAACCAAATCATCACGGGATTTGTGCACTTCATCTCTCTCGTCCATATTGATACAGGAAAGTCATCTAAGAGCCAGTGGCTGACCTGCATCCGTCACTATCCAGCTCCGTGGGCAGAACTAGCTACCCAGAACATCATCTTAACGGTGTCTGCTGACAGCATCCGTCCCATAGACGATCCAGAGCCTTTGCTGACCCTCTGGGAGCGGATTATGGCAGCTGTAGCTGAGCTGGCAGCTACACCAGCCACGTTCCCTCGGCCAGAAAGGATTGTAGCAGATGTTCAGATCTCAGCTGGTGAGTATGGTGTATTGTCATAAAAGGCAAAAGAGTGACACCCTGGGGTAAAGGATTGACTTGGAGGCTGGGAGCTAGGAACTCTTTAATTGCAATGCTGGTTCTTCCACTGACTCTCACTGTGACACCTTGGAAAGTCACAAACTTCTGTTGAGCTTTTCACCAAGACACAAGATGTGGCAAATACAGTGGGACCCTCTAACAGTGTAACTCTATTTACAGTGAAGCTTCTCTCCCAAGCACACCCTTATTCAAGCTGTCAGCTCCTGCCTCAGTTTACTCTAGGAGCGGGGGGAAAGGAATTGGTCATACAGCAGCTCTCCTTACCAGTGCAAAATTATCCTACACAGCTAGAGCTGGTCAAAATACTGAGAGGGAAAAATATATGCTATTAATAGAAGGATTTTAGTTCAGTTAGAAACTGGTCTGGATGAAGACTTATTCAATGTTCATTACATTTATTCAATCCACTAGTGAGCTGCTTGGTCGATTGTGAAGCTTGAATACCCACCCTGATCCTTGGCAGATGCTCCAAAAATGCCATTTGTTTGCTTTTGGTATCTGTCAAATATTTAAAATTCCAAACAGATAGCAAATATTATAGCTATATTAGGCGATAGTGAACCAAACTTCAGCAGATTTGTAGTTTAGCAAATGTAATTCAACCCCCTCCTCCTACAATATACTTTCTAGTCCTTTGTTCATTCCTAGTTTTAAATGACTCCAACCATGCAGCTTCCTTTGGAGAAGACTATTCCATATTCTACGTTAGAAGAGCTCACCACTATAAATGTCTCTTGGTCAATTTCATCACACTACTTATACATTCTTGTCCAGCTGTTCAATTATGTCAATGGGGCTACCTTCCTGATGATTGTTAAATGCTTTACTGGACTGGGGCCAGAGCATGCAGCATTTTACAAGACTCAGTGCCATCTGAGGATGACTCAGTGGTCTGTCTGAAATTACTTGGTGGATGTCAGTCCAGTCCCCAGTAGATTAATGTCCACACCAACAAACAACCATCATAATTAGAATTATTTGTGCTCTGTGTTGAGAATCAGATGCCAAAGATAGACTGGATCATGAAGACTGAACTAACTTCTCACCACAAGGGGTGGTCCCTCCAAGAAATTGCGATCAATTGAGAGGAGGTGGTGTGTAATTTAGAAGCTTGTTCTGCCACTGCCCAGCCTCTCTCTCTTTTGTGGATTTACTGAGTGTTTTGTTATCCAACCACAGTTGTCAATCCAGCACCTTTCTTCATGCTGAAATTGACTGTAACAAAGAAATTAAATATCAATACTAAATCATACTGCCCCTCCCCCTTTTCTCCACCTGCCCCCCCCCCNAAGGGGATCAGCATCTCTGACACTCCGACCATTTATTTCTAAAGAGCCGTATAATGAACACGGTATTAAAACATTCTAAAATACAATACAAACATTAGATCTGGGGACACCACTACAAAAATGTTCATGAATATCAGCTCTATTGCTTTAATGCCTCCTCCGTGGTGGTGTTTGTGCCTCTCTTGGCTTTGATTTCCATCAGCATTTGAGTTTCACTGTCACAAAAGGTCACAGAAAGTGAATTTCAGAGAGGTGTGCATGAATCTTTGCAGAAACTGAAATTTTAAACATGGGAGTACTCTCAGTGGAAGGGCCTGCACATACACCCCCAAACAGGTACAGCATTTACAACAAGATGACTTATCTGACCAATCACAACAGGGATCAAATTTGGATTATCAAATACTCACACTGACTTGTTTTCAGTATTCATCCATTAACACTGATAAAGAATTAATTTGAGGAACTATCCAGAAGGTAATTCCAGACCACAACAAAGGGTTTAATTGGTCCGATTTATTGTTCTTTGGGAATTACTTGCCAACTTCTAAAAAATACAGAACAACTTTCTTGAGCTGAGATCTCACCTTGACTGTTGGCCCCATCTCCCCCCTCCAGGCTGGATGCACTCTGGCTACCCAATCATGTGTCATTTGGATTCAGTAAAGGAGTTGGTGAACATGGAATACATGCAAGCGAATGGCCTTTGGGGTCCCATCCATGAGCTGGGACACAGCCAGCAGCAGGCAGGCTGGGAATTCCCCCCTCACACTACTGAGGCCACCTGCAACCTGTGGTCTGTCTATGTGCATGAGAAGGTGCTGGGGATCTCCAGGGACAGGGCCCACGAAGATCTACAGTTGAAGAACCGCAAGAAGAGAATCAGCGATTACCTTGGCAAAGGAGCCCAGCTAAAGGACTGGAATGTCTGGACTGCACTGGAGACCTACCTGCAGGTAACACAGAGAGATTCGTAAGAAAGTGTCTGACTGCAAATGATTCTATAAAGGATGCTGGCTGGTTTGTATGTGCCACAAACATAGAAGCAGGTGGCAAGGGGAGAGAACTCAGAAACTTCTCCCTCAAAATTCAGGCCCTTCCCATTCGGGCTAAATAAGACTCACCATTCACTGAATGGCTTATTTATTCTACAGGCCTCAGCGCAACATAGTGACATGGAATTACAGACCTATTCCAGTGTGTCTAGTAGAGGGCAGTGGTGGCACATTCACATCAGCTAGCACATTTAACAATGCAGGTTAAATTGTTACTGGAAAGTAATTATATAAAAAAGACACCTTCAAACTCTAAGACACACTTCCTGTGTGCAGGCAGAATTAGAGTCCCTCACTTCAGTGACTAAGGGATAGATTTGTAAGGGTATTTAAGTGCCTAAAAATGCAGATAGGCACCTGGTGGGATTTTCAAAAGGCACCTATTAGCATCTTTAGGGGACTAAATACTTTGAAAAATCTGGCCCTAAAAATTAAGTTCTTACTCCTGTTAGTGCTACATAATCAGCAACATCTCAGAGAGAGGAAGGTGAATTATGCATCATCAGAGGTGTATATGTTCTAGTAGGTAACACAATGATGTTTCACAGCTGTTAATGATGGCCTAACTGGATCTGTAGACTCTTTCTTATTAAGTGTTGATACATGAAAAGGAAAAATCCTAGCTTAGGTGTGTGTGTGGGGAGGGCTGGTAGAGAGACCAAACATCTTTTTTATTTGTAAACTGAGCATATTGGCTATTGAAACTATTGGGAAAAAATAAGCCTGGAGTCCAATACCAGTACTGTTTTTTTAAACAGTCTCTTTTCAGAGTAGAAATACACTGTAAAATCGCCCCTCCCCATCCTCACACCTAACTCTGATTGTGACAGATTTTTGTTACCAATCTGCCTGAGGCGTCAGGTGATAAGGCTGAGGCTGGGGAGGAGATGACGAAACACACCAAGTGTTTAAGTTTTAAAGCTTTATTAATAAAATAATAAAATAACAGCGGAGAGTGCTGGGGGGGGGGGCGGGGGGTGGTTCCCCATGTCACTCAGAGGAAGGAAGAAAGCGTTAGTGCCCCAAGCTCTAACCCACTTTCATACTCACACACGCAGGACACGAGGCTGGCCAAGCCTGGGTGTAACGTAAGAAGAAGAGCAGGAGGGGTGGACGGGAGTTTTTGTCCTGGGCCCAGGTCATTCAGGGTCAGCTGTGATCTCCGAGGTGCTTTAGCTTTTAGGGGAGTTTTAAGTCCTGGGTTCCTTTGGGAGTGTTCCGTTTAGGGACCTCTGCTCCTGATGCTCTTTGTACCAGTTAAAACCGGCTTTTTGTGGTCTTTTTAACTTTTTCAAAACACACCAGCTTCAGGGACACGCAGCTCTGCCTCCCGCCCCCTCATTGTCTCGCCTGTGTGTTCCATCTCTGCAGCCCTGGTTCACTGTACTTTTTCTTTTCTCATGGCTGTCTGTGGCTGAGTGAGAGAGAAACGCAGCTGCAGATTTCTCATCTAGCGCCATTGGGTTGTGACATGATCACTGAAATACAATTTCAGTACCTTACCCCAAAATGATATCATGATCAGATAACCATGTAATAGTCATGAGGTGTGACATGTAGGTTTCGTCACTAATCCTCATAACGTGGGACCAGGTGCAGTGTCTTGTATTACCTTAGCAGAGAATGATGCACTTTTAATGCTGTTTTTTTCATGCTCTTCAGCTGCAGGAAGCCTTTGGCTGGGAAGCTTTCATCCAACTCTACTCTGAATACCAGACAATGTCTAACATCCCCACAGACAACCCTTCCAAGATGAACCTGTGGGCAGAGAAGTTCTCTTGGCAGGTGAAGAAGAATCTGGCCCCTTTCTTTGTGGCTTGGGGCTGGCCCATCAAGGGGGAAGTCTCTAAGAAGTTGGCATCTCTGCCCAACTGGGATAAAAACCCAATGAAGAAAGTGTGATGCTTTATTCACATGGAATGGTGGCTGTAATTTTTAGAGATAATTCAGAGTCGCTTGTCTTTCCTATAAGGCTAGATTCAAATCTGTTTGGTGCGAGTTTATTCATTATCTGTTTCATACTTGTTGGTATTTCTGAAGTAAGCTGCCTTTGCCATGTGAGGCAAACGTCTTCTGTGATCTGAATTTTCTGTTCCTTTCTCTGGGCCAGCTTCTGCTAACTTTGTTCTCATGGAGTAGCATCTTACTCTGAGAAGACCCATTGATTTTAGTAGGGCTACTTGTGGATAAATACCTTACTCTATGAGTAGTCCTATTACTCCACGTGAGTCAGGGAAACAAACCAAAGATATCCACAGCACTGATTACCTGCCAGGCTAGATTAGTAAATTACCTTCTACTAGTTTCATAACACATTTCATATTTTGGGGCGTAGCTCAGTCACTCCTAGCTATGATCTGTAGCGAACTCTTGGGAAAATATCATCTGGCCCTGAGTTACTGTGATTTATCAATTTGTTTCAACCTTACTTTTTTTTTTTATACCTCTGTGGAGAAAATACCCCCCCCCCCTCTATCCCCCACGCACCTTGACCTGGCGCTGAACTAGTTCTCCCTCCCTATTCCCTTCCACCAGCCTCTGTCGGGTAGGGCCTGTTCAGTGCCCACTAAAAACCAGGCCTGAACCACCCTACCCTGACGGGGGTGGGGTGGAGGGGACTAAAAGAAAGGGGAACTAGAATATTTGCAAGATTGTCCTTGGCAGCACTCCAGTATAACCGTCTGCCTAACTTCTGCTTTTGTAACAAGCTTCTGCTTTAAGGCATCAAGCCATATAGACAATCTATAACCAATAGTATATGGGTAATAAGCATCTTTTAATAACCTGTAACAATTAGCATAGCAATAGGCCTAGTGATTATATCAAGGGGTAGACACAACATCCCTCCCTTGCTCCACTATGTAACCCCGTCCCCATTACCCTACTAATGCTTATAAGTTAGAAGAGATATATTAACATTAAAACTGTTATTCAAGCTGTAACCCATATTGAAATGTACCCCTTATCTTGTGTAACCGGAATATGTGCTCATGTTCTTGCCTTGGCATAAGCAATAGCTGTTATTTGCCCCTCTGTAACACCCTTGCTTGCTTAACCAGAAGTCACGGTAGGCCAAACCCATGTAACCCTTCTGCCCATCTGAGTTGGCAGCAACAAGGGCCGGGTTCAGTATCTNGGCCCTGCCCCGGCTGCAGAGGACGGGCCCCTCCTCGGCTTGTTCACGCCGCTCTCCCGCGGGCAGCGGGAAGTGGCCACCCCCCCCCAGGTAGGCGCCGGTAGCACGGCCCTGCCGCGGCTTCCGGGGAACGGCCGCTCCTCGGCTTGTTCACGCTGCTCTCCCGCAGACAGCGGCCACTTCCCCCCCAGGTGGGAGCATTTTGCCGCCCCATACATTTTGCCGCCCTAGGCACCAGCTTGTTTAGCTGGTGCCTAGAGCCGCCCCTGAGTGTAAAGCATTGCTCTGCTTCTTAGGCTATTCTCCTTCACACTGCTTTTCCCATTCTTTGTGCTGCACATGCTTTTATAGTTTTGCTTTATTTCATATCTCCAGACTAGGACCCTCCCTAGTGTTTTGAATTTTATTCACAATGATTGTATTGCTTACAGTGCTACCTATATTCACTTAGAACCCACCTTGCACATACCTAATACTACCTGTCTTGTGCAAAACATACAGCAGAGAATTTGGCCATGTACCTATATAAGCTGCCAGCTGATTAAGCTTTGAGTAATGCATAAATAATTTCACTTACACCAAAAGTAAATGTCAAACATGCCTATATATTTTTTCAAAGGATGGCAAAACAAGGCCCATCTGAATGAATGAAAAGGGGACGTGAATAGGCTTTGATTTAACTAGAACATGGAAAATTTGGTGTGCCTGATTGGGAGTTCAAAACTGTTATGTCCTGAACCTCAGCACAGATTTGCCAGCAGTTTTATGAGGGGTTAGAAACAACGAAATTGCACCAGATCAGGTTTTTTCAGTTTGCTTCCATCTCTGTTTTACCATTGCTCTTAATCAACCTCATCTTATCATGTAACTGACTTAAAAACTGTTTTAAAATATTAGGCCAGAATCTCAGCTGCTGTAATTCACTGATGTCAATGGAGTTATGTTGATGTAACCCTTCTGTCCATCTGAGTTGCAGCAACAAGGGCCAGGTTCAGTATCTAGGGGTTCCGTTTCAATAACACAATGCAAAACCGGCTCGAGCCCCCACCCAGTGACCTGGGACAATTTCATACCACCCCCCGGGCGCCTCTAAGAGGCAATACTTCCCCTCTCGCAAGCACGGAGTCTGAGTGTAGCAAAATCCTTTTAATAAAGGAGGGAAACAATGCGGCATTATATTGGGGAAACACCACAAACAGGATTCATAATACAAACCATGAGCAAAAGACCCACCCCCAAGTAAGGTTGGCAGTGTCCTTTTCCCCTCAGGGTCTTAAGTCCAACAACCCAAAAGATCACCCCAAAGTCCCAAAAGTCCAACACCTCTAAAGTCTCTTGAGTCCAACAACCCAAGAGTCTCTGTCCTTGGTCAGTGCAGCCCCAGAGCTGCAGAGTTTTTGCCCCCCCCAGCCTGGGTGGAAGGGGGGGGGGAGAAAGGGTACGCAGGGTGTTAAGGGGCACCTTACGTGGTCCGAGGCCAACTGCCCCGCCTCTCCGTGGGGTTCTGCTGCCGCCTTCACCATGAGCCGCTCCACTCCACTATCCGTCCCGTGAGCTGCACCAGCCGTCCCACGAACTGCTCCGCTCCGCTCGCTGTCCCACAGGCAGCGCCAACCGTCCCGCAAACTGCTCCGCTCGCCGTTCTGTGGGCCACGCCAACTGTCCCGCAAACTGCTCCGCTCTGCCAGCCGCTTCGTAAACTGCTCCGCTCGCCGTTCCGTGGGCCACACCAACCGTCCCACAAACTGCTCCGTTAGCCGCTCCGCAAACTGCTCCACTCCACCAGCCGCTTAGCAATATAGCTTCAGGCTCCCCCACTAGTTAACACAGCACTCAGTGATCTCAACTCTTAGTACCTTTAGTGATTTCAGCTCTTAGTGATTTCAGCTTATAGTAGGGGAGCCCTAGTGCTGGTGCACCATTGGCCCAAAGCAAATTCAGCTCAGCAGTCTGTAACTAGATTCCTAATGGGATCAAAGTTAGCTCTGACATTCAACAGTGGAGAGAGAAGGAGGTGCAATTGGTGTGTCAGGCCCTCAAAGGGGGCCCATCCCATCAGGTACAAATACCTGTCCCCAAACTCTCTCCCTTCACTGGGTTTTGGAACCCATGTCCCTTGTCTAGCAAGTGCTACTTAGTTGATGGTGAGTCCTTCTGTCATACAACAGTTCACTGGCCTTGATTCACATAACCAGGGTAACAACACTTTATTCTTCCTGCCCCAATAACAGAGAAACTGGGGATCCTACAACAGCCAAAGTTACCATTTTGGGCTGCTGTAGGCTCATGCTAGGCGGAGTGGGTGTGCCTATGCAAACAAGATCAGCCCCTGAAGTTCTTCTCCACACTCGCCATAATTCACCACCAGATGTCAGGGTAGAGCTCATCCTGACTCTGCTTACATCCTCCCCCCAGCCGAGAATTTGTCGTCCCGACAAATCACACTCCCTATTATACCAACTCACTGGTCCCCTCCAAAGGGCCTCAGATAGCCCACTTTAGCTTCCACAAGCCTGTGTGCTAAATGTATTGACTCCTCACTAGTCACCCCAGGTGCATCATAAGTTAACCGTGTCACTGGTCTTATTACCCTGTCTCGCCTATGGAGAATCTCTGTTGCTGTGGTAGAGGGGACATCCTCTTGAGCGACGGATGGAGAGGTTTCCTTTGAGGGCCCCTCGGCTACTGGCATAGGCCCCTGCATTTCTAATTCTAACAGGGAAGGGTCCAAGGTGCCCAGGACATCCTCCACCGGTATGTCTCCACTGTCCAATAACCTGTGTGTGTCACCAACGGCTCAGGGGTGTCAGGAATGGTCCTAAATACTTCTGCCATGGGGTTTAGGAGCTCTCTTTTGATTCAGCTGATCGAGACCGAAATCGTGTCTCCATCCCAGGATACATGGCTGTGTCTTCCTCCTCAGACTCACTCTCGGATGTGCTGCATAGGGGCAGGTTAGCTGCAGGGGGCCGGCTGTCCATGTTGGAGGGCGGCTTTGGTCCAGCACCTTCATTCTGCCCGGTTGCCCTGTTGTAGCCCATCTCATAAGGGGTGCCTACCAATTCCCCCACAGGGAGCAAAAGGTTTCTATGCACTGCCCTGGACCGTCTTCCGGTTTGATCTTGTAGATCGGCAGGTCTCCTAGCTTTTCCATCACCAAGTAAGGTATTGCCTTCTATCTGTCAGCAATCTTGTGTTTGCCAGCAATACCCAAATTTCGCAGCAGGACCCTGTCCCCCGGATGGAGCTCTTGCAGCTGTACCCTAGCATCATATCGATGTTTGTTGCGGTCTGCGTTCTTCCGAGCCGCAGATGTAGCTAATTGAGAAGCATCCCGCAGCTTTTCTCTTAGTCGGGATACATATTGCTGATGAGTTTCATAGCTATCTCCATCCTCTGATACACCAAAGCACAGGTCTATGGGTAATCTTGGTTCTCGCCCAAACATTAAGAGATATGGGGTGACTCCCGTAGTATCGTTCTTTGTGGCGTTGTAGGCGTGCACCAGAAATGCGACATGTTGGCTCCAGGTTGCCTTCTGCTCTGGCCGCAAAGTTCCTAACATATCTAATAGGGTTTGGTTGAACCTCTCTGGCTGAGGATCACCTTGCGGGTGATAAGGTGTTGTTCTAGACTTCTTAATTCCCACTATCCTCAGCACCTCCTTCAGAAGGTGACTCTCAAAGTCCCGCCCCTGATCCGAGTGTATCCGGGCTGGGAATCCATAAACTGAGAAATATTTTTCCCACAGTACTCGAGCGACAGTGGTGGCCCTCTGATCACGTGTGGGATATGCCTGTGCATACCGCCTATAATGGTCAGTCACTACTAGAATGTTCCCAACATTCTTCTTGTCTACTTCTAAAGACAAGAAATCAATGCATGCCAGTTCCAAAGGTTTGTTGCTGGTGATGTTCTTGAGATATGCAGCCCTCGTGGGCAGAGTTTTCCTTTGAACACATCGAGCGCAAGTCTCACATTTCCTACGAACTTCTTCAGCCATCCGGGGCCAATAGAACCTACTATGAAGAAGTTCCAGGGTCCTCTCCATCCCTAAATGTCCAAAGTCATCATGCAGGGCCCTCATGGCCAGGGCTCTGTACTCTTTTGGCAGCACTAGTTGAGTCTGTTGCTTTTGTAAAGGGTCTGTGGTCACTCGGTGTAGTACCCCCTGAATCAGTTTTAATTTGGTCCATTCTCTCAATAGTAGTTTACCCTCCAGGTTAGGTGGGACAACCGCAGCTGGGCTTCGCCCCTCCCTTTTGGCAAGTAGTGTATCACGAATGTCAATATCTTGCAGCTGGGCTTCCTGCCAGTCAGCCGCATTGAGCATGGGCAAGGGAGATTGGTCCAATGCAATATAGTTCACTGAAACAGAAGGCACGCATTCAGGGGGCAGGCCCAAAGCTTCTGCAACACATCCATAAAGGCTCTCAGGGGCCTCTCTCTCTCGGTGACTCACACTGCAAATAGCTCTCACTCCATCCGTGGGTATCACAGCAACTTCGGGTGCCTGCGAACGCCTGGACAATGCATCTGCATCTACATTGCTTCTCCCTGATCGGTATTGAATGCTGAACTCATAGCTAGCCAAGGCGGCCACCCATCTCTGTCCTGTAGCATCCAACTTAGCACTTGTTAACACATAAGTCAGTGGGTTGTTGTCTGTCCACACCTTGAACTGAGCACCATACAAGTAGTCTCAAAATTTCTCAGTGATAGCCCATTTCAAGGCCAAGAACTCCAGCTTGTGGGTGGGATGGCGAGTTTCACTATCAGACAGTCCTCGGCTGGCAAAGGCTACAGGTTTACATTTGCCTTCCACTTCCTGGTACAGTACTGCCCCCAGGCCCTCCAAACTGGCATCAGTATGCAGGATAAACGGCTTGCTTGGGTCAGCAAAGACTAGGACCGGAGCATGAGTTAGGCAAGTAATTATTTCTCGAAAAGCCCTTTCACATCTCTCATCCCACCGTGGCCCAAAGGGTTCGAAGGGGCCATAGTGTCTCTGCACAGGAGGCTTTGGGGACCTCCCCTTAATCTTGGTCTTAGATTTGTTCTTGCTGGACTGATATCCCCTGGTAAGATCATTAAGAGGTTTTACAATAGCAGCATAGTTTTTCACAAATCTGCGGTAGTAGCCACTAAACCCAAGAAAGGTCTTGAGTTCTCTGTAGTTTCTTGGACATGGCCATGTAGTGAGTNGTTCTCCATAAGACGTTGAAATGTGGCAGGTGCTCCAGAAATCCCTTGGGGCATGTGTTCGAACTGATAAAACCCTAATGGGCAGATGAAGGCTATCTTCTCCTTATCTTCTTCTCCCAGAGGAATCTGGTAGTATCCACTCTGAAGATCCAACACAGAGAACCACTGGCTTCCCAGCAAACAGTCTAAGGCATCTTGGACTCAGGGCATTGTGTACTGGTCAACCACAGTACGGCGGTTTAGGGTGCGGTAGTCAATACACATCCGGATTTTCCCATTCTTTTTACGGACCACCACAATGGGTGAGGCGTATGGGTTGCGGGACTCTGTAATGATGCCATTTGCAGCCAGCTCCTGAAGATGTTGTCGCACATCTTCCATCTCGGAGAGAGCAATCCTCCTAGATCTCTCCCTGAAAGGTCGAGAGTCATGTAGTCTGATGTTGTGCTCTACTCCTTTTGCACATCCCACATCCCACTCATGCAATGAGAACACCTTGGATCTTTCACAAAGTTTCTTCCTCAGGCAATCTTTCCACTCCTCGGACAATGGTGAATCTCCAAAGTCAAACTTTGCTGGGTCTATTGTCGGAACTTGAGTCTCACACTGGGGTTTTACAATTGATTCCGGCTCAAAGAGGTCTGCTATCTTTTGTCCTTGCTTCACAACAACATCTCGACTTGTTTCATTAGCAATCAGTATAGTCACCTTTTCCTGGGCTTCAGCAGGTAGGGTTATGACTCCACTGGGGACCAGCACTCCTTCCGGGAGCTCTCCTTCAACCGGCTGCTCTACCATGGCTAATGCCCCTTTACTGCCTTTCAGCCTGGTACTCATGACAAGCACTTCTTGCTCCGTCCTTGCAGGCACTACTAAGGGGGTTGTGCCCATGTACTTCAGTGCCCCAATCGGTAGCTCAGATGTCTCCTTTTTAGCGCTCTCAATCTTCCTATAGGCTTCGGCACAAAGCGTATGGATCATCAGGGTATTCAGGTACTGGTCCCCAGCCCGTCGTCTGCAGTAATCCGCGAGCACCTTGAAGAGACTGGAGTTGGTCCCTATCAGCACAGACACATCAGAGGTCCCTTTAGGGTCCGGGCATATTAAGGCAGCTGTGTCTACTTCTTCTCTTACCCCAGCAACCTCCTCTGGGAATTCCAGGTGCACTATGACATACCCTTGGTAGGGGTATTCATCCATGCTGAGGCCACACAGACCAAGGCCAGTCAGTGGCTGTATAGGCAGGTGCCTAAGCATCTGTTGGTAGAATGACTGGAATATAATAGTCACTTGAGATCCAGTGTCAAGCACGGCTTTACACTCCGCTCCTTCAAT
>QXTE01000111.1:2024941-2217488 GCA_003942145.1 Platysternon megacephalum
GAGCCCCCACCCAGTGACCTGGGACAATTTCATACCACCCCCCGGGCGCCTCTAAGAGGCAATACTTCCCCTCTCGCAAGCACGGAGTCTGAGTGTAGCAAAATCCTTTTAATAAAGGAGGGAAACAATGCGGCATTATATTGGGGAAACACCACAAACAGGATTCATAATACAAACCATGAGCAAAAGACCCACCCCCAAGTAGGGTCTTAAGTCCAACAACCCAAAAGATCACCCCAAGGTCCCAAAAGTCCAACACCTCTAAAGTCTCTTGAGTCCAACAACCCAAGAGTCTCTGTCCTTGGTCAGTGCAGCCCCAGAGCTACAGAGTTTTTACCCCTCACAGCCTGGGTGGAAGGGGGGGGGGGGCGGGAGAGAAAGGGTACGCAGGGTGTTAAGGGGCACCTTACGTGGTCTGAGGCCCACTGCCCCGCCTCTCCATGGGGTTCTGCTGCCGCCTTCCCCACGAGCCGCTCCACTATCCGTCCCACGAACTGCTCCGCTCCACTCGCTGTCCCGCGGGCCACGCCAACCGTCCCGCAAACTGCTCCGCTCTGCCAGCCGCTTCACAAACTGCTCCACTCCACCAGCCGCTCAGCAATATAGCTTCAGGCTCCCCCACTAGTTAACACAGCACTCAGTGATCCCAGCTCTTAGTACCTTTAGTGATTTCAGCACTTAGTGATTTCAGCTTGTAGTAGGGGAGCCCCAGTGCACCATCGGTCCAAAGCAAATTCAGCTCAGCAATCTGTAACTAGACTCCTAATAGAATCAAAGTTAGCTCTGACATTCAACAGTGGAGAGAGAAGGGGGGTGCAATTGGTGTTTCAGGCCCACAAAGGGCCCCCCATCCCATCAGGTACAAATACCTGTTCCCAACCTCTCTCCATTCACTGGGAGTTGGAACCCATGTCGCTTGTCTAGCAAGTGCTACTTAGTTGATGGTGAGTCCCTCTGTCATACAACAGTTCCACNTCACCACCAGATGTCAGGGTAGAGCTCATCCTGACTCTGCTTACATATATATATATATACAGATATATACACATATACACACACTTTTTAAATAAAAAGACCATATTGAGAAGACATGAACAGAAAAGTATCTCAACCATCATTTTTCTTTTTTCCAGCTCAGCTCGACCTATCCAATGAACATACCTTCAAGTTTGAAATTGTGTGTGACAAAAATATTCAAAGAAAACTGAACTGTGCACCTTTCACCTCAGAGTGACTGAGAATCTGTGGCATCTACTGCTTCACCAAGTCACTGAACAATTCAAATATAGCATTAACATTTACAGGACTAATAATTTAATCACCACCATGTACCAGGGAGAAATCCCATCTCTACCATGGACTTCTATAGTATTACATAATTTGGCACATAACTGGGAGTTTATTCCTTGTTATGAGGCTTCAGATAATGTTCACTGAGAGACATGGGATACTGGACTAAATTGCTGATTGGTCTGCTCTGGTATGATAGAGCTACTGTATAGGAATATAAGAACTAAAGAGTTGTTAAGCAAAATGGTGTTTTTTTTAAATTTAGGACCGGATCCAGCTCCCTCTAAATCAAAGGAAGTTTTTTCATTGACTTTGGTGGCAGCTGGATCAAGGCCTTAGTGTGGATTTCACATTTGGCTTAATAATAAAGATTTCACATTTTATACCACATGGCATGTTGATCTAAGGTTCTACATTTATTGGTTGTATGGAAAACATTTTTACAACATAAATTAAAATATTTCTTGAGGGTTTGTACAGCAATTGGAAAGTTGTGGGAATGATTTGAAGAATATTGAAAATATTTTTCATTCTGTGTATTGATTTCTGGAATAAATGAGGCACTAAAAGCAGATGTAGGAATTAATACATCTCACATGAATTATAGATATTTCTAAAACTTTAATACACGCCTGAATAGCATTATAGAGAAAATATATTCTGTCAATTCTGTTAGCCCTTTGCCTTTCTCCTTACATAAATGTGAAGCAGAAACTGACTTTATATTTTTAATTTGGTAATCTAAAACCTTGGCTATAGAATTGATCTAGATTTTTTTTTAAATGAATTGCTTTTCTAAGTATACTGGCTCAGAACCTATACCTCATAGGCAAGTATTTTTAAATGATCTATTGACATGGTTTTTATTTTCACAAGAATCTAAAGTTTGGGTAACTTAGTATAAAGGAAATGGGGACAGGAATCTGGGTTTGTGGAGCCTGGGATGGCTGACATTCCCACAGTCCACCAGGAGGCCATGTAGAGCCACAGTCAGGAGCACTGTGGAGAATAGGCACCGCAGGAAGTACCGCCCAAGGGCGGCAGAGTGAGAGTACCCTACAGACCTCTGATTGGCCAACCACCCTATTTAACCCTGGAGGGTGTCCCAGGAAGTTGTCTGAGCAACAACACAGACTTTGGGCCTGCTGTGACTCCAGGCATCATCTTGTCTTCTGATCTCTGGCCTCTGATCCCAGCCTGACTCTGACCCTGATTCCTGCCTCCTGATTCCAGTAGGATTGGCAACTTTCGAATCGCACAAAACCAAACACCCTAGCCCCACCCCCGCCCCAAGGCCCCTCCCCTTCCCCCAAGGCCCCGCCCCCGCTCACTACATTCCCCGTCCCTCGGTGGCTTGCTCTCTCCCACCTTCACTCACTTTCATTGGGCTGGAGAAGGGGGTTGGGGTGTGGGAGGGGGCTCTAACTGGGGATGTGGGCTCTGGGGTGTGGGCAGAAATGAGGGGTTCAGGGTGTGGGAGGGGGCTCTGGGCTGGGGCAGGGAGTTGGGGTGTGGGAGAGGGAGAGTGCTTCAGCTGGGGGTGTGGGCTCTGGGGTGGGGCTGGGGATGAGGGGTTTGGGGTGCAGGAGGGGGCTCCAGGCTGGAGCCAAGGGATTTGGAGTGTGATAGGGATCTGCGAAAGGAGGCAGGGGGGTTGGGTGCAGGAGGGGGTATGGGCTCTGGGTTGGGGCCTGGGTTGAGGGATTTGGGGTGCAGGAGGGGGCTCCAGGTTTGGGGGGAGCTCAGGGCTGGGGCAGGGGGTTGAGGTGCAGGCTTACCTTGGTCAGCTCCCGGTCGGCGGTGCTGCGCATCTAAGGCAGGCTTCTTGCCTGTCCTGGCTCCGCACTGCGCTCCGGAAGTGGGCGGTAGGTCCGGCTCCTAGGCAGGGGGTAAAGGGAGGGGCAGGAGGCTCCGTGCACTGCTCTCGCCCGCAGGCACCGCCCCCCCAGCTCCTATTGGCCGCAGTTCCTGGCCAATAGGAGCATGGAGCCAGTGCTCAGGGTGGGGACAGCACGTGCAGCCCCGTGCCCCTCCCCTCTCCCCCGCCTAGGAGCCGGATCTGCTGGCTGCTTCAGGGGTGCAGTGCGGTGCCAAGCCAGGTAGGGACTAGCCTGCTTTAGCCCTGCAGCATCACTGACCGGACTTTGCCCCAGTCAGCGGTGCTGACCGGAGCCGCCAGTGTCCCTTTTCGACCGGGCGTTCTGGTCGAAAACCGGACACCAGGCAACCCTAGATTCCAGCCTGGTACTACCTCTGATCTCCGGTCTCCAATCATGACCTGACTTTTCCAGGCGAGAGGGCTTTTCCTGCACTGGCATGGACCTAAGTAGTCTTCCTTCTCTTCCGGTCACCCACGGTGGGAGGGGGTCAGGTCAGCATCCCCACACTGACCTGCTCTGAATTTGCCACAGAAAGTCACTCTATTTCTATCTAGCCCCAAAAGCGGCCACACACCTTTTCCTATGCACCCCAGTATGGACGCAGCCCGCTTTTTACTGAGGCGAGTAGCTTTGTGCACCCTGCATGCCTCTGCCAGGGTAGGCAGGGCCCTATTTTCAGAAATCTTTTTTAGAAGATTACAGAATAAACCAAGCCTCTATTAATCCCTCTGGCATTGTCATAGGGATAGACTGAGCTGTACAGTTCAGCTCTGATTATGGGGCTGTGCTGCCCTAGGAGGGTACTGAGAAGCCACAGTTCATTCTCTGGTCCCCTCATGCTGCAGAGAGGAAGTAAGTTAAAAGACTCCCTTTTGGTGTCTGCCTATCTCCACTGGCTGGTGCACTGGGGATGGAGTCACCCCTCCTCATCTTGTTGCTCATGGGTAGGTTTTACATAGTCATACAGGGAGTACAGGTGGCCCTTTCTCTCCCTCATGCTCCAGCATGGCCATGTAAGACAAGGGCACAATCTAACCCTTAATATGGGCCTCAAGCAAGAAAGTTTTTACTGTATCAGTGTGTAATTATTGCTGCTGCTCAGTGCCAGAGTACACCAAGCCCCCAAGGTGCCAGGTGTACTGCAGCTTGGAAATAAGTACGGTCAGTGCTTCAACAGCTTGGCCTTGTAGGCACCAGCCCTGGTGACTCCCAGCAACCACTCAGGCACGTGATTTAAGGGAAAGGGTATATTAGCAGGGCTGGCAGGAAAGGGAAAGGTTGCAGATACTCTAGGTACAGTGGCTTAACAGTTACAGTTCAAAGTAAGAAATACCAGTAAATGTTTGAGTCGCTGGGACAGTCCAGCCAAGAGCCAGGGTTCTTCAGGTCTAGTGTCTGGGGTGCTCTCCTTGGTCTAGTCTCTATTCAAAGCAAATAAGAGTTTGTGAATTTCCAAGCCAGGCTCATTTAGTGTCTCTCATTGGGCTCCCTCTGCACTGTGTCCCTGCCCAGCTGCTGCTGCTCCCCCATAAGTCCCACACAGACCTGCACCCAGCTGTAATGTGGGGCACTCACAGCCTGTTCCACAGACAGCTCTGCTTAGAGTTCCTGCAGCTTCCCTCCAGCTCCTAGCTTGCCATGCAGCCATTACTACCCAAACAGAGCCTGGTTACTTCCTGATTCAAGACCTTTCCCTTTACCCGGCTAGGGAGAAGAGATGTGCAATGGGGAAGAGGCTGATGGGATTTGTAGTTTCTGGCTTAGTAGATCCATCACAAATGAATGGCATTGTTAGATGTACTGGTGGGTTTGATCTGTGTCAATTGTTGGCAACACTTGTTCATTTTAATAATGGGCACAATACAAATAAATACACGAACAATTACAATTGAAAGTGAACAGGGACCACTTTACAGATTTTACGGTTATGGATTCCTTTTCTGATATTCTAGTAAATTTCCATGTCAACTGTGTGACTAGTTGATGGCTTTTCTGTGGTGAGTTATGCAATCATTAGGCAGTAAGATAGCAGAAGTGGAGCTGAGTTAAATGATCATTTGACATTACTTATCTAGACCAGAGACTTTAATTAATGTATCGTAATCTTCTACAGCTTTGTGATTGTCACAAACGTAATCCCCATATGGATGGGCTAGAGTAGACTGGAGGCAGTATTTCAGTGATCCTGAGGATTGTCAGAGAGTTTAGTTAAGTCTCACTGTGATCAAAGGCCTGATCCATAGTCCAGTTTTTCAAATGGAAAGACTGACTTTCACTTCAGTGAGCTTTGGATCAGGTCCTAACTGAAGATCTACAGGCCTAGGACATTCTAAAAGATGACACTATGGGATTGTCAAGGTAATCCATGAGGATGCAGCTCTGGCATTCTCAAGGTTAGTTCAAGCAAATCTAGATCACATTGTGTGTGTGTGGGGGGGAGACAACAAAACACTATTTGACTGGGTTCCTGAGCTACAAGACTCAAGGACCAGTATGTGACCTTGCTGTCACCTTCCCACTGTCCCAAACTATGCCATGCCAGCTGGTGGAGGCAGGGAACTCTGCTCAGGCGGGGTTGGGGAGAATAATACGTCTATGTATTTCTGAAGGGCTCTCAGGAAGAATGGATAGATGTTTCCTATTAAACAGAAGAGGGAAGAAACATGCAGCATTCCCCAGCCAGGCCCTGGGGGTTAGGGTTATCACTCCTAGAATTTTAAATAACCATAAGCAGCTTATACTTCATACTACAGTGCCACAGTGTGGACAGTACACATCACACTAGCCTTTCAGCCTGCTTGTGGTGGAGTGAGGGTCCCAATGTGCATAGGGCCTCCTGCACCCACAGGTTTGGTAGAATTGTCTGAACCAGCCATAGGGATTGGATACTGTGGAGTTTACAGTGAAGTTACCATATAACTCTGAAAACCGACTGTGTCAAAACAGCCCCCCCCCCTAGTCAGTGGACCTGCTCCCTGGGTGTATTCAGAGTCACACTGGCTGATTTTACAAACTAAAAAGGTTTTACTGTGTTTTACTGCTGTTTGCACTGCAGAGAGAAGAGAACTGAGTTGATTCTAGTCAGGCTCACATCAACAGAAATCTTAACTAAAGTCTAACTGCAGAAGCCAGAAAGAACCCAAATATACATTCAGGACCATGTATCTTCACTTCTGCATTAGTCCAATTTTACCCCTTGATTTCAGTTGAGTGAGACTGGCATGAAACTGGAGTAACATAATGATGAAACAGGTCCTCAGACTCTAAAGTGAGTTTGCAGGGATGGCAATTAGGGAGATCTCTTTTTACTTGTGTACTGAGTAAATCTGGTGTGGAAGTCATTGAGACAATTACCATGAAACCCCAATGTGTCATTTTTGCAATGTCACTTTTCAGAGTTATATCACTTGTCAATGTCATTTTTCACTTTCAGCTCTACCCTCTCATCACCTGACCTCCCCTTGTGAGCTTAAAGAAGCTGCATTTGCCTGCAACTTGAAGAGGTCGTGGTAGACCTAAGTTCTGGGACCATGTGCCTTTGGAGGACCTGATCCTCAACTCCCATTAAAACCAACAGCTCTTCATTATTTATAACACTTCAAATATTGAAATGTGGAAATCTGACTTGATATTATCATAAGGAGACATGTAGATGGCACCATATATTTACCTGCTGCTTTAGAGAACACATAACATATAAGATCTTTAGGACAAGGAATGTAATCTAATTGATGTAGTAGCACCACAACTGACACCTGATTTATTGAATAAACCCCATCATACAACGGACCCTCACCTACCTTAATATGAGGGGTATGTCCCCTAATCTCACTGTGCAGTACTGTGTTAGTATTAGATATTCAGTACTGAGTTAAAGAAAAGAGAATCACCTATCAAATTGCTACTACCTCTGTTTTCCTTTTAAGTCTTCTTTTAATCCAGCTGCTGACTAGATTTTACACAATTTAACTTGAGAGATCTGATGAGATCACATCCCCAGGCTCCCAGCCAACTGGAAATGAGATTTTAATCCATACTGGGAATTGTCAGAAGTGGTGAATTAACTCACTGTGCCACCTAATTGCCTAAATCCATCAATTAGAATTGTCTCTCTTTTGAGTAAAGTAGTTTCTGAGGAAAGCAACCCTATTACTAAGTGTCACATATGTGACACTCAGATTCCACAGTGCTGGGAATGGCGGAGGATCCTGAACAGAATAGATTAGGGATGAGCTGTAACTCCAACTGGCTGGATTTGAGAGAAAATGAAGGGAAATGTTAGATTGACTTTGGATTTACTTTAAAAAAAAAAAAAAAACACACACACAGAAGCCTTTCCAACGTTTTCTTGTTTGGTTCCAAAAAATTGTCAAAGAACCAACTACAATTTTCTCTTCCACAGTGCTCATGAATCAAGTAGATGTATATAAAAAAAAGTGAGTCAAAACATTAGAATTATTTCCAAGGAAAGATGTTTGTGGTTTTGGTACATCTGCCAGAAACCAGAGAACAACTTCCTCCTGATTTCTTCTGTGCTCTTATCCATGAATGGCAAAATATTTTGTCTTTTCTAAGAAGAACAACAGAGGCCCCCGTATCCCAATCTGTCCCCTCACCCAAGTAGCAACCCCTCCTGCCTTTTTCTGGGGAAGAAGAACATCCAGCTCTGATGCTGATGCAGACACTACCTTTAGGAGAGAAAATAATGCTGTCCACGTTAACTGCTTTATTGATTCCGAATTGCTGGAACATACTGCTACTTGGGTTCCTGTGCAGATCCATTAAAAATATAATTATTTCTTTTAAGAGTGAGATAATTAGAGCTGAAATTAAAGCCCTAAACTTAACTTTCCTTAAGAAAGGAAGCTCTGTTTTTTATTACTATTATTAAATTTGCCCAGTGGGAGCAAGCTTATTCTGTTGAACATGCTAGAGCCAGTGCTACTTGCTGCTTGGCAGGGGAGCAGCCTACCTCTTTGCATCGAACCGCTTGATTTAAATTGATCAAACTGCTCAAGTCTGTCAGTGCCCTTTCATTCATCTGCTGAACTTCTCCTGAAAGAAGATTTAGAATAATTTTGCTTTGCAGCACCAAGGCCTCCTCAGACTAGGCTTCAAGCCTGAAGCAGTCAAATTATAGGACATCACTTACTCATCATAATTGGCTTATTAATTCAGCAGAACAGACAGTATAGTTTTTCAACTGCTATCCAGGCATCTGCCACCCCCTCTCCCCTTGAGTAAAAGAAAGAAAGAGTTAAGACTGCCCATAGAAGGAGGGGGGGGGAGGGATGCCAAATTTCAAATTGCACAAAACCAAACACCCTTGCCCTGCCCCTGTCCCGAGGCCCCACCCACTGCCTCCCCCCTCCCTCACTCTTCCCCACCCTCCCTCACTTTCACTGGGCTGGGACAGGGGGTTGGGGTGCGGAAGGGGGTGAGAGCTCCAGCTGGGGGTGTGGGCTCTGGGGTGGGGTCAGGGCTGAGGGTTTGGGGTACAGGAGGGGACTCCGGGCTGGGGCTGAGGGGTTTGGAGTGCGGGAGGGCCTCCAGGCTGGGGCCAGGGATGCAGGGTTTGGGGTGCAGGAGGGGGCTCAGCGTGCAGGCTCCGGGCAGCATTTACCTCAGGTGGCTCCCAGAAGCGGCCGGTATGTCCCTCTGGCTCCTAGGGGGAGGGGCTAGGGAGCTCCATGCACTGCCCATGCCCACAGGTGCCACCTCCACAGCTCCCATTGGCCATGGTTCCCAGCCAATGGGAGCTGCAGAGCTGGCGCTTGGGGCGAGGGCAGCACATGGAGACCCTGCGCTTAAGAGGCGCAGGGATATGCTGGCCACTTCTGGGAGCTGCACAGAGCGAGGGTAGGCAGGGAGCCTGCATTACCTCTGCTGCCCCGCCAACCGGACTTTTAGTGGCCCGGTCAGCAGTGCTGACCGGAGCCACCAGAGTCCCTTTTCAACCTGGCATTCTGGTCGAAAACCGGGCGCATGCAGCCCGGAGGGATAGGGGAGAAACTGAGAGGAGAGAGAACAAATGAAGACTTTGAAGTGCAGAGTCACCTGGTACCTTCAGCGTTTATCTGACATTTATGGGAGGTAAAGTAGCTAGCCCGCTCTGAAGAGATTGTTGCATAAAAAAGTCACTCAAAATGACTTCATCCCATGCCCCAGAGAATAGACCAGGGCAGTGGTTCTCAACCAGGGGTATAGGTACCCCTGGAGGTACACGGAGGTCTTCCAGGGGGTACATCAACTCAGCTAGATATTTGCCTAGTTTTACAACAGGCTGCATAAAAAGCACCGGTGAAGTCAATACAAACTAAAATTTCATACAATGAAATGTATATAGTGCAGTATGTAAGATACACTAAAATGTAAGGACAATATTTATATTTAAATTGATTTATTTTATAATTATATGGTAAAAAGGAGAAAGTAAGCAATTTTTCAGTCAGAGTATGCTGTGACACTTGTGTTTTTATGTCTGATTTTAAAAGCAAGTAGTTTTTAAGTGAGGTGAAACTTGGGGTACGCAAGACAAATCAAACTCCTGAAAGGGGTACAGCAGTCTGGAAAGGTTGAAAGCCACTGGACCAGGGAATATAACAATTTTCTCTGGGTACTTAAAGACTACATTGTGATCATTTTGTTATCTTTTCCTTGTGGTTACTCCCAGCATAATGTTCAAAACTGGTGGTAATGTACCACAGTGAAGATTTCTACGTAGCTGGAACCTGGTTTTTCATAGCTATTGTCATGGTATCAAAAGAGTGTCCCCTTGATGGTGGAGGTGATGCTTGTCTCCTCTTTGTCCCCCCTAGTAGTTCATGATTTACCAACACAAATCAACAACATGTAACCCATAAACGGACATTTATGATACCTGACACTGACCAGCAGTGCTATAAATCAAATAAATTTGTTTCTGCCTCAATGGGCATGAAGGTGAAAGGAGATGCCAAGTGAAAGCCTCTTCAGTACATATACAGTACCTGGGGTGGGGTGTGTAAAACAGAGCCTCTGATGCTAGTTTAACTACTGTCTCCCCCCTCTCCATCTTCAAAAGCACAGAAGACCAGCAGAAGTGCACTAGCAGTGTCCGAGTAGCCCCTTCCTACGCCAGCCTTAGGAAAGCATCAGATTACAGCAGTCTGTCAACATTGCTTGCCAAACTCTTCAGTATTTACGCAGTCATGACTTTGTCCTCAAGTGCCTGGATTAAATATGGATGTGTATATTAATTATGTAAATATGAACCTGCAGATCTCAATCAAGTAGATCCAAGGATACACTAACCTTTGCAAGAGCTGATTGACGCTGCATCAGACAGAGACCATTCACATTTACTGCTAGGTATAGGGAAGAGGAGGAAGGGAAATCTGAAAGTAAACAGTGGTATTAGTTTTACAGACTGAACAAAAACATGACTTTTAAAAACCATTCTGTAACCACTAACAATCCCTACTCAACAAAAGCACAGTCTGTGCTTGACAAAAGCCATCCCTGAAAAATGGGGAAACTGCATTCTTCAGCAAGATGAGTCCTATCAGATATAATCCAGACATTTATAATATTTTTAATCACAGCTAGGAACTGGGTGTGGCAATATCATGACCGGAGAGTCTGATTCTTCTCTCACATATACTGGTGTAAATCAGGATTAACTACATGGAATTGGATGGGGGTACAGCTGTGTAAAATTGGTATGTGTGAGAGGAGAATAAACTCGCTCTATTTAGCCTTGTGAATGGACTGTAATGGAAACTTTTACCTGAAAATTTGTTTTGGTGCCTTGCCTTGAGTAAGATGACGGGGATGGAAGCCTACATAAAGAGTGACTATGATTGTGGTGAAATTGCCCAATTCTCTGGACATTTTCATCACACAATGGAGTATTAATGCAGGATAATGCTCCTTTATTAAAGTGTTTAGCTTTCCTTTTGGTTTTTGCTCCCTTCCCTCATGGCAGCAACCAGACAAGGTTTATGTCAGAATTGTATTCTTGCTATTAATGGATATTTCCAATGCCAGTAAGCAGGCTTCAATATTACCCTGTGTTAGGGACTGATAGCCAGCATTTATTTTATCATCCATGTCCTCTTCCTGATAGCTACATCAATTTTAGCTTTCACTAACTTCTTTAGGCCCAAAATTAATGTGGCAGTAGTAGAAAGACATACATGTCACCAAAGTACACAGAAAGTGAGTGAATCTATTGATGAACATTGTCACTATACAGGAACAATATGGGGATTTGGCCGAGATGATTCAAGACCAGGTCATGGAGATAATAGCCATACTACGTATATGAGACTGATTATTGCTTGATCCAGGACTAACTTTACCGAAAGCTATTGTTATTGTGAGTCAGATTGAGCCTACTATGGGAGAGGTGAAAATAATTTTATAGGGGCTAGAAATAATGTAATTAATTTATTAACAGTTCAATCTCTTGACTAAAATAGCACGGGTACAAAAATATAGTAGTACGAGTATAGTTCATATGCCTAGTAAGCATCATGTATTTCAGCATCCCCCCATTACATTCAGCTGAGTCCTGTACTGCTGTACAGAGCCAACTACACAAGGTGTCCCGCAAAAGATTGCCCACTTCTACCATGATGACATTGGGTATTTTTTTAAAGTATGACAGAATCCTCTCCCCCAGACCAGATAAGTGAAGTCACTATCCTTGATGTAAGTCCCGTGAGTGCAGGTCATTAGAGTTCAGCCACACTCCACTCAACTGATGCTAGATACTGGCTCAGCTGTGAAAATTCTGCCTGCATCTACTCACACGCAATGTTTTCAGACTACAGTGCTTTCAGAACCCAACCTATATTTGATGACTTAAAACAAGCAATCTCTGTGCTTGGTTTCTTTGATAGATTGTTGAGGCACAACACCTGTCATTTACCTGGAAAGGTCAACTCTGTGAAAACTAGCAGTTCTTGGACTGTACTCTTTATTGGCTTATATCTACCTACCTGTTGCTAATTGATATGTCTCTTTCATACCTACACAGAAAGATCCTCGATATATATCTTCCATCTTTACTGTGACAGATTGTATACACATACATTTGCCCATATAATAAAACTCAGAAGAGGTGTTACCCTCCTACAACAGAAACTCAGATGTTTGATTTGGCTGTAAAAGAAACTGCCTTTACAAATAAGATACAACTAAGTGTTATATGGAGCTATGGCTTAATGCGAAGGATCCACAGCTCTAATGTGGTTTGTTGTAAGAGTTCATAAACCTGGATATGTTTTTTAAAAAGTTAGCAGTTGAGTACAATGGCCCTTGTACATTTGTTTACCATATTCTATATCTAACCTCATAAATCACCACCTATTCTCACCTAAATCCCATCAGATTTAGATGACACACTAAATGTAACTGTTCCTCTTAAAGTTTGCAGAAAGTGCATGCAAAGGTCAGTATAACAAATTATTAGGAAACTAAAAAAAAATTCTTATTCAAGGGATCCAGCTCCAATAATCCCCTAATAATGTCATTATGGCCTTTGCATATGTGTTTGCAAAATCAAGGGGGAGGTTTAAATCATCTGATATTAATGAGTGATGATATGACAAACTGGATCCCTTAGCTGTTCATTTGTAGACTTTGTAACAGATGGGTTTTAAAAAACAAACAAAAAAAACAAACAAACAAACAAACAAACGAATGTGCATAAAACATATACTAATGTTTGGGTGTTAGCTGGATTCCAAAGAAACACATTTTCAGCCTTAGCTCTTGTGTAATTCATAGATTCAGATTTCATAGATTCCAAGGCCAAAAGAGACTGTTGTCATCTAGTCTGACCTCTTGCAAAACACAGGCCATAGAACTTCCCCCAAATTACTCCTAGAGTGTATCTTTTAGAAAGCCATCCAATCTTGATTTAAAAATTGCTAGTGATGAAGAATCTACTAGGACCCTTGTTAAATTGTCCCAATGATTAGCTACCCTCATTGTTAAAAATGTACACCTTATTTCCTGTCCAACTTTGTCTAGATTCAGTTTCCAGCCCCTGGATCATGTTATACCTTTCTCTGCTAGACTGAAGAGTCCATTAACAAATTTTTCTTCCCCACGTAGGCCCTTACAGACTGTAATCAGGTCACCCTTTAACCTTATCTTTTGTTTAGCTCGATAGATTGACTACAGGAGGTCAGTCTCCAAGGCATGTTTTCCAATCTTCGTATTATTCTCATGACTTTTCTTTGAACCCTCTCCATTTTATTAACATCCTTCTTGAATTGTGGACACCAGAACTGGACACACTATTCCAGCAGCAGTCGCACCAGTGCCAAATACAGAAATAATATACTCTCTCTCCTGCTAGACTGTTTTTATGCATCCAATGATTGCATTAGCCCTGTTGGCCATGCCATCACACAGGGAGCTGGCTATGACCCTCAAATCTTTTTCAGAGTCACTGCTTCCCAGGATAGAATCCCCTATCCTTTAAGTATGGCCTATATTCTTTGTTCCTATATGTATATATTTAGCTGCATCAAAACACATATTGTTTGCTTGTGCCCATTTTACCAAGTGACCCAGATTGCTCCGAATCAGTGACATGTCATGTTCATTATTTACCACTCCCCCAGTGTCATCAGCAAATTTTAATGAAGTTGTTTGATTGTGGATGGGTTAGACTGGTCACCTCTAAGGTGTGTTATCTCAGTCCATTTTACACAACGTAACACTCTTCTTCCCAGTGCCTGGCTGCTGTTTGACAGATGCAGTCCCTAATACTATGCTATGAATAGAAAGTAAAGGAGAAAAATCTGAATAAGGGAGAGAAAAGTAACTTTTAACAAGTTCCACACATTTTGTCCAGGCAGGTCACAGGTTTTAAAATGGTGAGTGCCTTTCATCTTTGGGTCACTGTTCTGAATCCAGCTGGGTGAGTACACAATTATACTTTGCTCTCTTTTTTATGGCTTTAACCGAGTTGCCAATGGACAGGTGTCTATGGTAAATAAAAAACAAAAAAACAACAATAAACCAACAACAACCCCTCTAATTATGTTAACTAGCATCCTTGAACATGAACAAGGGAACTGAAAAAGCTTCTAATCTCTACAAGTAGTTCCTTCCATGTCAGGACTGGTGTACATGGCAGACTGGTGTGGAGAAAGTGACACTGCCGCTACTCATGCTCTACCTGTCCCCTAAATAAGCAGGGCATTGTGGATTAAAGTGCTGTCAGTCCAGAAACTTTAAACTGTACATTCCTTTATGTTTTGGGGGAAATACACACACCCTGAATGTCTGTTTCCTCTATGTATAAAAAGAGTGAAGGGGGAAAAATGCCATTGAAATCCACATACTAGAATGAACTGGAAAACCTGCACTTCTCCAAGTCAGCGTGGGAGAGGAATAGGGATAGTGGAACGTAAGTGAACATTTTGAATGGGCCTGTGTCATTAGCTCTGTTGAGTTTTGATTTTTTTAAAGCTTTGTTATTTTAAGACCATGAGAACAGCCATACTGGGTCAGACCAATGCCCATCTAGCCCAGTATCCTGTTGCTGACAGTGGCCAGCACCAGATACTTCAGGGGGAATGAACAGAACATGGAAATTTCAGATGATCCATCTGCTGTTGTCCAGGCCCAACTTCTGGCAGTTGGAGGTTTAAGGACACCAAGAGCATGGAAGGAGAACCCGGGGAACTACAGACCAGTCAGCCTCACCTCAGTCCCTGAAAAAGTCATGGAGCAGGTCCTCAAGGAAACCATTTTGAAGCACTGGGAGGAGAGAAAGGTGATCAGGAACAGGCAACATGGATTCACCAAGGGAAAGTCATGGCTGACCAACCTGATTGCCTTCTATGATGAGATAACTGGCTCTGTGGATGAGGGGAAAGCAGTGGACGTGATATATCTTGACTTTAGCAAAGCTTTTGATAGGGTCTCCCACAGTATTCTTGCCAGCAAGTTAAAAAAGTATGGATTGGATGAATGGACTATAAATTGGATAGAAAGCTGGCTAGATTGCCAGGCTCAACGGGTAGTGATCAACGGCTCGATGTCTAGTTGGCAGTCAATATCAAGCAGAGTACCCCAGGGGTCAGTCCCGGGGCTGGTTTTGTTCAACATCTTTATTAATGATCTGGATGATCGGATGGATTGCACCCTCAGCAAGTTCGCAGATGACACTAAGCTGGGGGGAGAGATAGATAGGCTGGAGGGTAGGGATAGGGTCCAGAGTGACCTAGACAAATTGGAGGATGGGGCCAAAAGAAATCTGATGAGGTTCAACGAGGACAAGTGCAGCGTCCTGCACTTAGGACAGAAGAATCCCATGCACCGCTACAGGCTGGGGACCGACTGGCTAAGCAGCAGTTCTGCAGAAAAGTACCTGGGGATTATAGTGGATGAGAAGCTGGATACGAGTCAGCAGTGTGCCCTTGTTGCCAAGAAGGGTAACGGCATATTGGGCTGCATTAGTAGGAGCATTGCCCGCAGATCGAGGGAAGTAATTATTCCCCTCTATTCGGCACTGGTGAGGCCACATCTGGAGTATTGCGTCCAGTTTTGGTCCCCCACTACAGAAAGGATGTGGACAAATTGGAAAGAGTCCAGCAGAGAGCAATGAAAATGATCAGGGGGCTGGGGCACATGACTTATGAGGAGAGGCTGAGGGAACTGGGCTTGTTTAGTCTGCACAAGAGAAGAACGAGGGGGGATTTGATAGCAGCCTTCAACTATCTGAAGTGAGGTTCCAAAGAGGATCGAGCTCGCCTGTTCTCAGTGGTACCAGATGACAGAACAAAGAGCAATGGCCTCAAGTTGTGGTGGGGGAGATGTAGGTTGGATATTAGGAAACACTATTTCACTAGGAGGGTGGCGAAGCACTGGAATGGGTTACATAGGGAGGTGGTGGAATCTCCATCCTTAGAGGTTTTTAAGGCCCGGCTTGACAAAGCCCTGGCTGGGATGATTTAGTTGGGGTTGGTCCTGCCTTGAGCTGGGGGTTGGACTAGATGACCTCCTGAGGTCTCTTCCATCGCTAATCTTCTATGATTCTATGGAGCGTCCCTGACCATTTTGGCTAATAGCCATTGATGGACCTATCCTCCATGAACTTATCTAATTCTTTTTTGAACTCAGCTATACTTTTAGTCTTCACAACATCCCCTGGCAACAAGTTCCACAGGTTGACTGTGCATTGTATAAAGAAGTACTTCCTTTTGTTTATTTTAATCCTGCTGCCTATTAATTTCATTGGTTGACCCTGTTTCTTGTGTTTTCTGAAGGGATAAACAACACTCCCCTATTCATTATCTTCACACCATTCATGATTTTATAGTCCTCAAACATATTCCCTCTTAGTCACCTTTTCTCTAAGCTGACCAGTCCCTGACTTTTTGATCTCTCCTTATATGGAAGCTGTTCCATACGCATAATCATTTGATGTCTTTCTCTGAACCTTTTTAAATTCTAATATATATATATTTTGAGATAGGACAACCAGAACTGCATGCAGTATTCAAGGTGTAAGGGTACCATGGATTTACAATAGTGCCATTATGATATTTTCTATTTTATTAGATATCCCTTTCCTAATGGTTCCAACCATTGTTAGCTTTTTTGACTGCCACTGCATATTGAGCAGATGTTTTCAGAGAACCATCCACAATGACTCCAAGATGTTTCTTGAGACATAACATCTAATTTAGACCATCATTTTGTATGTATAGTTTGGATTATTTTTTCCAGTGTGCATTATTTTGCATTTATCAAGACTGAATATCATCTGCCATTTTGTCACCCACTGACCCAGTTTAGTGAGATCCCTTTGTAACTCTTTACAGTCAGCTTTGGACTTCACTATCTTTGGTAATTTTGTATCATCTTCAAATGTTGCCACCTCACTGTTCACCCGTTTCCAGATCATTTATAAATATGTTGAACAGCACAGGTCCCAGTACAGATCCTTGGGGAGACCCTGCTATTTGTCTCTCTCTACTGTGAAAACTGATGATTTATTCACTGTTTCCTATCTTTTAACCAATTACTGATCAATGAGAGGATCTTCACTCTTGTCCCAGGAATGCTTAGTTTGCTTAAGAGCCTCTGGTGAGGGACCTTGTCAAAGGTTTTCTAAAAGTCCATGTACTGTACCAACTGGATCACCCTTGTCCACATGCTTATTGGCACCCTCAAAGAATTGTAATAGATTAATGAGGGATGATTTCCCATTAGAAAAGCCATGTTGACTCTTCCCCCAACATATTGTGTTTAATTGCCAGGATTGCCTCTGGAGACTTAAAAAAAATACACATTACATTAGCTCTTCTCCAGTCATCTGGTAGAGGCTGATTTAAGCGAGAGGTTATATACCACAGTTAGTAGTTCTGTAATTTCATATTTGAGTTTCTCCAGAACTCTTCAATGAATGCCCTTTGGTCCGGTGACTTATTACATTTCAGTTAATCTGTTTGTTACCAAATATCCTCTATTGACTCCTCAATCTGGGAAAATTAATCAGTTGCGTCACCTAAAAAGAATGTTTTGGGTGTGAGAATCTCCCCCACATCCTATGCAGTGAGGACCAAATGCAAAGAATTCATTTAGCTTCTCCCAAGGACCTTGTCTGCCTTGAGTGCTCCTTTCACACCTCAATCATTCAGTGGCCCTCTGACTGTTTGGTAGGTTCCCTGCTTTATCATGTACTTAAAAAAAATTGCTGTTAGTGTATGTCTTTTGCTAGTTGCTCTTCAAAATTCTTTTTTCTTATACTTTTAAACTTGGCTTGCCAGAGTTTATTCTCCTTTCTATTTTCCTCAGTGGGATTTGACTTCCAATTTCTATTACCTCTAATTGCTTCTTTTACTCTGCTGTTTAGCCATAGTGGCATTTTTTTTTTTGGTCCCCTTACTGTTTATTTTGGGAGGGGAATATACATTTAGTTTGAGCCTCTATTACTGTGTTTTTAAGTAGTTTCCATGAAGTTTTCAGATATTTCACCCTTCTGACTGTTCCTTTTAATTTCCATTTAGCTAGCTCTCTCATTTTTNCCTTTCCCCCCCCCCCCCCCCCGATGTTTAAATTTAGTTACATTATGGTCATTATTACTGAGCCATTCAGCTATATTCACTTCTTGGACTAGATCCTGCGCTCTACTCAGGACTAAGTCTAGAATTGCCTCCCCCCTTTGTGTGTTCCAAGACAAGCTGCTCCAAGAAGCAGTCATTTATGATGTCTAGAAATTTTCTCTCTCCATCCTATCCTGAGCTGCTATGTACCCAGGCAGTGGGAGGATAATTAATAATGGGGAAATTCAACTATTATTGTTTTTTGACTTTGTAGCCTCTCTAAACTCCCTGAACATTTCACAGTCACCCTCACCATTCTGGTCCGTAGTATATTCCTACTGCTATACTCGTATTGTTCAAACATTGAATTTCTATCCATAAAGATTCTGTAGTGCAGTTTGATTCATTCAATATTTTTCCTTTGACTCTGCTTCCTTTCACACATAATGCCATTCCCCCACCAGCATGAACTACTCTATCATTGCTATATATTTTGTACCCTGATATTACTATGTCCCATCAATTATCCTCATTCCACCAAGTTTCCATGATGCCTATTATATCAGTATCCTCATTTAATGGCAGGCAGACTAGTTCACCCATCTTAGTAATCAGACATATACAAATGCTAGACATTTTATAGCATTTGTGTATTTTGCTCTGTATATATGCTGAATCTGAGGTATGTCAGTGAGAAAGAAAAATAAAGTGTGTGGGAGGGGAGGGGGCAGGTAGTGGATTAAGCCATAAATAAAACTTGGATTGGGTTCCCCCCCCCCCCATTTATTACACATTAAAGAGGAGAGGGGGACATGTAGCACATATGGAGACCCCAAACCTCACTTTTTAATATTCTGAACAGCATCCAGAGTCTTCCCCCACTTGAAGATTAATTTAAAAAAAATATTTATCTGACACTAGCCAGAGAAAGTGAAAAGCTGTTGAGAGCCTAAGATACAACTAAATTATTTATTTTTTTTAAATGTATATATAAACAATTCAGCTAGAGGAAGAACAAACTACATACCACAACTGCTCAAGTGACAGTATTCTGTAAGTGTTTTCAAATCTATCCCTGCTGCTACTTCAGACAAACATAGCCATAAAAACATTTCAGTATTAAAGGGAGATAATGTTACTGATGTTTGTGTCCATCACCAAGGTACTGGTTGCGGAAAGAAAAACTGAGTACAGTTCACGATTACATCAAAATCACGCAAATAAGTAAGACTGAAATGTTGTCTGTAATGAGCATATTTCACCACAGTGATAATGGACATGTTGGTTGTGGTCCAACATACAATGCTAAAATAAAGGAAGCCTGACATTGCTCAGTTTGTGAGAATTATTTCCTATATTACCAACTCGGAGTGACATTTTTCTCTCTCATTTACACACATGTGGTGTTCTTCTCTTCAAGGCAGGCAACTTGTATTTAACAAAGCTATTTTGTTTACACGAGATCCTGCTATAAACTTCAGCAAACACAGACTGTTCTGCCCCCTCTAGTCCATAGCACCACCAGCCATAACAGTGGTGGACCTTTGGTTTCTGCAAGCCACACCCCACATCCATAAACAGTGACAGCTGCTTTGCAAAGCATAGGGACCCACAGAAGAGTTTTAGTCTCGGTAGAACAGTAACTGCTGCACTGCACAGGGTTGGATAGCAGTGGATCAGACACAAAGGGTGACACCTCAGCCTCTGATTGCAGTAGAGGCCATAGCTCTGCTTTTGGGCACTGTGTGTGTGTGGGGGGGTGGTGGTAGAAATTTCAATGGTACTGCATGTCTTTCAGTGAGGGTAAGGCTTCTAAATCACTTAGTCACTTTAGAAAAGGTTTACCCTTTGTCGTTTATTGAGGACTGTGTTCAAATTGCAAGCTATCACCTTTAGAGCAGTGGATGGAGGTTTCTGGTCCTGCTTACAGGCTACAGGCTCAAAGGAGCCAATTTAAAGCAAGGGGGTGGGGTGGGTAACTTGTGCCTTGCTGCCTTAAGAGGCAGCCTGTCCCCCTCCGTTTTTGGATTCTTGCATGGTACTGCTCTGTATTCCAAGAAATAAATAGGGTTATGTTGCAATCTTCCAGCAAGAGTATGTTTTTATCTAACTTCCCTGCATTTATGCAGCAAACACAACACCCTGGGCCTGCAATTAGAGATTCTGTAACTGCAGACTCCACATAGGGTTGAGCTGAGTTCGTGGATGGACTAGCAGCTGCAGAGGTGGCCAGCACCCTGCCCATGGGTTAGTAGATAAATTCAATCCCCTCAGCCTCCATGTAGTTCCTCCCACAAATCCCATTTAGCCAGGCTTTGTGAAGGATTGTGGGGAGGAGGAGGAGAGTGTATTTCACCTTTATGGAATGTAGGGAGTTGAAAACAAAGTTAACGTGAAAATTCTTACAGATCCAGTATAGTGTGTCTATTTCACCCTAACTAGCGGAATGATCATCTGTCTCTCTTTAATAACAAGAGGGCAAAAGAAAAAGGGCCAAGAAGAAAGAAGACCTGTCCCCAAAAGGAGGAGCAGCACTGGCAGTATCTGTTAACATAAACATTGTCCCTACTATATACACTGTACAATCAAATTGTTTTGTCACTTTCCAATGTCCACATTCCTGTGTTTACTATTACTGTCTCATACAAAGCTTGTCCATTCATTTGTGCCAAGTTTTGAATATGATTTCCTGTGTCAACATTGTATTTTTGCAGTCATAACACTTATGTTCAATGTGACCAATATTCTATGGTATAGATTCCATATATGTTTTGTATCATCAAGCATCTCTGAAACATATGTTTGCAGTTCCACTGAATAAGAGACTCTCCAAGATAACATAGTAATGAATTTTTCCAGCTAAGCTGGTACACAAGTCCTATGTAGGGTAGGCAGTATGCTATAATGTTGAGTTTCATTTTAGTGTCTTTTAGGGTTTGAGTGAATGCAGCCATATATTGAACAAATGGGATCTCAGTACACTTTTTATAGGTCAGTTTCCTATTGATTTGTAGATATTTAAGTCATACCTTACTTTTGTAAGCAGATAATTAGTGAACCTGCCTTTTTTTTTTTTTTTTAAAAGAAGCTATTTTTACATCAAGAAATGCTGATTCGTTGAAATTTCTCACAGAAACTCTTTGGTCCAGGATGGAACTTCTGGTTGGGAGAGACCCCAAAATAGCTAATAGCCCAGTGGTTAGGACACTCACCTGGGAGACTCAGGTTCAAGTTCCTCCAAAGTAGGCAGAGTACTTGAACCTGGGACTCTCACATACCAGGCAAGTGCCTTGGCCACTGGGTTATAGGCCATCTCTCACTCCCTCCTGTTGGAGCTGTTCCACTTTGTATAAATAATTAAATATTCATTGGGCCAGAGAGAAAGAGACTGACTTAATAGCCTGGTGGTTAGGGGGTTCAAGTCCCTGCTCCAAATCAAGGAGACCGGAGACTATTTGGGTCTCTCATATTCTACATGAGTGCTAGGAGCAGATTTACCATGAAATAAACCGTGCAGTGGCACAGGGCCCCCAACAACAGGGGGGTCCCCAAAATGCAGGGCAAATCTCATCTGACAACCTGCCCCTGAGTCCCAGCCGACGGCGCAGCAGGGCTCCTGCATGCTGTGGCCGGTGGCCCCACACCACTCCCGGAAGTGGCCGGCTGCTGGCACGTCTCTGCGCGCCCCTGGCGGGGGGGGGGGGGAGGGGCGCCGCACTGCTCCTGCCCCAGGCAGTGCACGGAGACCCGCTGCCCCCTCCCCCCAAGAGGCATGCAGAGATGTGCCAGCAGCAGGGCTAAGGTGGCTCCCTGCCTGCTCTGCCTCCCTCTCTCCGCGCCCGGAAGTGGCTGGCATGTCCTTGAAGCCCCTGGGGCGGAGGGGGTGTCTCCACGTGCTGCCCCCGCCCTGAGCGCTGACTACGCAGCTCCCATTGGCTGGGAACTGCAGCCAATGGGAGCTGCAGGGGCGGCGCCTTAGGGCAGTGACGTGCAGAGACCCTCTGGCTCCACCTCCACCTAGGAGCAGCTGCCAGAGAGGTGTGTGCCCCTGTCGCTTTGGGAGCTGCGCCACCTGAGGTAAGCGCCACCCACCTGCCCCCCTCCCACACCCCAACCCCCTGCCCCAGCCCAGAGCCTGCACCCAAACTTCCAGAGCCCGACCCCTCATCCCTCCCGCACCCAACTCCCCTGCCCCAGCCCAGAGCCTGCACCCCTCATCCCCACCCACACCCCAACCCTCTGCCCCAGCGCAGAGCCCGCATCCAGCACCTAAACTCCCTCCCAGAGCCGACCCCTGCACCCCAACCTCCTGCCCCAATCAAGGTATCTCACTTTATTTTCATTTACTTCCTATTACTTGTAATAGGAGGAGGAAGAAAAAAAGAATGAAAAATGGGGGGAGATAGAATGTTCTTTTTCTTGGCTGGGTCCTGAGGGGGGGCCCCTGAAAATGAAGCTGCGCACAGGGCCCCACTAACTCTAAATCTGCCACTGGTGAGTGCCCAGGTAATTGGTTATTCTGAGGGAAAGTGGGTCTCATTCCCCTTGCCCCCTGCAAAAATTAAAAGGTCTCAGTTCCATTCCAATGCAGACCAAAACAAATTTCATTTTTGCAAAATTGAATTCTTGTTTACTGGCCAGCTCCAATAAAAATACCCTTGCAGTTGTCACTCTGAAGTAAAATGTTTTTTCAGTGATGACATTTTTTCCTGAATTGTGCAAAGGCACTATGGCTTGAGGAGAAGCCTAGATAAAATTACCTTTAGGATCTTGTGTTAATTCACATCAGTTATTCCTAGAATTTGCTTCCTATCGCTGGAGAATGTCAACAATAATGCATTTCAGCCATCTCCTCTTTCCTGAGTCTCCTTAATGGTGGTATTAGTCACTTCACTCTACTAGTAATTAAACCAAGGATGATAATAAACACCAGTCTTGCTACTTAAGCTATAGCATAGCTACAGTTGTAGAAATGGATCCTCTTTGTACATCTCCGGCTACTAGAGAATGAGACCATTTCCTTGTGGAATATTTCCATAACACAGAATGAAAAGAAAAATTCCACTCTGCTTTGGCAGTATGTAAAACATCCCCCCTTCACCAACTACTATTTTCCTGGCAATGATTTTTGTTTTGTCATATAGTAATCCCAAAGGTTCTGCAGATTCTTCCTTAGAACCAAGCCTGAGCATTGCAAACACCTCCTGAACTCCATCTGCTCTCTTTGTGAGTGTCTGCACCTGCCCACATTGGTGCAGTCACATTCCTCTCTAGAAACTCAGTAACTGAGGCAGGAAGCGTAGTATATTGCCATTTTATCTTAACATTTTAGTGGTTTGTACTGTCCCTTATCACAGTAATATCTGAGCTCTTAGGACTAGGACTTCAAGAGACATCAGATGTCTTTTCAACCATCAGATAATTAATTAATAGTTAATTACTCTGATAACTTCAGCCAATTTATCATGTGTACAAATAGAACCCCAAACTATACCAGCCACTTACTGTATTACATATTAACAGTAAGATCTGTCACACTGTAAATATAGTAGCAAAGTCCCTGGTGTCAGATGCTGCCTCGGTCTCAATTTCCCCTCAGTTTTAGCTGTTCACTGGCGCCTAGCACTACCAGCACTGTGAAGTCGCTGCAGTGACCTAGCCCTCCTGCTAAGTCCAAAAAGTCCACCCCTTCCAGGATAATCAATAGTTTCCCCATCCTCCCTGTAATAGCAGGGGTCACAGCACCACTCCCAGAGTAACACCACAGGGGAAAACCAAGTCCATGCTCTGACAGACATAGGGCTACTCTATATTTATTTATTAATACTGTATGTAACCAAGTCATAGGAACCATTTAACATCTGACTGGGTAGAAGGGTTGACTCACCGCTGGTGCTGGGTGTCACAGCTCTTTCCTCTAGTGCCCCCCTGCCAACAGCTGTTCCAGCCTTGCCTCTTCTTGTGACTCAGCCTACTGGTAAGGTCAAATGTAGTCCCACCCTTTCCAGGGTAAGCAAGGAGTCCAGTAAACAAAACTCAAATAGTCATAACTCATTGCCTTTAGCCAGACTTGCACCTCTGTAGACTCTTCACCCTTTCCCAGGCTCCACGGCATTGTCCTTCTGCTCTTGTGGGGAGCAATGCCTCCCAGGACTCTCTCCCTGGGGCCCCAGTTCAAAACTCAATAGTCCTTCTTCCCTTTGTGTCAGGGTGTTTCTTTACCACATCTTCTGGTGAAAGGTAGGGGAACACAGACCCTCTCTCTCTTCTAAGTTCCACTCCAAAGACCCTGTAGAAAGCATCCAAAGTCTGCTCCATCAGACTCCTCACCGGACTTCTACCTAATAGCTTTCCTTCAGGCCTTTTCCCATAGCCCTTCCCTGGGATTACAGTACATCTTGCTCTAGAACCTAGAATCCATGCCTTTCTTCCCCTCTCTAACAACCAGAGAGGGACTATAAAGTTTCTTCCCTCCCTGAAGCTGCCTTCTCATCTGGGACATCCTCTCCTAATGCTCACCACCCAGCTCCTCCCCCACCTGGGCTTCATTTTTAATTAGGCGTGGCATGCTCTCCAGGTGCAGCCAGGTAGGTTATGTGATGCTAGCAGACCAGCTGCCAACTCATGCCAAAATCCCCATGTCTCAACTGACTACTGACAAGTACATAGCTGGAATCAGTCTGGCTCCTCTGTGTTAGTAAAATAGCTATTAGGATTATAAGAATGTCTTTAGATTTTATTGAATGCTTGTGAGTTGCTGCAATAATTAATCTCACTTACAATATCTGTATCCCATATTGTAAAGTAATATTTGAGCGGTTGTATAGTGAGCCTCTGTAAATCACCAGTGAAAAGAGACACATTATCTAGTGTGAAGTGCTGATTTCCAACAGAAGGTTTTATGTCCTGCCCACCAGCATTGATCTATTGACACCAGACAGACTATTGTGGGATGTTAAAGAGGACAAAAGACATTGGTTGTTAGCATCTATTATATATACCTGGTATTTAAAGTTTGTGAAGGGTGCCTAGACCCTAGGATGAGGGCTGTTTATGTAGAAGACACAAATTTCCATACATAGATAGATTTCAAAAAATGAGAGTGTATGGATGTGTTGTGATTTCAAAATCTGACAACCCAGTATTACTCCAGCTAGAGCATTTCCAGTGTTCCACAGGGTTAAAAATAAACAATTAAACAAATACAGGGAAGGGAAGAGGAGTCCTTTTTATTAAATATTGGCCACTCGGGCAATGCTGACCTGAGTGAAAGGCTAATCTCCTATCCCTCAGAAGCGGAAGGGAGTGGATGCTTGGCAGTGGTATGTGTATTCCATGATAGTGGTGTTAGCTGTTAAAATGCACCATGGAAAGTTTAATAGCTGAAAAACACTGGAACTGTCAGCATACATAAGGGGTGGAACACTAAGCAATGAATACTCAAAGGTTACACCTCAGTTACACCTTTGGTCTCTCATTGATGATTTCATTAGATTCCAGGAGCTCTTTGTAAATCCACTTGAAGTGGCACCTATACAATCTGTAACCCGTAGATAAGCTTTAAAGTGAGTTTCTGATGAAACTGAGCTTTTTCCTCAGGGTTTAAAAATCATTTTTAGTTTTACATCCAAAGATGTATTATACACATTTAAAAAAAATATATTGATGTAGTGCTCCAAGCACCCAGACACACTAACATAATCACAGATATATTTTCATTGTGTTGTGAAACAAATGGTTACCCAGAAATTATTAAATCATTAATCTTTTAAATCAAATTTGGATTTGAGTCATAGGAGGAGAAAAACAAAATCTGAAATCAACTACTTGTTTTTTTCCCAAACTCCTTTAAGTCAGACATTTCACTCCTCAGGTTTTATGCCAAGCTTCACTTTGGCTGCATGTTTATAGCCCATTTATTAACCCCGACAAAATAGAGGTTGATAGTCAGAAGATTAACATGACCTTACCTACAGCATCACAGTTTACACCCTTTATCGTATGGTGCCATTTCTCTCTGACAGTAAATCACCAACCCACCAGGAGAGCATCTCTGCAATGACTAACAGGAAAAGCGTGTGAGGTTACAAGATGGCTTTGTTCTTAGAGACCCTACAGGATAGAGACCCTAACACCACCAGCCGCACCATGAATGCTGATTGACTTTCATGCCCTAGGAAGGAAGAGATTGGAGCACTGACCCATAGCACATAAACATCTGTCTAGGTAAATGATTCTACTCTATTATTACAGTGAAAATAGAAAGTGACCAGTGACTTGCAATCAATTTTCAATCATAGCCACAAAAATGGATATCTATCATGGTGATGTAATGCTGAGAACAAAGATCATTCTATCAAGACTGCTCTTTGTGGGAATGCTACAACCCAGAAACTCACCATGGTAAAGTGGTGCTCTCATTCAGTGGCGCTGGAACACTTTTAATAGTGGAGGTGCTGAAAGCCAGCCCCTTTACCCCTGTCCGTCCCCACCTCCCAGAGCTGGGAGCAGGGCCGTGTCTCCGGGAGGGGGGGACTCAGACATAAGGGGGCCAGGCTGGGGCCACAGCTGGGGGTAGGTGCGGGGCCGGCAGCTGGGACCCCACATAAAACCTGGGGGTGCTGCACCACACCTATGCTCTCATTTCTCACTGACTGAAAGACAGTGATAGAGTGAACATCTGTCCTGTATTTCAAGTGGGATCCCTTGTTTAGGGCCAGATATAGCTCCTGTTGATTTGCATGTGTTTTAAGTCCCAGTGAAGTCAGTGTGACTTAAAGGACATGTTAAGTAAATTATATGTTTGAAGTATTCTGTCTAAGCAGGATTCTGTATACTCTCTGCCACTTTTATGCATTCCTGCCACAGTTACATTGGGTCTTTAAGGGGGGGGGGGGGGCGCAATAGAGACTGTGCTATTTGCCTTTCTAGGCTGCTTTCTGGAATTGAGGTGGGGCGAGTATTTTCACTTTTCTCTCCCATCCGATAGTTTGGTATAGTTTACTCCTTTACCATTCTCCTCTGGCAGAGCTACCAGGAAGATGTTCTCCCTTTGGTGCGGGTACTTGTTTCCAAACATGGAGATAGTTTGTCCAACGTTCAAATTACCTTTTGGGTGGGAGTGAACACAATGTGCAATTTTAAAATGTTGCTCTAAAGGAAGGCTGGGAATGCTGTTTTGGCCCTTAGTTTAGCTGCTGGACATAACTGCGCTCTTATTCAAATACCCAGTGCTGCTGAGGGCGTCTCAGAGAGGTTTAATAATGTGCTGCAAACATGGGAGAAGGAAGGAACTCTTGAGAATGCTGCCAGGGATAGTAACTTGTTTCCTACTTTCATGATTTTGTGATTTTTCTTTTAAACATTTTTCATGGGTGTGTTTCATAAAAGGCTGTCTGTTTCTATTTAGTGCTGAGGGAGGCACAAAACTAAAAACAAAGCTGTTCTGAGATTTTCTCCCTCAAAAACTCTTCCACCACTCCTTTTTCCTGCTCCTCCTGTCTGCATTGGCTGTTTACTTCTTTTCTGTAACGCTTCGGCTTACTTCGCTCCCACCCCAGCTATCTCCCTCTCCTAGTGAAAAACCAAACCCAGGCCCCATTCAAAACCCTTCCCCCACTTTCAAGTAAAACACACCAGGGCCTAATCCTGCAAGGTGCTGAGAACCATCCACTCCCATCTACACTCTGGAAGTACTCCCACAAGAAGTCCTTACCCCTCTATAGGAGCAGGCCCTAAATGAAAACTAGGAAATCAAATGTATTGTATTAACCAGAAGAGAAAATATTTAGCGTCATGCCAATTATGCTCCAAGGCCTGTCCTCCTTCCCCAAGGCTGGAGAGTGGGAGCACTGCAGATCAGTGGGGTGATAGTCACACTGACACTATGGCATCGTTTATGGCAGTTAACTTTTGAACTTCTGCTCCCCCTCATTAGCCATCCATAAAACTCTGCCTGTATCCATGCATTTTCTCTGGCCTTATACTTACTCTGTCTTTTTGTTCTGTGTTTGTCCAGAGCCTAGCACAATGGGACCCTGCTTTGTGACTAGGGCTCCTTGGTGGAATAGTAATACAAATAATAATTCTAATATGTCCATCCACAGCCTGATCCAGCTCACACTGAAGTCAATGAGGATGTTTGCACTGATTTCAATGGGAGCTGGAAAGGACTCCAGGTGAATTCAGAAGAGAAGTCTGACCTGCACTACAGTGCAGTAAACCCCCTTGAAGGTTGAAAATGTCTAACTGCCTAGCTGATTAATTGCAGCTTGTGCAAACACTTGTATGTTGGCATGTGCACATTCTTGAAAAGGCACAGCCCAAACCAGGGGCGAAAAAGTTACAGACTGAATGCAATTCCCTTAGTATAATTAGCAGACATTTTAAATAGAAATCCTTTGATTGAGAAAGGACATAAATTAATACACCCACCCTAAGGCAAAGAGATAAAGATAATACTAGGCAAAGACTGATTAAACAGAGAAAAGCATGTAAAAGCTCAGGGCTCAGCTGCACTTTGTAGGCACAGCACTCTGTTGTGGACTGATGCAGAGCAATCCTGCTCCAGGGTGGTACCAGGGCTTATTCAGTCTGAGGGAGGTATACTACTTCGCTATGCTTGCCAGCTTCGACACTGCTTTAGAGAGTGCACCTTATTCCCGTGCACAAGGCTGGCCAGTGCAAGGGGGGTGGATTCAGAGCCATGATTCCACCCCTTTGGGTCACCTTGTTTTCCAAGGGATGCATGTGTGTGTGGAGGGAGGGAGAGAGAATAGGGAAGAATCAGCTTCTCTGCCTCCTTGTATAGGGACTACCACTTTATGTGGCCATTACAGAAACTCAACAAGGGGAGGGAGTGTTCCTCACACCCTCCACCCCACTGTGCACACACATAGGTGCCAGGCAGAATTTGGACCTACATTACAGATGTCAGGGAGGACACAAATGGGGTTAGCAGTACTGTATGTCTAAGTGTTCAAAACCCAGGAGTCAGGCCTGCTGAAAAATCAGGTGATTTAAAAATAAAAGATGAGGTTCCTTTTGGAGGTGGCTTTTGGACCATTAAGGGTCACGTTTTCAAACTCCTCAGCACTCCCAAGAACTAAAAGTGTATTTAAAAGAAATGAATGCTGAGCTTACCAAAAAATGACCTGGCTCCAAACGGTTCTTTAAGAAAGCCACCAAATATTATGAGATGCATGATTTAAAACAAAGCAAAACCACACCCCAAAGACAATGGCAATACACTAGCAAAAGGTCTGGGGCCTAATTCTCTTCTCACTTGCACTGATGTAAATCAGGAACAAATCCACCGTAGTCAATGGAGTTACATCAGTGTAACTAGGAAACTCATTTGGGGTGGCAAGTTGTGTGTATATTATTTCTATAAAAGAAAACAGACTTTATATAACTTATCTTGTCCAGGAGAGGGCTGGTCAGTACAGGACATAGATTTTCCCCCAAAAACATGAGACTGGGGGTGTGTTGGGCTCACCCTGTGGTATAACCATGGCTGGTGAGAGCCAGAGTGTAACCCAAGCGTGGCTGGCAGGCTGCAGCTACACACAAACACTCAGGGTGTCGCTTGCATGCTGAAAGCATTGTAAGGCAACCAAGTTTGTTGGGCAGGGTGACACAGCTGGTCTATAGTTTGGATTGTAACCTGGTATGTCACAGAGGCTAGGTGACTTGCCGAAGCTTACAAGGTGGTGGCAAAGCAGGGAATTGCATCTGGGTGTCCCAAGCTTTAGGCTAGTGCCCTAGCCACTGGATCAGCCTTCTTTTCCCCACCATCTCATTGTGCCCTGCCTCCGTCTGCACCAGCCTATCCATAGCAAGGTCACATTCCCACTGCACTCTCAAAAAGGTGCAGTGGAGGTTGTCTCCCTCTGCAGGAGAATGCCTCCTCTTGTGCCCCGTAGGGTGGCGTAACTTTATTAATAATCAATGGTGCAACATGGCCCGTGATTCTTTTGTTGAGGGTGGGAGGAACTCACAACAATCCTGCAGTTTAAAAGAATCTCATGAACTGGAAAAAAACCAAAAACTTTGCCTCAGTTGTGTAACTGTCATCAACATAATCCTTGTTTTAACTGGGGGTAGCTCATGTGAATCAGTGCAGTTCCACTGAAGTCAGTGTTGCTTATACCAATCAATAGCTAAGGAACTGGCCCAATTTTATTGTTGCTACAAAGTCAGCAAAAACATTTGAATTGCATTTTTGTAGGTCCTGTAAAAATAGTGACAAAAATTCCAAATACTACATATTCACTTTTTCACTATTTACAATCATCATCATCACCCCCCACACCATATTTTTTTAAGTTTCAGTTGAATTGTCTAGAAATTAAGTAGAAGTAAATTGAATGGCCATATTATCTTATTGCTGAAAAGTAAGTCTTTTGTCACCCTACCCCTCTATTTGTTACATCAAACCTAAAGTTCGATTGTAAATTTTTCAGGGCAGAATGTCTGTCTATTTGTCCTGTAAAGTACCTTTTAAACACTAAGCAGAAAGCGTTACTATTTAAAGGGGGAGATTTTCAAAGGCATAAGTGTGTGAGAATTGGGAACCTAACTCCCATTTGTGCCTTTGAAAATCTACTCATAAAGTTAGAAAGTAAATTAAATATATGGAATCTTGGCATGCTCCTTTCAATTATAGGAAGGAAAAAAGTATGTTAATACCTTCAGAAATCTATTGTGCACCTATGATTTAAAAAAGGATTAGGGTTTGTTTCATTTTTTCATTTGTCCACGGAAAAGTGCATTTGAATATCCTGAAAAAAAAACAAAAAAAACCCCACATGTATAGAATTTTGTTTTACACCAAAAATGGTGTAAGATTTGTCAAAGGCCGAATATAAAAAAACAAAACCCTACCAAAACAACACAGTTTTCCCCTGAAGAGAAGAAAAGAAAAGAGAACAGCCAGCATGTGACAGATGCTGAGCAATAGGACTAATGCACTACTGTACTGAGCTTGGGTACCACAGTGATAAGCATGGTATAAAAACCTACATAGAATTTAGTGTTTGATCAAATGAGGAATCACAGTGCAGATTTACTGGTCCAGTGGACCATAACTGCTCACATGAAGCCATTAGGGGCCATAATATCAATAATCTGCATGCTAATGAGTCAGAATTCTTCAGATTAAAGATTTCCCAACTGAGCTCTGAGACAATGGACCTTGACTGCTCTATTACAGTCAAATTTGTCAACTGAGTATTCTTTGATAGGTTGTCTGTGCATCCGTCACTGTCACTGAGAATGAGGGGGCTCCTTAGGAATCCCATACAATTTCAGGGGTGGAAAAAACAGTCTCATGCACTTATTTGTTTTATGATAAAGTCTATGGGTAGAAATAAAGATTGTGTCTAGGGCTGGCCATAGGACAACATTTCACAACAACTTTGGGGGTTTGAAATTTGTTTGTTTCACATTAGAATTAAAAAAAAAGACCATTTTACAAAACAGTTGTGTCAAAAAATTGTTTTCTACTCATAATGCTCAGGTTTTTGATTCTGCTGTCTTTCATCAGAAGTAACAAGCGAGTCCTTCTGGAGGAAAGCTTAATTGACACCGTATTGGTGAAACCATTTGGATTCAATGAAACAGCATATTTCAGCGAAATACATTTAGTTTGAAAAGTGTTCCAACCAACTCAAATTGTGGCCCCCATTGTGCTAGGTGCTGTATGTACACAGTAAAAACCCCTGCTCCAAAAAGATTAAAATCTAAATCCACGGAGAAAGGAAGTGTTGTTATCCGTTTTACAGAGGGAGAACTGAAAGAGCAATTAAGTGACTTGCCCAAGGTCACACAGGAAGTCTAAGGTTCATTTCCCATCTCTGCCAGAGTCCCTGCCCAATGCTTTAACCACAAGAGCATCTCTCTTCTCTTCAGTTTTCTATTTGCTTTGCAAACCAAACCAAATCTAATGTCAAATTATAATAATGGTGACACCGCATTCCAGGGAAGCGAGACAATTTAAGAGGCAATTTTTCCCACTCCTCCCCCATGTGTGCAGATGTCTCTAAACACTTAGCAACCCCCTATGGTATACAGACTGCATATCAGCACCACAAGGGGAACCTAACTGACTGTTGCTGTGTTGTTATGGGCTTAAGTCAGATCTTTATTCCAACATTTGTAAAGCAGTATGTGGGATTTTAACTGTTACTTCCAATAAAAATCAACTGGAGTCATGCAACTCTGACAATTGAGAGAATAAGATTTTCTGAACGACTTCAACATGGTACTTACTACCAATCTACAGTGCTTTGGGGCTCACGTAACAGATTTCCTCCTTCCCAGCAGAAATCTGTTGAAACTGCAAAATGATTTCCCACATTTTAGCTAAACAGCTGGTTAAATAACTCAGAGTCAAGCCGGAGAAACCTGTATTTTGCCATTTAAGCAAGAGATGTCACGGAGAGAGGAACTTTTCAATGGTTTGATTCATGAAGGCCAAAATTTGTTTGTGCAGGTAATTTTGGAAGACAAAATTATTCTAACCCTAGGAGGAAATGATACGAGATTAGTTTATATTGTGTTCTGTTTGTACATAAATAGCTACATGTATCAAAATATTTTTTTAAAAAGGCACCTGTTATCCTGTTATTCAAAGATAGCATTGCCCAGTTCCGCTGAGGACTTTGTGACTTTGACCAGTGTTTTGTTGTTTGCTGCCATTTTCAAAATAAAGTTTCCGTGATACATATGCTATGGGACTGTCTAACAGACAGGCAGCCATGGAAAGAGGTGGACACAAAAGTTAAAACAGTGATCAACTTCAACAGCCAAACTTTTGCTGAAAGTTATATCCCAGTACATTTACCTGCTAAGCTGGGTTGATTTCTGCCACAAAAGACTTTGGTTCTTGAGGACTGCAGTGATCATCAAGTGCATGATTTTACAAAAGTGGAAGAGTAGGGTTATGCCCAGATTAAAGTAACAGTATTCAGACCTGCCTGAGTCAGCAGCCACAGAAAGAATAGCTTATACCTGTGGAGACTGATTAAATGAGTTTGAAGAAATTTGGAGCCCCTTTTTAGATATATTTGCATAAAAGATGTTGAGACTTCTCAAAGAACGCCAGACCTCTGTTCCACCTAACCCCATCTCCTTTCCCTCCCATCCCTAGTCATCTCCTTCCCCTATATACATATGTGTCTATTTTACTGCTGTAAACCCCAACCTAATGATGTAGTGTTGTTGGATTTTGTATTCTCTGGTTTTGCAGTTTTGAAGAGTTGCATAGTTCTATTGGTGATCCTGTGAAGTGTGCAGTATTTGGAAACATATACGAGCTGTAAGTCATTTACCTTTTTGTATTTTTTATTGTTTTTATAAAAATCAAATCACACACAAATAAGAATCTCCTGAGATAACCAAATAGGAAATCCAAGCAAATGTTTGTGGGAAAAACGTTCCTACCATTAGCACAAAAAAAGGTCTCAACTGAGCACATCATAGGAAAAGGCTTATTGTCATACATAGCAATAGAGCTCATTCACCAAAAAAAAAAATCAAGGCCCTACTCTAGGCCACTCATGTGAAGGCAGTTGTAGGATCGGGGCACAAAGCTATCATTCAGAATTGGACAATAGAATGAGTTTTAACCACACATCTTCTGTTGTGAACAAGGAAACGTGGGCTTGAGGGAGAAAGTGTCTGTTCTCTGAGACAATTCTCTCTTTGCTGGTTGCCCTGGACCCCAGTTCTCATCCACTTCAATTTCCACGACCTTAGTAAACTAGCTGGGTCATCATCTCTCCTACCAGTTCTGGCTGCCTCTTCAAGGAAATAAAATAAGATGAGCGAGAAAGTAAAGATCTGAACATTTACAGTTGCAAGGTATAAACCAAGGGGTAGTTCTTGGGTTATATTTTGAACAAAGATGCAGGCCAATGCTGTGTACTTGCTCTCTGTGAGCACTCTGCACTATACTCTAAGTCTCAGTAAGCAAGGGAGTTACAGTACTGTGTCACCTGAACATCCTTCAGTTGTCCACTGGCTGCCTATCAGTTTCTGCAAGGAGGGTAAGGGGTTGGTTTTGAAGCATAGAGCCCACAATAGCTTGTGACTTGCCTATGTGTGATTCCCTCCTGACTCCTTGTCTGATACTGCTGCAAGTGCTGTCAACAGTAGCACCTGTATTGGAGCGGTGACAGGCTGGACCCCTCCCCCTGTCTGGGATGCCACCTGATGTGCTGGGGTTTCACTGAGCCCACCTGCTCCACTAGCCTGGGCTCCCTCTCCCTGTTTTGCTGAATCAGGCTCTCTGGCAGCGCGCGCACACACACAGAGGTAGGGACGCACCCGCTGTAGAATCACAGAGTCTGCAAGCAACTCTTTATGGGGAGATTCAGCTAGGAAATTTCCCAGCAGTCAAGTGCACACCCCCTTTGGGGAGTAAGCCCAAAATAATATTGTCTTGCACTGTATAGAAAGATCTGCACAGCCCAAGCTCATAAAAATTCACCCTCTCCCTCAATGTGAAGGGAGATATGCACAGCTTCTACCCCCCCCCCCCCCGATATTAATTACACAAACTGGGTTATGTTATAAAAAAGGAATAAGTTTATTAACTATAAAAGGTAATTTAAGTGATTAAAAGGGGTAGCAAACAAAACAAAGCAGATTACCAAGCAAAACAAAATATGCATACTAAGCTTAAGATCCCAAAGAAACTGGTTTCAAGAAGTAATTTCTTACCCTAAATGTTGCTTTTGGGGCAGGTTGCAGAAATTCTTGAAGGTTAGCTACCCTGCTTGCAGATTAAATCTTCAGGTATCTTATTCACAGACTAGATCCCTTTTCCGGCCTGGGTTCAGTACTAACTCCTCCTTTCCCTTTGTCCTTGTTCCTTAGGTGTTTCCAGCAGTCCAACTGGGTGGGGATTCAGTGAAGAGTGAACCAAGATCAGCTTACTTCCAGCCTTAAATAAGATTTACATAAGGCGGGAATCTTTTGTTTCCCAGTCTTGACCTCCCCCTACTTTTAGTGGAAAATTACTAGAAGTTCAAGATGGTGTTTAGTACCAGGTGGCATGACCACATGACCTAGTAGTGTCACAGAAACATCCCAGGATGCCTGTCAGGAAGGAGAGAGATTAGTATCTTCAAAGTCTTATTGTTTCTTCCTAATGGCCCATCAAGGCTAATGACCCGTTGTCTGGTGGGTGTTTCCCCAAATACACACCCAGTTGTAATTGTTACATATTTCTGTATCTAAAGTTAGGAATATTGACTGATACAAATTGGGTAACCACATTGAGTAAATTATAACCTTTCCAATGATACCTTACAAGACCCATCTTGCATAAAATATATCTCAGTTATGCCAGATCCATATCATAAGCATATTTCCATAAAGAATATGGGGTGTAACATCACAGGAGCCTCATTGGTTTAAGAGAGGTTGCTGCCAAAAGGGCATTCTCCATGAGATATTAGTATTCCTCCCTCTCTTGGGGGGCAATCTATTTAACCAGCTTGAATCAGTAGACCTTAACCCCTCAGCTTACCCAGACTTTGAGGGAGAAGGAAGCTGATGAGGGCTGGTGTTCCTGGGAGGATTTATCATTTTAAGATTAATCTTTTGATTGGCTAATTTTTGCTGTGGGGTGAATTTATGCTGCTAAATCCATTTGTGTTTTATTGTTTGCCAAAGGCATCCAGAGCCAGAGATAAGTTTATTTTTGTTTTACAGATAAGTTGAAATAAACACTTTCCCCTCTTTCATTCACAGTATAGAATGTAACATTGCCTGGCTCACTCCCTGTACCTGATCATTAATTCAATCATTAATTCAATTAATTCAATGCAGAGGCCCCATTAGGGATCAAAGCCCCATTGTACTAAGTACTGCACAGACATAATAAATGCCTTCCACAACTGCTTAGCAGTTGTATATAGTATATAGCACATAGTACGGCATAGTGCGATATGGTCTGGATTAAAGGCCTGATGCTGAAGCTTGCAAGGATCATTCCCTGCCACAAAACACTACACCTGCTGTGGACTATGCTGAGCAATAGGTAGCTACATGTCCACTTGGGCAATGAAGTGAGTTCACCCTAGTTCCTCAACAACAGACTGCCACAAGGCGCAGTAGTAGCACTGATGCTTTTCAATGTTTACATGAGCGACATGCCACCAACAAAGTCATGCAAATTTGCATATGAGGATGACCTTGTCCTGGTAACACAAGCAGCCATCTTCAGTGACATTGAGTCCACCTTGAATGGGGACCTAAACCACATGGAGGAACATTTTCAGAAATGGAGGCTCAAGCCAAATCCTCACAAAACAACAATCACTGCATTCCATCTTGATAACAGGAACACTAAGCGCACCCTGAAAGTGCAACACTGTGTGACATGACCCTACTCCAACCTATCTCAGAATGAAGCTGGATTGCACACCAAACTTCCACGTCCATATGACGAAGGTAGCTGCCAAGACGAAGACAAGGTCAACCTGGTCCAGAAACTAGCAAGCACAAGCTGTGGAGCATCAGCATTATGGACATCAGGAATGGCTATGGAATACATAAGGGCCAAGTAATGTGCATCGGTATGGACCACAAGTAGCTATACTTGACTTGTTGATGTCCAACTGAACACTGCAATGCGGAACATTGCTGGAACCCTCAAGCTGACCCCAGCATCTTGGCTGCTGGTGCTGTCACACATCATTCCCCCATCCATTCGCCTCGATGCCACAGCCCTTTGGGAATTCCAGAGGATTGTGGAAAACGAACGTCTGCCCATCCACCGGAACCTTAACAACGTCCCTCACCACGGCTTGAAGTCACGTAAGGCCTTTTGGACCCACACGTTTAACCTTCAACAATGCAACTTCAACCCTGATAAAGCTTGGAAAGCCGAATGGAGTTTCTAAGAAGTCACAAACAAACAGGACTCCACAGGTAATCTATTTAACCTGCGTGCAGGACAGAATGAGAGCTCAGTAATTCTCCCCCAATTTTAACTAGTAGACTGGCTAACATGGACTGTTACCTAATTATACCACTTGGATTCGCCATATCTCCTGGACTTTGCAATCATGGAATGAACTGTGTATGGCATTAATATAGCACCATAGTTAAAGCAGCCAAAGAATATGCACATTTACAGTATGTAGATGTTTTGAAGAAAAGGTGAATATGGAAAAATTTATATTTCTCCAGAAAGCAAGGAAGAAATAATCACAAAATTAACTGTGGCATGGTTTATAGAATAGATCAGATTCTGTGGTTGGCCTTGAATTTTCAGCACCACCAGTTTCCTGCACAATCTGCAACAGACACTCAATATGTTCTGACAGTAAAAATTCAAATTAAATCCTATTTGTGTAATTAAGGACACTTGCTGTGGTCCAAGTGGAACTCTTTACAGCTGATACATAAATGTGTTCTCAAAAATTGTAATGGGTCGGCACTTGCCTCTCATGAGTGCCCCCTTTCTCTGGCCAGTAAGCCTAGGATCAGTCTTTTTCTGGGGCAGCACCTGCCTCTTGGAGGTGGCCCCCTTTGGTTGGTTGGGTGTTTTGTTTTTTTGTTCTTTCAATGGGGTGGCACCCGCCTCTCGTGAGTGCGCCTCCCCCCCTCGGCTAATGGTTCTCTTTGTGGGTCTTCAGCAACTCAGCCCTCTGGCCAAGCCGCATATGCTGTCCCCACTTCTCGGGTATATAGTCCCGAGTTCTTATCACAGCCCTGGTATGTGGCTGTAGCTTGTAGGCTTCTTCCCAGAGGCACTGCCTTCTTCAGACACCCAGCCAAGTCCCATCTCGGTATCCTCAGCTGTTGTCCTTTTCAGCAGCCCTCCCTGGGCTCAGTCTGCAACCAGACCAGCAGGGCCCATCCAGGGCTGCCCAGGGGGGGGGGGAAAGTGGGGCAATTTGCCCCAGGCCCCGCAGGGGCCCCCGGCCCCACGAGAATGTCTGAGCCTCCCCCGGCCCTGCCCCCGCCTTCCCCCATCCCCCAGAGCCTCAGCGTGCCGCGTCAGGAGCGGCCCTAGACAGCGCTGCAGCGGCATGGCTCTGGCGCGGCCTGAGCTCCTCCCACTGAGTCAGAGCTGCGTGGTAAGGGGGCGGGGCTGCGAGCTCCGGTTCCGCCAGAGCCATGCCACTGCAGCGCTGTCCAGGGGCCAGGGCTGCTCTTGGATGCGGCACGCTGAGGCTCCGAGAGAGGGGAGAGGTGGCGGTAACCCAGGAGCGGCCCTGGACAGAGCTGCTGGGGGGCGGTGGTCAGGGGATGGGGAATGGGGGGTTGGATCGTGGGCGTTCCGGGGGTCTGTCAGGACTCGGCGGGGGGTGGTGGATAGGGGTCAGGGCAGTCAGGGGACAGGGAGCAGGAGGGGTTGGTGGGGGCTGGGGTTCTGGGGTGGTGGTTGGCGGACAAGAAGCAGGATGGGTCAGGGATTCTGAGGGGGAAGTCGGGGGGCAGGAAGTGGGTGGGGGTCAGATGGGGGCAGGGCCAGGCTGTTTGGGGAGGCACAGCCTTCCCTACCCTAAAGCTCATTCATTAGTTTGAGGCTTGTAGACAGCTATTTAACACAATGAGCCAAGCTGTTATCTTTTCCCTTAGGGCTACCATCCCTTTCACTTCTCAAATGCCAAATTATAGTCTACATTTAATTTCAGTGCCATAGAGAGATTCATGTCAGGGGAGGGTAGCTTCATTTAAAATTAGCCACTTTAGATTAACAGTGATAGAGCCAAGAGAGCCATGGGGGAGGGATCACATGAGAAGAGCAATATCCTACACCACCTACCTCCTTCTCAACCCTACCAATGGAGACCCCCTCCCCTGCATTCCCCGAGGCTCCAGAGGGGTTAATTCAGTGGTTCTCAAACTTTTGTACTGGTGACCCCTTTCACATAGCAAACCTCTGAGTGCGACCCCCCTTATAAATTAAAATTGGAGGAGGGATAGCTCAGTGGTTTGAGCATTGGCCTGCTAAACCCAGGGTTGTGAGTTCAATCCTTGAGGGGGCCACTTAGGGATCTGGGGCAAAATCAGTACTTGGTCCTGCTAGTGAAGGCAGGGGACTGGACTCAATGACCTTTCAGGGTCCCTTCCAGTTCTATGAGATAGGTATATCTCCATATATTATAAAAACACTTTTTTATATATTTAACACTATTATAAATGCTGGAGGCAAAGCGGGGTTTGAGGTGGAGGCTGACAGCTCGCGACCACCAGTAATAACCTCGTGACCCCCTGAGGGGTCCCAACCCCCAGTTTGAGAACCCCTGGGTTAATTTAATTTTAGCACCCTGTGTCTAGCCACATGCATGTGCTATTTTGAGCATTTCAGTTTTCACAACATAGGCTCATCCACGATTCTGGAACAAGCTCAAATGCTCAGTTCGTGGAGTATGTACATAAGCTATACTAAAGACAAACCCACAGTAACCGTCTCCAGTTTGTAAGGGACCCCATGGAGCCAGTCTCTGGGAAACAACCTCCATGAATTTATCTAAGTCCATTAATGGCTATCTAAGTAATTAATAAAAATATTGACTAGTATGGGACCCAGGACTAACCCCTGCAGGACCCTACTAGATATGCCCTCCCAATTTGACAGTGATAACTACTCTGAATACAGTCTTTCAATCAGTTGTGCACCAACCTTATAGCAATTTCATCTAGCCTGCATTTCTCTAGTTTGCTTACGAGAATGTCATGTGAGACTATGTCAAAAATCCTTACTAAAATCAAGGTATCATGGCTACAGCTTCCCCCCACCATTAACTCTGCCAAAGAAAGAAATTAGCTTGGTTTGGCATGATTTTGTTCTTGATAAATCCATGATGACAAGCCCATGATGACTATATCACCTATCATCTAGATGATTACAAATTGATTGTTTCATAATTTGTTCCTGTATTTTTCCAGCTACTGAAGTTAAGCTGACTGTCCTCTTAGTACCCATCTTGAAAAAGGGGAACAATGTTTGCCCTTCTCAGTCCTTGGGACTGCACCCATCCTCCATGAGTTCTTGAAGACAATTTGCTTCAGCTAGTTCCTTAAGTATGCTAGGATCAATTTCATCAGGCCCTGCCAACTTGAATGCATCTCATCTAAATATTCTTTAACCTGTTTTTTCCTACTTTGGCTTGCGTTCCAGTCTCCTGAATCCCACTTTAGTGCTCCATCTACTAGGCAACATTGCCTCATTTCATATGAATAATATTTACTATGAGGTTTCAGCACCTACCTTCATCATTCTAGCACGCAAGACGTGATGCAAAATATACCACATTTAGAGGGAAAACACTGGCAAATAATTTAAAGCCAAATTGATATACTCTTCCATTAAAAATACTTGATAAATTATTTTCTTACTTTTATGCATAATTCCAGGACACAGCCCTCAATGTCAGGGACATGGTGAACTAAAATGGTTACTGCATATATTGTTATTCTTCACTTTACTAATAAAACAATGGCTCCGTTTTGAGAGAAGCCACTTTGCTGTCATCTATTGCAGTGGTTCTTAACCAGGGGTACATGTACCCCTGCGGGGTACGCAGAGGTCTTCCAGGGGTACATCAAGTCATCTAGATATTTGCCTAGTTTTACAACACACAACATAAAAAGCACTAGTGAAGTCAGTACAAACTAAAATTTCATAAAGATAATGACTTGTTTATACCTGCAGCAACCTAATAAGCTACTCATATACAGCAATTCATAAAGGGTGACATTCACCCTTCTGTATAGAGGGGCCTATGCACCGCTTAAGTTCCACTGAAATCTTGAGAATAGAACTTAATAGGGACTTAAGTGTAGCATAGGCCTTGTGCTGCCCCTCTGCATGGAGGGGAGTGGTGAAAATCAATGGAGGCGAAACATTTAGTTTTGACCCAATTTTAACACAATCCACCACTTCTTCACTTGATATCACAGTAATTTTAAAAAGCCAACAAAATTTTACTTCACAGCCAGCAGTTACAGTATTTTCTGTTAAATTCTTTGGGTTTTTTTATTCATTCAGTAATGTCTTCCAAAGACAAATGCATTCATTATTCAAATCACGCTGTACTATTTCTTTAAGAGCCATGGCAAACCCATGTATACAGAGAATCTAGCATCAACATATAAACGTCTCAGAAACAGAACAAGGATTCAGATGATCATTAATATATGAAAAAAATAGCACGTCAAGACCAGTATTTTAGGAATTCCAGCAATAGGCAAACATTGCAATTTACAGTAAATTCTAAGCAATTCAACCCACCAATAATGACTTTATATGATGAAAAGCACAGAACCCCTTCCTCATTAAAACCAAAACTATAAAGTTCAGTAGACAAACAGATCAAAACATCAAAGGCCTTTTGAAGATTAATACTTCGACTAAAATTACCAGATATTTGTTTGGAAGCAAATGACACAGAAATTCATTACATCTGTAGCCATTTTCACTTATCAGAAATATGTTCTTCATTTACAACATTCTTTGGATAACTAGTTGCTGCCTTATTACTGCAAATAATACAGGTTTTTGCTTGCTAACATTTTGGGGGTCAGGTCCAGTCTCTTTTAGGGGAAATCTTCTGAATCTCAAATGAATTGTTTCAAAGATATTCTGCTACCAAGAGTCATCTGAGTGGAGGCATTTGTAGGAAAAGCCATAGAGAACTGTTGCAGCTGTGTTATATAAAAGGAAGAGAATTTAAATGGAAAATTTCATACTTTGCAGAAATTTGATTGCCTATTTTCTCTATGTAGATTTCTCATTAAAGTAGCTACAGCTGCTACACTGAAGGTATGTTTTTGCTGTTGATGATTGTGGTGATAGTGCCGGTGCTATATGTTGAATTTAATATTTCATTTTGATGCAGAATAGCAGAAAACATTTACAGATCTGTTATTCTCCATTTATTAGGGAAAAGTAAACACTTGCCCCTCAAGGCTGTGCCTTTTGTTCAGACAATATAAACTATCTCTTGGAGTCAAGAGGTTAGTTGGTTGGATTCAATGGCAAGGGATTCAGTACAGTTGATTAGACTGTCCTTACCAAGAGGCGTTATTGTATGCAGGATAAATTATTGCAGATAATTCTTCTGGGGCCATAAAAATAATTTATACTACACGCCAAAAAAAAAAAAAGGCTTTGGGGAAAAAAAGTAAAGTGTTTTTATTAAGTTGTGTTAGAACTCTACAACCTGGAGCTTCTGGGATCTTTTCTTTTATAATTAGTGTTGGGAGGTGAATAGGTCATAAATTCTCTATCATAAAATCTCATGGCTTTAGAGCTATAATAGTTAAATTTCTTCACTGAAGCCAAAATAATCCCAGAACTGTTGTCAAATGCTTTATGTTTTGAAATTTGGGGTTTAATAGTGCTAACAGGGTAATTCTATATACTATTTGTGGTATACAGAGTGCCACAGGCAAAACATTCCTGGGCTACAATAATTTAACAGCCACAAATAATTTTAAAATCTACATATTTTATGCTCTTTACTTCTTTATGATTTTCACCACAAGGCCAGGATCATTGTTGGAGACAGGTGTCCCTAAAAGAAATCCCTAACAGAGGATCCTCTCTTTCCATAAGCATAGAATAAATATGAGAGTTATGGGTTGGACTAAATGTTATGGGTCAGATATAGTTGCTGCCTTCCTTTCAGGATAAACATAAAGAACCCATTGTAAATAAGTGGTTGAAACCCAGCAGTAGCACCCAAAACACAGGACCATGAAAAAACCTGAGTTGAAGCTGAGCCATGTGGTCTAAGGGCATGTCTATGCTACGAAATAAGGTCGATTTTATAGAAGTCGATCTTTAGTAACTGATTTTATACAGTTGATCATGCATGTCCCCACTAAGCGCATTAGGTTGGCAGAGTGCATCCTCAATACCATGGCTAGCATCGACTCACGGAGTGGTGCACTATGGGTAGCTATCCCACAGTCCCTGCTGTCCATTGGAATTCTGGGTTAAGCTCTCAATGCCTGATGGGGCAAAAACATTGTTGCGGGTGGTTTTGGGTACAAGTCATCAGTCTCCCCTCCCTCCCTCCTTGAAAGCAACGGCAAACAATCGTTTCGCACCTTTTTTCCTGGGTTATCCGTGCAGACGCCATAGCACGCTCAGCTGGACACTGCTTTTGTGAGCATTGCAAGCACCATTTCTCCTACTCCCGCTCCCTGCCCACAGGTGACTAGCCCTTTTGAAATGGCCACACACTGAAGAAGCTGCTTGCAGCCTGTAGATGAGATGGTAGGATATGCAGAGCAGCCATGGAAGATTTCCCATTAATCTTTTTCTTTTGTTGAGGTGGGGTCCAGAGAATAGCAATTTTCAGCCATCTCTCTGAAAATCTACATGCTGCATCACCTGCTAATGGCTGTCCATGTGGAGAGAAAATCCTGTCTTCTCTCCTTCAGCTACAGCTTAGGATGTTTATGCCGACATCCAGACTCTTGATTTTCATAATGATTAGAGCAGCTTTATCATACTCACAGCCAATGGCTCCCAGGAATCTGGATATAAGCTGTCCCTCAGCTGGCCTGAGCCTGGCCATGAAGTACACCAAAGGGTTCTCCCTTCCCTATGCAAGGTATTTCAGGATTGTAGCCAGGCCAAATAGGTGTCACAGCGTGACATTCTAGCCCAATGACAAGATTCCTGTTGACTTCAATAGAGCCACCCCTTTGTTCTGGGCCACTGCCATGATGTTTGCCATCTCCCCATATGCAGGCCATCACTATGGCTGTATCTCAGCACCCAGGTTCATGGACAGAAGGACCCATCATCAAGTAGAGTAACACTTCCTCAAACAATGTGCTAGGCAAATGCATGAGTGAGGCATCCTCTCTCTCCCCATCAGTGGAAACTAGAATCACCCTACTTTTTATATTTAGGTCCCTCCTAGGGCCAGAGATTACTTTCAGACCGGGTTCCCCACACTATGCTATCCACTGAGCTTTTGGCCAGCAGAGCAGCAGTGGTTGTGGCAACGGGCTACACTAGTACAACCGGACAAAGCTAAGAAGCAGCTGGCTGTCCTGCAAGTAACTCAAGGCAATTTCTCTACAACAAAAAACGTTATGGCCTTGTGCCAGCACCCCCACTAATTGTGTTCCTATGCGTCTGGAATCACAGCTGGACAGTCTGAGAGAAGAGTTTAAAACCAGCATCCTATCTGTAAGATCAGGGAGGCAGTTAGTGATAAGGATGGCAGTATGACTAACAAAGATTAGTGCAAAACAAATTCTTTTCCTATGAGGAAACACCAAGCGATAGATAAAATGATCAGAGGATAATAGGATAAAGGAAGACATGTCCTTAAATTATTTAAGTTATATATAGTATGAGGATTTAGTCCTATTAACATCACTGTGAGTTGGGCAGCTACATCTTCATAAAACTCTTCGAGAAGTACTTCTTGGTATCTGCACATTGCATTTTGCTCATCTTCTCAAGCACAGAAGGATTATTTCAAGGAAGAAGGGCTCAAAATTGACAAGGACTGTCCTCCGGAAGAGGACAGCATTCAACACCTGGTGCTCACTCCAGCGCACAACAGGAGAGCCTGCCTCAGTGTCCATTCTTCAGAGTCTCCAGTAACTCTACACCAGGTTTCTTGACTCCAGGGCCGGCTCCAGGCACCAGCCCAGCAAGCAGGTGCTTGGGCTGGCCCCTGGAAGGGGGCGGCACCTCCGGCTCTTCGGCGGCAATTCGGCGGCGGGTCCCTCAGTCCGTGTCGGAGGGAAGGACCTACAGCCAAATTGCCACCGAAAAATGAAGCGGCGGCGTAAGAGTTCCGGATCGCGACTTTTTTTTTTTTTTTTTTTTTTTTTTTGCTTGTGGCGGCAAAAACTATAGAGCCGGCCCTGCTTGACTCACTAATATCCCTCCTTAGGGCCAATTTATTATGGACTACTTGAATTATGATTTTTGTAATAACCACCCCAAGACTGTCTATTTATTCCATTTATGTGCCTGTAGTCCTTAAAATCCAAAGACATCTCATCTCTCAATACCCCATATATCACTCTCTGGCATTTTCTACCTCACATTTTCAGTCCTCTCCTGTCTTATTGCCAGGACAGTCACCCCAGCCCTTCCAGCTAGAGTGCAACCCAGCGCTTCCTAGTTGGAAACCCCCACCCCCTGTTCTGGGAGTGCATCCTCACCAGAGGAGCAGCCATATTTCCCCCTGTCCTGTTAACCTTTTCCAGCTCTCCTGAATGGATACCTCAGCAGGTATGCCTCCTTGACATCAGCCCTCAGCTTTACCTTAGAAGTCAGCAAGCAACTCCCTCTGCTGCTCTTCTGCCATCAGCTCTCTCCAACCCTGGCTCAGGGAGGTCAGCCGCCAACCTCTCTACCATGGTCCTGCCTTCAGTCTTCCCCAGGAACCACCCCCATCTTCCTTCAGACACCTCCTACAGCCTCCTGATCTCACTCCTATGCAGGTTCTTACAGGCCCTTTTCCTGACTGACCCCTCTGTCTCCATCTCTCCTCATTTTATGGGCCAGGTGCCTCCACTTAAACCCTATTGGGGGTCAGATGATGAGTCACAGGTGCACTGGCCTCTCTTAAAGGGCCAGTGCCACCTTTCTTGTGGAATTGAGTGGAATGTTGTCCTCCTTGTGTAAATAAAGAAAAGGTGACAGAAAATTCTTGACTCAAATTCCAGCAGGGGCCAAAGTTGAAAAGGAAGGCAGGAAACGTTTGTTTGTGTACCTGAGAACTGATGCAAAGCTCACTAAATTCAACTGACTTCAATAGTCCATTCAACTATGTTTGAATCAGGCCTTTGTTTGAGAGATTTTTTTTTTTTTTTTAAGTATATAATTTCTGCTAGTAACAAGTGACTTCAAAGCTATTGGACAGTAGACCTGAGGGTGTACAAGGATGTGTATCAACAGGTCAGCAAAAGGCCTATGCATCACTTAAATTATGTTAGTCATATTTCTCAGGTCCCAGGATTTAGGTGGGGCTTAAGTGGTGCATAAGCCTTGTGCTGGTCTCTGCACAGGGTGAACATCAGCCTCGGTAAACAATTTGTAATGAATAACTTACTGGATGAATTTGATCTCTTTCTGTTTGCAAGTCATTGGGGAGGAGATCACTATTTTCTTAGCTGTATTTATCATTCAGAATTATTTGTTGAATAAATTCCTCAAACACTTCATGGTCTAGAGCTTATTTGTGGCCAGTTTGTTCCAAGTATCTGGTCCAATTTGAGTTGTGTTGTGAACACACTCGCCAAATTTCCAACTTCAGTGCCTAGAATTAGGTAGCAAGATCCACACTTAGGCATGTGAATAAATGATACCTCATGTAAGAGCTACAGTTGCTCAGCTTTCCAGAAAAAAACAGGCCAATTATCAACCAGAAGTGCCTAACTTTATCAATTTCATCAACCAGATATTGCTGCCTAACTTTAGGCATTCAGTTTTGAAACATTTGGCTACTGGTTACCTGGTATGTTTCTAATCCCTGACTGGTTGTTTTCTGCTAATATTCTCCAGTATTGCTTACACCAGGGGTGGGAAAATTTTGGCCCGAGGGCCACATCTGGGTATGGAAATTGTATGGCGGGCCATGAATGCTCACGAAATTGGGGTTTGGGGTGCGGGAGGGGGTGAGGGCTCCAGGATGCGGCTGGGGATGAGGGGTTGGGGGTGCAGGAGGGTGCTCCAGGCTGGGACTGAGGGGTTTAGAGGGAGGGAGGTCGGATCAGGGCTGGGGCAGGGGATTGAGGCACAGGAGGGGGTCAGGGGTGCAGGCTCCGGGTGGCACTTACCTCAAGAAGCTCCCAGAAGCAGCAGCATGTCCCCCCTCCAGCTCCTACATGGAGGCACAGCCAGGCAGCTCTGCACACTCCCCTGTCCGTAGGCACCACCCCGCAGCTCCCATTGGCCGCGGTTCCTGGCCAATGGGAGCTGTGGGGGCAGTGCTTGGGGCAGGGGCAGTGTGTGGAATCCCTTGGCTGCCCCTACGCGTAGGAGCTGGAGGGGGGACATGCCGCTGCTTCCAGGAGCCCCGCGGAGTCATGGTACACGCAGAGCAGGGCAAACCCCTGACCCCGCTCCCTGGCTGGAGCGCCGGAGTGGGGCAAGCCCTGGACCCTGCTCCCCGGCGGGAGCTCGAGGGCCAGATTAAAATGTCTGGAGGGCCGGATGCGGCCCCCCCGGGCCGTAGTTTGCCCACCTCTGGCTTACACTTTATGTTTTGTACCAATATTCCTGTGAGTAAACTCCTCTGGCAGAATATTCACAGAAAGCAAACGAGGTGGTGCAGACAAAGTAAATTCTCTTGAATATGCAAACAAATATTTACTGACATTTTTGCAGCACTCCTCCAGCTCTGATAATGGAAAGTTTCCTTTAATTCAGGTTGTTTTGAATCTTAGATCAAGTGTTCCTGTCCCAGCAGGAAATGGATTTCCTCATGACAGTAAGAATTAGGTGACTGAAAAAGATAGCCAGCTAATGTTAGGCAAACTGAACTACTGTAAGGTTAATGGCACCATGCAGGTTCCTACTGTTTCTTCTTCTGAATTAAATCAGCTAAATAAGTAAAGTCCCAGTCTTTCTAGGTCTTTCCTCAGAAAGGGTTTAATCCTGTTCTGAGTGAAATCAATAGCTAAACTCCCTTTGATGTCAATGGTACAGGATCAGGCCCCAAATAAGCTTCAATTTACAAAAACAAGATGCAAGTGAAAGTGTTATAGCTCTCACAGGTAGACCACCAAGCTGCAGATACACGTTGGACAGAGTCCATTGCCCTTGATGGGAGCCAACATAATTCAGAAAGGCCCTTCCAATACAGAGGGGGGTTTAAAAGTCAGTAAGTAGGTCAGGTTTGTGTTTTGATTTGCTACTCTTCCTTAGTGACTCTTGAATGCATCTTTAAGTCCCATCTACACTGAACTTTTAAACCATGCTAGGAGATTGCATTGAAACTGAATTTAAACATAGTTCTAGCTAAACAGGTGTCTAAGATGGTTTGTCAGCTTGTGTTCTTGGAAACTATGGAAACTATTTTTATACATCGCTTTTAAATGGCCTTGGCCCCCTGACAGGTTAAAACCAAGGCCAAGGTTTTTAAAAAAGGTACTGATGATTTTAGGTTGCCTCCATTTTTGGGTGCTTAACTTGACACACCTTAAAGAGGCCTGATTGATGGAGAATCAAGAACTTAGAACTTTCTCAAACTCAGGTTCCTTTAAGCGGTCTCAAGTTGGGCACCCAAAAATTGAAGAATGCAGAATCACTAGTCACTTGGTCTCAGTTTAGATAAGGCACTACCAATGTTACCGCAGGAAGTACCATTCCTGAAAGTGGCAATAACAGCTAAAGAACAATACAGTGTAACCTAGGGCAAGGTTTACATGCTTTGTCTATTTCAACTGTCAGCTCTTTGGGGTGGGGAATGTCTCACTGTGTGTTTGTACAAGGCAAAGCACCAAGGGGCTCATCTCTCAGTTAGGGACACTAGATGCTCCTTTAATGCATATTATACTAAATAGAAAATGAGCTAATGACGTTGTCATTAGAAAAATGGAAGAATGTGGTTGTATATTATGTATCACTATCTAATAACTGAAATTCCAAACTGGCTCGCAAATTTACTAGCATGAGTGGTTAACAGTTATGACCGTTGACCAAGACAACATTGTTACATCTCCGCTACAGCAGAAATACAGACCAAAAAGCTTTCAAAGATTCAGCTTCCACTGCTTGTAACAACCTTCCTGATTCATTGGTGTAATGAGAAGTTAACCTTTTCAGCCTTCACATGTCAGCAGTCATACATGTATGTCACGATGATCTTGAAGTCTGTGCTTCATGTGTAGTTATAGATACAGCACTGCATGCAAACACTGGCGGCTCGGTCTAGTTCTGACTGCTTTCCCGCAGGACTCTCTCAGAAATAATGATTTTCACCTCTGAGGTCATTTCCTGATGGGTGCAAAACTTAAACAAAATAATAGCCGTACATTCTTCATCATGCTCTGAGTGCCATGTGATCTTTTTAAACCTAATCCTTATTGACTTGCTCAGGAAGAACTGTAATGAAAAATTTTATCTGCTGAATTTTAATCTTTTTTTCTGTGTGCAAGTTATCCAGAAACAGCTTTGATTTTTATGAATGTACCCGTTGGTTTGTAGTTGTCTGATGAATTCCGAGTGTGTGGGCAAGCTAGAGACTATCAGAGATTTGGGGTGAGAGAAGTTTCTCCCTCCCTTGCATAGCTGCTCCCTGCTGTGCTCCCTATATTCTGGAATGTCCTAGGGCTGCTTGTGATTGAGCAGGACTCTGAACATTAGTATGGAAAGGCGGCGGGGTCATGGCCTCATCCTCTGCTGGACACTGGTCCATGGAGCAAGGCTGGAGCACAAGTGTGAAGCAGCCTGCTCCACCTTAATTGATCTTTTCTGCTGATCTCCCTGCTCTGTTATTGACAAACACCACCATGTACGTTAAGGGGAGAAGGAGAATTTTCCATGCAAAATCAGGGACACCGGAAAGAAAAAGAAATAAAAATGGTAAAACTCAAACCCATCTGCGTTTTCTGAGTCACTCAGTAATTCCATTTGTTCTTGAAGATATAATTCATGCATGATTGTTTATAGATGTTCCTGTAGCTTTTATCAGCTTACGTACTATTATCTTCCTCTCCCTTCCTCCCAGTCTCAGACGGTAATCAGTTCCATAAGCTCTTTGAGCAGTAGGAAGACAATGTTTTTGCAGAAAGCAAAGATGGAAAAGGGAAATGTTTTCAAAAGCTGCAGCCAGAGATAAAGCTGTTAATCAGAGAACTGAATGCTAGTTCCAGAAATCCAGAGTTTTGTCTGACCTACTAAAAACCGATGAAGAAGGGGTTAACTATCTCTTATTTTCCTCTTTTCCTCCTTCCAGAGCCACAATATTTTTTTTTCCATTCAGCAAAACAGCGTGAAGCCACCCCCATGTCTGTCCACAACAAAGGCTTTATATACATGAAAGAGTTGCACCACTTGAACTATACCAGTATAGTTCGAGCAGTACAGCTCCCCTGGTGTGGGGCCAGTTATACCCGTATAGCCATTCCCATATAAGAAGGTGAATAAGCTATACCAGTAAATGGCACCTTTATGCCAGTATCATAAAGGTGCCTTATACTGAGTCCACAACGGGGGTTTTACCAGTATAACTATTTTGGTTTAAAAAACAAACAAACAAACAAAAAAACACCTCACACCCCTAACCACCTTAAGTATGTGGGTAGAAATAACTGCATGTAGACCAGGCCTCAGGGATGGAGCCACTACAATGCTCCAGCTGCTTTCTGCTGCTTCAGTGATAAGATAGATGCCTGGATCCTGCACAACAGCTCAGTTAATCAGCGTTACAGCTACTTTGCCTCACTGGAGGCGTTCAGCCAGAATGCACTAATGGGTCTGGCACACTGAACTGGATTGTGCCCTCATGAACGCTATCTGTACACTGGTGTAGCTCCACTGACATCAACCGAGGTTACTCTCCATTTTCTTATGTTGGTGTGAGAGAGAATAAGACCCAATGCCCCAGGTCCTCAAAAAGTAGATAGGTGCCTAAATGCCTTTGAGGATCTGGGCTAACATGTTTACTTATTTCTTAACCTGAAGAGGCCTCAAAACTTTTTCTTCTATTCTATAAATACCCTTTTGGCCACTCTGCAACCTTAATCATGTCCAAGAAAGTTTCTCTGAACTAATTCAGAAAGAAATCAGCAATGGGATTTTTTTTAAAAAACCAACAACCTCTGAATAAAGTGTGACTGATTTCATTGTGATAAGGTCATTTGGACCGGACATTTTAACTTGGAGCATAGTTCTGTACCTAACTTTGGGGAGGCCATGTCACCCCAATGATATGGTGCCCATATCTTTATAATATGATAGGCACCTCTCTGACTCAGGAAACTACAATAGAAGCTCAGAGTTATGAACACCAGAGTTGCGAACTGACCAGTCAACCACACATCTCATCTGGAACTGGAAGTATGCAATCAGGCAACAGCAAAGATGACAAAAAAATTAAAAAATAAAAGAATACAGGACAGTATGGTGTTAAATGTAAACTACTAAGAAAAATAAAGGGAAAGCAGCGTTTTTCTTCTGCATAGTAAAGTTTCAAAGCTGTATTAAGTCAATGTTCAGTTGTAAACTTTTGAAAGAACAACCATAATGTTTTGTTCAGAGTTACGAACAACCTCCATTCCCGAGGTGTTTGTAACTTTGAGGTTCTACTCTAATGCCTTCACATATTGTTGTGACACCTCAAGCCTGTTTTTGACAACACACTTGAAAATAGGTCCCTCCTTGGCTAATCCCTTAGCTGCTTAGCTCCTTGGCTGTATTCCCAGGCATGCTATCAACTTTCTGCTGATGTTATTAAATGTGGTTGTACTTGGTAATGCTCACTTCCACTGACATGGTTTTCTGTGATAAGAAACATGATTCTTGCTGTAGATGATCTTAAGACTTAACAATGAATTTATTCATTGTCATCTTCAAGATGTCATCAACGATAGAAACAGATACAGGTCTAAAGTGACAGCATTTCAATGCAGGTTAGTTTCTCTGGCTGTCCCACAAAAGTCAGCTTACCTCAAAGACAACAAGTATCTCACCTAACATTACAGTAAGCTAGTTTTATTTTTGAAAAAAAAAAACCACTGAAAGTTTTTTGTTTTTTTTTAAACTAAACACAAAAGACAGCAACATGGTTGTCAATGTAGCCATGACTAATAAGCTCAAATTGCAGTATTTGGATCCTCATCTGGATTTAGAAACACTAGAGATCAAAGGTGTTTAGATCCAGGTTTAGAAGCAGGTCTCTGTTAATAATGGACAATTTGTCAAATTCAGATCTGGATCAAAAACACTCTCAAAGTTTCAGGATGATTTGAGCCAATTATGATGGATTAATACTGTAAGCGTTTAACTAGATAGTTAATAACTATTATTTCTGCTGCTAATTATTTCTTATTTATACAGTGCCATTAGTATGCAAGATGCTTTACTGACAAAGATCATGACAACAACCTAAGGGCCCATTCCTGAAAACCCTTGTTCACTGGAGTGGTCCTTACTCACTCACGTGCTTTCAATGGAATACTTGCATGAGGGCTACTAATGTAAGTAAAGGTTCGTAGAATTGAACCCTTAGCTAGGACTGGACATAAATGATGGTGACAAGTACTGAGTGGTTAGTGAGAATGAAGGACAAGGATTACAGCAACATCATGCAGTTAACAGCACATATAGAGATCATAGAATGTCAGGGTTGGAAGGGACCTCAGGAGATCATCTAGTCCAACCCCCTGCTCAAAGCAGGACCAATCTTCAACTCCCCCCCGATCCCTAAATGGATTGAACTCATAACCCTCGGTTTAGTAGGGCAATGCTCAAACCACTGAGCTATATGTGTACATGCTTATTGCCATCCTCCTATTCTTAAAGCAACAACTACTTTGAGACAAGATTAAGAGGCTATATGGGTGCCACTGGGTCATGTTGGTGGCCTGTGACATACAGGTCAAACTAGATGATCTTGTGGTCCCTTCTGGCCTTAAATTCTACAGCTAAGAGAAGTTTCAATGAGGGAGAGAGTGGAAGAATGGCTGACAGTCAGCAAGGAGTTTCAGGTATAAGAGGTTGTATGACATGAGCTGGAGAAGCAGATGAAGGGGTGGGGGTGCTGGTTAGTAGAGCTGGACAGGAAATTGGAGTCCCTACCCACACACAAAAATCCCATTTTTGTAAAGAGTTCATCCTAAAGCAGGACAAAAAGTAGGAAATGCAAGGTTCCCCACACAGGAAGGAATTCCTAGGAATTTTGGGGAGAACCAAAAATTGAATTTCTCAGCTCACTGCTTCCCTGCCTAGGTGGCTCTTGTCAATGTCACTTTCGCCCTACAGGTCCAAAGCGAAATTAACAAGAGCTTTCCAGGTAGGCAGCCAGGGCATTTTTCATCAGAATACTTCTCCAACAGAAAATTCCCAACCAACTCTAGTATTTAGACCAAGTTTGGGTGGAGCAAAGAGGAAAAGGAAGAAAATTCTAAGTTGATTTAACTGTTAGGGCCACTCAAAAAGGGAACTGAACTTCTGACTTTAAGGGAGCTGAGTGTTTTAAAGCGATTAACAGATCAAGCCCCAGCTACACTGAAAACTGAATTTTGAGCTGTGAAACACCACTGTAGTGGTATTCCTCTGGGGCAATGCAGAGTGCAAAGTCCAGGACTATAGACATGAAAGGTGGGGACAAAGCATTCTCAGTCAAGGGGATCAGGCTATTTAGAGGAAAAGTTGCAAATCCTTCCTCTTTAAAGAAGCCTCACAACACTGACACCCCCTTTCACTCAATACACTCCTACCAACCAATAAATAGAAGAGGGAAAGTTAATAAAAATCTAAAAAAAAATTCCCTACCAGGGGCAGCTTGCAGCACCTTGCCTCAGTTTCCCCTTCTATTCAGCCCTAAAGAACTCCACATAATCCAAAAGCTATGAAACAGAAGTCCCCTATTCAGGGTCTACTTTGAGTCCAAATCAACTCATAAATAAAGTCTTTTCCACCCTGACTCCAGCTGGGCCCAGCCCCCTTCCCTGAGAGACTATTTCAGGGGTGGCCAACCTGAGCCTGAGAAGGAGCCAGAATTTACCAATGTGCATTGCCAAAGAGCCATAATAACACATCAGCAGCCCCCGGTCAGCTCTCCCCACCCACCCCCAGTGTCTCCCACCCACCAGCAGCACCGCCGATCAGCACCTAACCCTCCATCCTTGCACCTCCCGCCCACTGTGGTCAGCTGTTTTGCGGTGTGCAAGAGGCTCAGGGGGCGGGTGGAGGAGGAGGAGCAAAGGCACAGCATACTCAGGGGAAGGGGCAGGGGCCTTGGGGGAAGGAGTGGAGTGGGGCTGGGGCCTGTGGCAGAGCCAGGGGTTGAGCAGTGAGCACCCTGTAGCACATTGGAAAGTTGGCACCTGTAGCTCCAGCCCCATAGTTGGCACCTATGCAAGGAGCCGCATATTAACCCCTGAAGAGCCGCATGTGGCTCTGGAGCCACTGGTTGGCCACCCCTGGACTATTTCTTCTTTCTCTCTGAGCAGCTGGAGACAACACCTGTCCTGCCTTCTTTAGCTTCTCTTTGCCCCGGCATCTGCCTGTCACTCAAGCGCTTCACTCTCCTGGAATCAGGAGCCCCAAGCTCTCCTTCCTGTTCAAACTGGCCCTTTATTCCCTACAGCACTCACCTACAGATGCTTTCTCCAGCCAGCTACAGCTCTCCAGGCTTCTAGCATTCCTGGACTGCCTAGCTAGAGTGTTAAGCTCCCACTCACTTGCCTTTCCTCAAGGACTAACCCAGGAATCTGTCCCTCCCTTGTATCCCCAGGCCTGGCCTGAGTTAATCAGACCACTTCATTACTTCATTCATTATTTCCCAGGTGGGAAAGTGAGTTGACCTTGTCACAGGTGGGGCTAAAGCCCCATTTCTCCTTAACAGAGATCAGCCACTCTAAAACAATACCCCAAGCAGAGTTTTTACCCTAAAGAGAGAGAAGTGCTAGAGATACTATGAAGTCTACTAGGGGCTTTGTTGATTATGCTGATATTGACTGATTTTATGTGTCAGGTGCTCAGATACTACAGAGATAATATCTCTCACAGACTCTAGACCAGGGGTCGGCAACCTTTCAGAAGTGCTGTGCCGAGTCTCATTTATTCACTCTGATTTAAGGTTTCGCGTGCCAGTAATACATTTTAGCGTTTTTAGAAGGTCTCTTTCTATAAGTCTATAATATATAACTAAACTATTGTTGTATGTAAAGTAAATAAGGTTTTTAAAATGTTTAAGAAGCTTCATTTAAAATTAAATTAAAATGCAGAGCCCCCCGGACCGGTGGCCAGGACCCGTGCAGTGTGAGTGCCACTGAAAATCAGCTCACGTGCCATAGGTTGCCTACCCCTGCTCTAGACAGACAGAAAGCAACAGGAGCCAGAAGCAAGGGAACTGTGATTCCTCTCCCAGGGCCGGCTCTAGGCACCAGCAAACCAAGCAGCTGCTTGGGGCAGCACATTTGCAGGGGGCGGCATTCGGGCCATCCTTGTTTGTTTGTTTTTTTAACTCACTTCTTCCCCTCTCACAACCCTGCAGAAGCGGAGCCACGGAGCAGCTGGGGATCCAGCATGGGAGCTGAGAACCCACGGGACCCTGGGAGCTGTAGTTCCTTGGCTAGCTCCCTGCCTAGAGAGCCAGCCCTGGAGCAGGGAAAGAACTACATTTCCCAGCAATCCCTTGGCCGCTATCAACAGGAAAGGGAGGGGGAAGGAGTGACGTAGCTGAGCCATGCTGTAGCTTGCTGTGAGTTGAAAGGGGTGGCCCTGTGAATGGGGAACAAGTGTGCCCAGCCCAAGGGGTAGGCGGCTTTGGTGCAGAGATCCCCTTCAGAAGACTTCCCCAGACTGGATTAGGGATACTGGTGTAACCTCACCTTGCAGCCCCCAAAGAAGGAACTGGGTGGACTAAATGGACAATGTACCTCTGTATCTGAAGCCTAGCAAGGGAGGTACGTGGATCCCACTAGAATTTAAAATGAAAACTGAAAGAGGGGAAGCTCTACTAGAGGACTTGGGCAGCTTTAGATACAGTACCAGGCACGTAGGAGGATTTCCACTTCTGAACCATGGAAGCAGAAATTGGCTTTTCCTTTCTAGATTTAGCTAATATTCAGAAAGGGAATCTAGCACCTGCCCTCCAGATTTGAACACCCTCAAAATTCAGGAGTGCTCACGCTCAATTTGGGCAGCTGTTACTTCATTTCTCCCAAATCAAATATACTGATCCACTGTAACTTGCTGTAGATAAAGTAGGATAAAATTGAGCAAGAAACGCTTCCCAGTGGTTATTAGGACTGGAATTGCTATTTTCAACAGCCATTGCTTTTTTTTTTTTTAGTTTTATTTGTTTAAAAGGAAGACAGTGATATTGCATTGGCAAATTCCCCATAGAAACAAAGAGTGGAGCAAAAGAATAATAAAGGCACCTCAACTGTTCCTCATTTATGTAGGACTGTCTTATAATATGCATCCAGATATCCTCCAATCACACAAGCTGAAAATTGTTTCACTTTACTGCAGTTCTGTAACTATATGGGAACCAATCCTGTCTGTGTTCTGTGCACATCCAAAATTCCTGCTGAATGACCCGCCCTGGGAGCGAGTTACCAGTGACCCAGGGCTGGGACAGCAGGAGGGTGCAGGTTGGGGGGGAGAGCCCAGGGCTGGGGCAGCAGGGGGGTGGGTGGGTAGGTGAGGGGGGAGCCCAGCGCTGGGGCGGCAGGGGGTGTGGGTGGGTAGGTGAGGGGGGAGCCCAGCGCTGGGGCGGCAGGGGGGGTGGGTGGGAGCCCAGGGCTGGGGTGGGGGGCAGCCAAAAATGTTTTTGCTTGGGGCAGCAAAAAACCTAGAGCCGGCCCTGTCCTCTCCCCAAATGAAGCTCACATGGGCAGGGAGACTGAAGGAGTGCTAGGTTCAGCTACACCCATCTCTAGTGATAACACAGGCATTTTAATAAAAGAGAGGCCCCAATCCTGAGCTACACCAAGTCTGTACAATGCAGCCATAGAGGGGGGAACAGAAGCATCTTTGAGATACTTGGCACTTCTGTGATTCTTTCAAAGTATGCTGGGGGCGAGTTTGGCTTCAGCACAGCTCTATGTTATGCTAGTTGTAGATATTTCCTCCCCCCCACCTCCCCATGGGCTGTTATGCAAACTGAAGTTCTCTGGAGGAGCACAACACATTCCACTCACACTCCCAAAGAACCCCCTACATGGCCCTAACACCAGAGCTTCAAGAAAGGCTGGTGTAATGCTGGCTATGCAGCACGTATGCGACCTGGGGATTGCCCAGTGCTAGGGGAATCCTTGGGTAACTGCCTCTGCTGTTGCTATGCTTTGGCAGAGTGGCACAAAATAAATGCAGTGGGGGCCAGGTTTGGCCTTGCATTTACTCTCTGTTTGTCTCTAACTTATATCTGCTTATCTTAGTAACTAAAAATTAATGTTTTCAATAGTTAACTAGAGATCCCTTGGAGGTATAAAAGGCTCTCTTCTGTGTCATCGGCAAAACTGTCAGCTAAATTCTGGTTACAGAATCTTTGATTCCTTTTTTATAATGCAAGAGGCAGAAAGAGCAAAGATTGATTTTTCAGATCAGAGGTTGAGTTTACGGGAATGACAGAAAAATAGTCTCATTGGTACACAGAACAAACAGGAAGGGTACAGAAATCACCCAAGAGGCAATAAAAATGGGACCAGGACTACACACTATCATTTTAAAGTCACTTCTCTGGCTAGAATCTCACTGATATTTAGCTCTGGTTCCAATGTGGATTACAAATGGATATCTAAGACTCAGCTAGAAATCAGTTTGTGCAGAAGGAGAGACTTGTTGACCTCTGCCATTTGAGACACAGTGCATTGCATGATACATGCACTGAAATTCATTTTTCTGGGGAATAGGGGAGCAGGCAAAAGTGGTTTACAAGCTGTTTGGGTGAGTGAGCTCCCGAAGCCTGACAAAGCCACTGATGGCTATATCCATAAACAATGGAGTCACAGAGAAACAGTACAAACCTGCTAGGCAGATAACACTGCTCTACAGCCAAAATGCTATTCTTCTAGCAGGTCTTTGTTTAAATGGTGGGTTCCACTGTGTTACAGTACTTTGGATAAGAGGTACACTGGTGCCCTCAGATCTGTATCCAGGATCTGCTGAATCCACAAAGGCACAATACCTAAGCACTATATGTCTCTCCAGATTTCACATAGAGAGTGTAAGTTTGGTCAGTGCCCTTTCTCCATTTTTTCTCCAGAAGAGAAGTTTTGATCTGTGATATATTTTAACTACATATGTCAGTACATTTAATTGTCCATTGAGCCTGCACAGGGAAGAAGGGTGTCTGATTGTTCCCCTGTGTGAACTACCTGAAGTTTCACTCCCTCTTCTTCCCCAGTGCAATGGCCAGCAGAGTTAAGTCACCTCAGTAAGTCACCTCTGAAGGGAAGTAATCTTCTGTTGGCCATGGGCAATAGTGAGTTACTTTTCCCAGGAACAAGGGGAGAACAAATTGTGACCGTCAGAGGCAGTCCCTAGCATACTTTTGGGGCAGCGCAGTTTGCAAGGTTACAACATTCTAGCCCCCAACTAGCTGAGAAATGATATTGCTAAAAAACAGTGGGGTATTCTTTGTCATGACGACCTGTCTGTTTGGACAATTACCTGTTTATTGTTTGTTAGGAGCAGTGTTCCTAACATAGAACATGGCTTAACCCAGCTGTTATTAGGAAGGGGCTTTGCACTATAAAGCACTTGACATGATTGGGTGGTTTGATAATTTGTAATCATGTTTATAGTCTGTAAGCACTGCTTTGTTTTTCTTTCTTGGGAATGGGGCAAGGGGAGTCTTCCATTCCACAGAGGAGTCTTCCACTTTCTCACCTTTATGCTCTTCCTCCTTAAAGCCCACATCACAGCAATATCCTTCTGCCCAAGAACAACTGGACAGCATTCCCAAAACACCGCTCCTTATGAGTCAAAACAATTGCTAGTACATGATGCACAATACTCCCTTCCACTTGGGGGATAATCATGAACTCAATCAAAGTTAGGTGCCTAAATACCTTTGAGGATCTGGGCCATTGCCTCTGCAGCCTTCCTGGCTAGGCTAGGGATCAAGAGACCAGAACAGGGAACTGAGCCTAAGTCTTCTGCATGGCAATCCGTGACCACATGGCCTTGAATTTTGCAGAGACAGGGAAGTTCTTGTCATGGACCACAGTAACATATAGCACAGGCAGTTTCAATGCAAATCCTTTCACTCAACTTGTCAGCTTCTTTTACTGCTGAACTGAAACACCTTCAGCACCTCTTTGGCACTGACAAATTTTCAGGGCCAGCAGTTCTATTGGAAACAAATTGTGTGTCAGTTTTTGATGGGGACTTATGTCAACCAGAGACTAAGTCAAGATTATAATACTCATTTCACTTGTGAACTCTAATCCAAGTCTGAAACAGGTCAAGGCCTCTAGAGGTGAAAGACAAGCATATTAATTCACTGCTTCACCCTATTCTACTCTTTCTCCTCAATGACAGCATTACAGGTCTTCAGTCATTTGAGGATGTGCACATCTCTAGAGCACTGAATGGTGAGTGGCTGTGACAGCTATCTTGAACACCAGCAATGTATCTTACCTTAATCCTCACAGACATACCCTTCAACCTGGCAAGGCCCAACTTGGAGACAACATGCATCAAAGACACAAAATAAGGGGCACAAAACGTTCATGTAGGAAACTTGCTGAGGAATTTGCCCCTTGAGTGTAAACTTGGTTGCATGGCTACTGATAACATCAATAAATCTCAACAATAAAAGTGAGGGGAGCATGCATTCTGTGTGGAATGTAGTTAACTTTGGGACTAAAATGAGTGACATTCCTCAAANGGGGGGGGGGGGGGGGGGGGGGGGGGGGGGGGGGGGGGGGGAGGGAGTAATAGAGTGAAAGGATGAAGAGAGAGCTAAATTTCCCCTCCGGTATTCCACTGGGTTTCCTGGTGCAGAGGGCCTCAAAAGACAGAGCTTTCCTGGGGAGCGTGAGCAGGCAGGAAATAGCCATAATTTCAGTCTCTCTTTCCACATGGTACATTTTTAATACATAGCCACAGGTAACTAACTTCAATAAACCTTGACCAAAGTTGGCATTTACCTCAAAGTAAATATCCTGTTAACAGACCCAGAATTCTCTTGGCTGGATGGAGCTTATTGAAAAACTTTCCACGTGAAAGCTATTTTCAAATTGCAAAGCCAGAGAAGAAAAAGAAAAAAAAAATCAGTGTGCACGAACAGAGACTGTTTTAGCCTTTGGAGATATGTACTTCATCTCAACTGAAGTGCCAAATATATTACCTATAGTATTTCGAAGTCCTGAGTGAGGGGAGATTTCCTGACTGCAGCACATATATTATATATTAGACCATGTTTGTGTATGTTGGTTGCTCTGTTTCCATTATACTTTCTTTTCTTTCCATCTCCCCAGCAAAAAATAAAGCAGTATCTAGTACTCTCCCTTCACACACACACAAGTGTATACATCCATAGATGGAGTCAAATTCAGCCCTCTGTCAATGGGTGCAACTCCATTAACTTAATTGAATTAGACCCACATTGTGTATATTTGAGTACAGTGTGCATTTGCCAGTGCATAGACCTGTGGGATCTTTCTCAAGATAGGTACAGTTGTTTTCCCTTTTCCAATCTGCAACATGGAATCCTGCCCAAGATGTAATTAACTTAGGCTTTTCACATTAAGGGAATACTTTTGATTTATTAAAGATAATATCAAACCCACCTTCCATTTCCCCTTAATTCTTCCCTCCTCCCCACACCAAAACCAAAAAAACCCATCAACTATTACCATGTACTACACTGCTGACCTAATGTTTCAGTTGAATTCTTGTTTTATCGCATCTCACTCTTTCAGATATTTACACTACCTGAGCACACATCAAAGTAAAGGGGCTCTGGAATGGCTGTTTTTTATTCTCTGGACAGGGATCCCATCATGCTTCACCATTAAAGGGATCCTGCTTGATTTCCTTTGGGAGAAAAAAGAAAAGAACAAAGTGAAGTCATTTCTAGTATAAACACACACTTATACAACCATTCTCACCCCTTCCTCTTTCAACACCTTTCTAGGGTCAGCAGTGTAAAAAGATTTGAAGTACAGGTTCAGTTAAGTAAATAGACTGAGTGAAAAAAACCCAAAAATATTTCATGTACACCTGTACCAACATATATTATGAATTGGCATCCATACGGCTCCCCCTTCCTTCTTTGTGGTGCTGCTGCATCAATAGCTGCACTTTAATTTTGAAAAAAGTGCAGTGTGAGGGTAACAAACAGCTGGAGGGCAAGGGGGGAAGGAGAGAAAGGATACAGATAATATCATGCAGCTGCAGAGCTAACCTATGAGCACAGCTTGATGGTTCCAGATCATTTAAGGTAAAATGTTCAAAATGACTAAGTGACTTAGGAACCTAGGGTCAGATTTTTAGTTATTTAGGGACCTCAAAATGCAGATAGGCACTAGTAGGAGTTTCAAAGGCGCCTAGCTGCCTAACTGATTTTGAAAATCACAGTAGGTGCCTCGCTGCATGTTTAGGCACTTGAATGCTTTTAAAAATCTGCCCCCTAAATCCTATTTTTACAACCACCTAAATCACTAGGGAGCCTAAGTCCCAGTGACTTTTTATGGGATTTAGGGGCTTTTGAAAATGTTATCCTTCATTTTTTCTCACTTTTATAAATTAATTGACTTTTATAAATTAATTGACTTTCACAACTGCCTGGAAGAGATGGACGCCCAATCCCTATAAATTCTAGTTCAAATTCCTTAAGCAGCTTGGAAAATCTCAGTCTGAATAAATAAATTAAAAACATTCCAATCTCTTCCCAACTGTCACTCAGCCTTGCCATCATTGGTTGGCTGATAGGTGACTAGCAACAAACGAGCTGCTGAGAGGTATAGGGCCTTGTTCTGTTTGGGATCTGCTTAGCAGCTTCATGCTGCAGCTCACTGGCTTCCCACCTGTTTGGGGTTTTTTTGCCACCCATAGGAATAGGTTCCTCCAAAATAACTGAGCAGGGTAGGGTTTTGATACCATGCCTGACCAGGCAGCTTTATTTAGCCAGCTGCATGTGATTTTTCTCCTTCTTGGTAGCTTCTGCTTCCTTGAGCACCCAGCAGACCACAGGCTCTGCCCTTTCAGGTGATAGTGGTAATCTCCTTAATGTATAAAAGGTTTGGTTTTAACATACCCACCCCACTATGTCTTTTTTTTCCTGGCAGGTTATCCCTGCACTACTCAGCCACTGTCTGTAATGGGCGCTATTTCGCCTGAGATCACATTGCTATAACCCTCACTGGTCTTCATCTTTGTCCCCCCTTGGACATAGCTCCCAAATGAAATACCAATGTGGGAAATGAAAGAGAACCATGGAGGTGTGCTGGCCAATACTGACCAGAGTACGTATAAAGAGAAAAGCCGTGGTCATTCCTGCACCTGTGTCACCGGAACTAGCACTAACAGGGAAAGGCTGGGACAGAACGGCACTGCTTATCATCTTTGCTCTCCCTGCATACTGGCAAGGAGCAGCTGCTTCAGCTACAGCATAGTTACTCCCAGCAACCTACCTTCAGGATCCACCCTGCTGCACAGTGCACTTATATTGAATGGATCTAGGCTAGCTATATCCTGTAGTGGGACAGAGCTGTAATGCTTTTTAAAACCCTGGCCAGAGCCTTGGATAGGGAGTTTATTAGAGGGGTCTGAATCTAACTCTGACCTGTGTGTTCACACGCACAATCACTGTGGTGGGACTGTTTCTATAGGCAGAAAATGATGGACCACTCCATAGAATAAATGTTGCATATTTTATATGGTATGGGACCCGTCAATTTAGGGAGGCCTTATTCTCCTAAGAGTGATGCTTTAGGCCAAGGCCATGATGGGAAAGAAAGGAAAAAGTTTTAAATATCCTAAATTTCCCTCAGCCTGCTTTTTTTTTTTTTTTTTTTAATGGAGATATAACTATCTCCTAGAACTGGAAGGGACCCCGCAAGGTCATTGAGTCCAGCCCCCTGCCTTCACTAGCAGGACCAAGTACTGATTTTTGCCCCAGCTCCCTAAGTGGCCCCTGCAAGGATTGAACTCACAACCCTGGGTTTAGCAGGCCAATTGCTCAAACCACTGAGCTATCCCTCCCCCACCTTATTGCCAGCTCCCACCTTCATCATGAGAAAAGCAAAGCCCCAGGGTTTACTCAGGCCTGCCGCCCGTGAACAGCTATGGCCTCCAAACAGGGAGCAGAAACAATTCAGTGAGAAATAGGTGACCAATCACGCTGCTCAAGTTTTGAATATGTAATACTTATTATGATTGTATTTATTTGTACTGTGGTAGCACCTACAGGTCCCAGCCCCACTAGGTGAGGTGCTGCACAAATATATAACGAAAAGACAATACCTGTCCCAAAGAGCTTGCCACCTAAGGGCCCAGTCCTGGAAACACATACACACACACATACACACAGAGCTTTATTCATGTGAGTTGTTCCATGGGCTTCAGTGGGACTATTCACGTGCATTATAGTTAAGCATGTGCATAAAAGTATTTGCAGAATCAGGACCCAGGCACTTGCAGTGAACTGTCCAGGACCAAACCATAGGCTCTGTTTATATAATATATGTGAGTCACAAAGACATTTAAGAAAAATTGCTATCTGCTTTAATACGTTCTGTGAGCACAAAACATGCTGAATTCACCACATTTCTCGTTATTTGTCAGTGCCAATGGATCCCTTGTTTAAAAAGACACAACGTTCATGTGGCTCTTACACCCGTCCCTTTCAAAAAGCAATATGCATGAACAGAGTTGCTCTGATCATGTGTGTCAAATGCACATCAGCGCATAACCCTACCTAAACAATACCATTCTTTCAGTGTCACTACGGGGCCGTGAGTGTTTTTATATGAAGAAGAAAATTTATCTCCTGTGGTTATAGAATTTTCTTACAAATTCTTGGTTTTTTTGGATGAAAGAGCCATAAAGGTGAGTGGAAATAACACCCAGAGGACACATGAAACAGCATAGTAATAATAATCAGGCAGCACAGGTTCTCCATGCATACATTTTTTCTCTTTCTGTTTTGGTACGGTATTATAGCTCTCTATATTCCCCCTTCAAGATGGAAACAGACAAAGCTATTATCATATACAATTTTTAATATATCCCAGGATTTTATCTGCGAAGATGTCAGCCCCATATAAAAAACTAATATATATGGTCCCAACATTAATGATGTGTTTCAAAAATATATTCGGACTATTATTTAAAAATATTTAGAATTTACTGGTATGACACTTGGTGTTTTTTATTTAAAACCCCATGTCTGGAACAACATGAGGACATTTATTTTCAGTGCAATTTTATTAAACATTACAGCTGGAATTTTTTTCTCCACAGAAAATGTCAATTTAACATTAAAAAAACAAAAGTCAGAAACTAAAAACTGCCAGAAAAAGTAAAAAATTATTTTCAGACACAAGTGTTTCATTTGCCATTGAAAAATTGAAAATTCTGAAGAAATCAAATGCTTGTTTAATTGAAGGTCCAATTTTCCATAGTAAGAAGTTTAGATGGAACATTTTTGACCATATAGATGAGACAGCTGGAATGAATATTCTTTTCACAGTGGCAGATTTTCAAGAGTTCAGCACCCTTAACCAGGGTAAGATTTTCCAAAGAGCCCAGCTCCTGGTTAGGCAATAATTAAGAGTCAGATTTTCAAAAAACCTCAGCACCCAACATGCATCCAACATGAGCTCTTTTGAAAAGCAGGCCATGATTGTGAGTTCTGACTTCTTTTGAAATTTAAGGGAGAGAAAGTCTAGTTACCATCACTGATAACTATAGATTGCTACCGAATATCATTTTGACCAAATGACTGAAAGCCCATCACGGGTTTTGAATTGTCTGTGACTGCCTTGACGAAGCCCATTAGGACCTTGACATTGCAAGAGATTATGTATGAAAAACTTTACACATGTGAGTAATCCTAGTATTAGGCCCCTATCCTGCAAACAATTATACATGTAACATTACACGTGAGCAATCGTACGACAGATTTGCAGTCACAGGAGTACTCATATGTGTAAATTCATTGTGTGCATAAGTATTAGAAGGATCAGAGCCTAATCCTATAATTTCCTGACTAAATGAAGTGGGTGGACAAGAGAATCAGAGAAAGCATATAACAGGAGCAGAAGAAATCAATACAGTGGTTTAGGCAGAAGAGATCAGTGCAATGGTACAGCAGAAACATTGAATCCAGTGGTGTGGATGGAAGTAATAAATAAATACCCATTTGCTTTTGTGATAAGGGATGAGCGAACATGTCCAAATAAAATAAAACTAACCTTGGCCTTTATCTGAATCAACTCTAAGCTGTATCTTGTTGGATGCTTGCTATAGCTAGTTATATACGTATCTGTATCTTTTCCACTTTGTTTTTCAATTTCCATCCCTCTGCTTCCAGGTTCCAGCTAGGACTGGAGGCACAAGAGACAAAATACTATCATAGAGTGAACCAAACATCTCATGAGAGAAAATGGTCCTGTGAGATTTCCAGCATAATTTGGTAGACTCAGTAGCTTTGGATAGTTTGTATGGTGTTCAAATAAACATTCATACTGCTGGGTGATAATCCAAACTGAAACTTCCAACTGCCCGTTGCTGCTTGTGGAGGCTTAAAATATGCCTTTTTCTATATTCTTTCAACACAAAACATTTCTTCACCCTGCTCCCAAAAATGGTCTGTGAAACCTGGTCAGTTCTATGCCTAGCTTTCTGTTTCTCTTCCCTTGTGTCTTGAAAGAACTTGGAAAGAAGGTAATACCCACAATTACATAAAAGGGGGAACCTCTCCCTTAATCTGGCTATGATGCAAATCCATTTGACTGGCTGCTTTTGATGCACTATATATTTTCTGGGAACATCTTGCCCAGCCTTACCCCCTAGCTTGGACTGACTTTCTATAATGCCTCGCTCCTTTTACCTCCTTTCTCCTGGGAACAGTTAAAATAGGTATAACTTCAAAATTGATTTCTCCATGAAGGAACAATCTCTCTTTTTTGCCATACTAGGGCATATTTTTTATCCCTCACATAAAAATCCTGACTTTGTCCTGTAGTAGTTGAAAATATTATTTTCTGCTTTGAAACTGGATATAGGATATTTACTTTCCAACTCCAGTGTGTGGGTTTCTGAAATGATAAGATACCATGCCCATAAGCTATGCATCTGACCCCAATTCTACTGTACCATTTATTACATTTATCTCATTGCTGTTTGTGTGGCTGTCTGCAGCTTAAATTGCTGTGGACTTTATGGTGCCAGAAAAGCTTTTATTTAACCACTACCACACTAGAAATGTTCAGTGTCTCTTCAGAGGTTTCTGTCTTGGAAAATAGCTGGTATTGTCCATCAATATAGCCCATCCCAAATCCTTTCTTAATAATATGATTAGTGCTCCCCTCAAGCCATCAGAACATCTTTAGCCAGAAGGCTCTGAATATTGCATTATATACATTCAGATTATGACTCCCACATCCTGCTTGTTTCTTTTCCTCCTCAGGGTTTTCTGGCTGTTCCACAGAAAACCCAGCCAGATCATCTCTTACTATGGTAAGTTAAGGCAATTGAAGGCTCCAGCAGATCTTTGTATGATACGAGTAGTCTCAGCAAAATAATGCCTGGAGTCTTTCTGTGTCAGTTGCATGGTTTGCTATGGAACAGATAGTTACTGAATCTTGACAGATCTGATGACGGAGGGCATTTTTTCTGCAGAGTGCTATTCTTGTTAGGAAGGTTTAATGTTAATGTGGAGAGTAAAGGAGAAATGTAGTGCTGCTGTGGTTGTACCTGGTGTTCGTTGTTATATTGCTTAAGTGGACAGTATAAAGGCTAAAGAAAGGTTGTACCAACTCCCGGGAAAAGACTCAGGAGAAGGCAAAGTACTGGAATTGATTTTTCAATAATGCAAACTTTCTCATTCCTCAAATTTCTATTCAAAGTTATGGCCACTATTTTTTGTGGCTTAACCTCCTCATAAACTGCTTTGCTGTGTTGACATTTACATCTCTAGAGAACAATCACACTCCACCTGAACTGATGCTATGTACTGGTTTAGCTGTATAAATTCTGCACGAATCCATTTACCTAAAATGTTTCCTAATCACACAGCTTACAACTCCAAAGCTATGTTTGATGACTTACTAGAAGGAAGACAGCTCTGTGCTTGGCTGCCCTGAAGTATTGGTTAGTAGAGCTGGATGGGAATTTTTTCAACAAAGCTTTTTTTGTCGAGAAATGTCAATTCATTGAAACCGAAACTTTTTGCAGAAATGATTCAGTTTTGATGAAACTTTCGTCAGGAAGGTTTCTTGGGTCCTGAATGGAATTTCTTGCCAGATCAGAGAGATACAGCTCCAGCTACCCTAGAATAGCCAATACACAAATGGCTATTAAAACCATTTGTATGGTGGGAAACCCAGGCTCTGCTCTGAATCAGGCAGATCAGGGACATGAACCTGGGTCATTTCCCACATCCCAGGTGAATGCCCTAAATGCTAGGTTATTGGCTATTCTGGGGTAAGTCTCTCTTCTGGTATGTGTACATTGCAATTAGATACCTGTGGCTGGCCCATGCCAGCTGTCTCAGGCTCACGGGGCTTAGGCTAAAGAGCTGTTTAATTGCAGAGTAGATGTTTGGGCTTAGCCTGGAACCCAAGATCTGAGACCCTCCCACCTTGCAGGGTCCTAGAGCTGAGGCTCCAGCCTGAGCCTGAATGTCTATTCTGAAATTAAAGAGCCCCTTAGCCTGAGCCCTGTGAGTCCAAGTCAGCTGGCACGGGCCAGCAGTGGGTGTCCAACATAGACATTGTAGTGTAGACATACCCTTCCTCTCCCTCAGATGCAGAGTGAAACAGAATGCTGAAACCTCAACATTTTTTGCAAAATGGAATCCTTGTTTTCTGGCCAGCCCTACTAGTTATGCATGACAGTCGTGTGTCTGAAGTGTTCTCTACTGTACAGAATGGCTGAATTTTCAAATTTCCTTTCCTAAGGGAGTTAGGTGCTCAACTCCCACTGAAAATTGAAGCCCACACTCTGGCCCTTAGAACTGACCATTTTAGTGCTCCAGACCTATGCGGAGTCAAAGGAAATTTCTCCTGCAAAAAGTGACTGTAAAAATGGCATCATGGAATTCCATACTTATTCTCTCTCCAGATCAGTTCTGCACAGTTTACATGGAACAGGATGAGGGTTTTAATCCGCAAACTCAACCTGGCACCTGAAGATCAAACTGGTTTCTTTCTGTCTCAGCCATCACCACAATAAATATCCTGCCATCAGAACTTAACCAATGTTCTGCAGCAAGAATAGCAGCTCATTTGTGTTAGCTCAGAAGAGCAAACAGGAGTAAGGTGTAAGAAAAATGTATTTCAGTCAATAAAGTCATCAGATATTACCCTGAATAATCCAAAGTAGCAGATTAGTTGAGTAAAGAGGCCCATTACTGCATTTGTGCATAAACTAAAAGGTGGAGGAAGAAGTGAGGGAGCCACAAGTGATGAGCAGAACAGGTTTGTAACAAATCCATCTAATGTTACCAGACAAACATGTGTCTTCTGACAGAATTACAAAATTAGTAGATGGATGAAGGGATCATGGTAGATGCACTATATTTGGGTTTCAATAAAGCATCGGATATCTGTGTCTCACAAAATTTAACTTGACAAATTATTTCAAATTGCCTTAGATGTGAAGACTTTTATACAACTTGACAATTCTCTAAAATACCACAAACAAGTTTTTTAATGTTAGTGATGCAGCTCAGATTAGGTAAGAGAAAGGTCATTCGAGGCATGCATGATCAGAAAGGAAATGATATGCAGCTTGCATCAGCAGATTCTCAGCCCTGATTCTCTTGCTGAACTGGAATATGATGTTCTCTTACAACCTACAGGTTCCCCCAGCAAGGTAAAGCTGTGACAAGTTACCATAGTAGCTACTGAGAGTTAGAACATGACGAGCACCTCTATGGACCAGAGATTGTTATGACAGGAGACGGTGACTAATGCACATGAATCATCTGCTTGCTTTGCAGTATTCATACTGTGTTTCCTGAATCATAATGCTAATATTATGACACCATGCTTTAATATGAGAAACCATCACTTCAGCTAATTTGTACTTACACTGTCAGCTTTTACATTGGTAAACCAGACAATACAATCAATACAGAACTCTGTTTCTGATAACTGATGGTGCCATTTCTCTCTTTTCATTTCAGTGTATAATCATTTTCTATTACAAAATTATCTGTTTATAAAAAACGTAACATTGGTTTAAATGTTAAGGGCTAGACCAGATTCTCCACCTTCCCAAACACACATGGATGCTCTGGCGTGGGGGGGTGAGGAGGACACAAGGAGCTGGTTGTGGCTCCCTGATCCTGTCTAACCCAGTCCCAGAGTACGTTAGAGCTGCTGAAGAGCACTGCATTCCCTCAGGGACTGCTGTGAAGTGGACTTAGGGCCAGATTCTTTGATCTGCTAGATGGTCAGCTCTGTATTGGGGGCACTGCAGAAATACAGTACCCTAAGGAGAGCTCTTGGAGGCATCATGCTCTTCAGAGCAAGGATTCCTATTGTGCCCAGGCCCTGGGCCAGAAGTTCCTGGTGGGAAAGAGTTCCTGGTACTCACTTTCTCTCTCCTTTGGACACCCTCGAATGGGCCAGACCCAATCTAGCTCCTAAGCATTCCATTTTGCAATCTAATGGTCCAACAAGTTTGAAATCCACTGACAGGTTTGCTTACAATCTCTCCCACTGAGCTCCCGTTGTGGCAATGGTAAAATTATACCACTTTTCAGCCAGATGAATGCCCTCACCTGGCGGAAATGCCAATTATAATTCAAAACAAACTCCTTTATTTTCAAATACACAACACAGTTTATTAGGAAGACTCCACAGTGCTTCCTGATGGTTTGAGCTTCTAGATTTCCAGGCAGATGGGTGGAGTTTTTCTTTATATGACAGCGACATTCTGTCTGAAAAGGGTATAACCGTAAACATGAAAAGAGCGGGGCAGTGATTCAGTGAGCAGTGGTATTAGAGCTTCAAGGACCAGGGGCCATAGTCTGATCTCATTTGCACTACAGTAAATCCCAGGAAACGCCACTGAAGTCAATCTAATTCCTTCCTTGAAATTAAAGATTTACATCCCTGCAAGCAAGAGGAGAATTTTGTCCTAAAGCTTTAAATCACAGCATTGGAATTAATACTAAAGGCCCAATCCCAAGGCTGTCAGGAAAGAATGTCAGGGATCTATTCATTGACTAAGAAAGAAGGTTGCCCTCTCAGCAAAAATCAGACTGACTGTTTATCCATTTTCATCTTCCTTGGTCTTCTGTGAAACTGGAGGAGATTTAAAAAGCGGAAATTTGTCAATCTTTTACGTATTGGGAACCATTCCAAAGTGATAATCAGCTGCAAGCAACTTCTGTGCTGGAAATGAAATATTTACAGACAAACAGACACAGTAAAAGATGAGAAATAAATCTCTTAGAAAAAGGAACATAATTCTTTAAAAATAGGAAGTAATATGTGAATAGTGGAAGAGTCTGGGAAGAGCTTGGTAAACTATTTGTTTGATTTACCTCCTTTTTATCTTTACAAATCATCAATGAGAATACTCAGAAAAATGTCCGCTGTTGAGAACTATTCAATGAATAGTTTATGTGAACCTGTTTCAGGCTATGGATGACTCCTGATCTACCTGCCACAGAACTTGAGTATTTGCTAGTCACAATTCTCTATGAACCTATGTATTTTTTTCACTTAAGTATTTTCCTGTTTCCTGATTGGATGACTCCCAAGTGCACAAATACTTTCAAGACAGCCAGGCAAAGCTTTCTGGGTTGAATATTCATCACATTTTCATTAGTACAACTTTTTCTCTTCACACAAACATTTTTGTGTGACTGCTCCAGGAAAATGAAGAGGTTGCAGATGCTCTTATTCTAACAAAGATTTGTGACTACTACCTTAGGCAGTATTCAGCCAACCCTAGTCCTAGGAGTAAGGGGCAGGAGGTGAACATCATATCACCCTGTAGTGACCTCTACAAGCTAATTAAAGAAAAGTGTTTAAAAGAAAGCTTTGCCCACCTTTTACCTAAAAATAGCAGTGGCAACAGTACCGTTATGGAGAAAGGGGGAAATGGAAGAAACCAGAGTAGAAGTGGGACCATCTGTTGCCCTCTTGATTGCAGTGTAATCATAATGTCCCCAGGTAGACATGGCACACAATATGATCACTAATATGCTGTAGTAGTACCATTAGATATAGGCTCCTAGCAGTGTGTTAATAAAAGGCCTTATGGGGAACTAAAAATGCCAGACCAGCTACGCTCAGGCCAACTGAGCAGCATAAAATCCTTAAAGACTTTAGAGTAACTGGTCTGGCATTTGTATTTCTTCTTAAGGCCCCATCATGCGCCTCTGGGGAAGCACCACAACCCATAGCAAATGCAGAAGGGCAGGGTCATAGGCCTCCTCCCTTTGCCCATTGGGCTGGGTGTGGGACCATCACATGGGAGGTGTATGGTAGGAATTATGGTTCCCATGTGTGCCAGAGAATTCTGGGAACCCCCGGGGTGGTACAGCTCCACACCACCCCAATATGGACCAGTGCCAAAGAGGCATGATAGAAGAAGTATGAACAAGGAGAGCCCAAAAACTAATTTGAAAGGTGATCTTTGTCTAGGTGCTAATTTTGTGTGCTGTGTCCCCAGATTTGTCTAATGTTGCTAGATATTATGTAGCTCCTCCTTATCATAATTGTATTGTGACTGAAAGTGAAAGGTCAACTAGTGTTTCAATGCAAATCTGGTTTCAAAGAAATAGCCAAAGTCAAAAATGATTAAGATACGTTTGGGAAGGGTATAAGGGATTTGTTTTAAATGCCTCTTGAAACAGAGCCTACAATAAGCTTCCAAAGGCACAGTACTGCTTTAAAATGTGAGTTGGTTTTATTCCCAATTACAGCTGGATCACCAGATGAGCTGTATTGCTAGAGGATATCAACTGCCTACATGACTTTGCTGTGACCAAGTCACAGCCATTTATTACTGTCTTATATCATCCCTCATTTCCTTTAATCAATAAGTGATCTCAAATCCCTGGTTTCTTACTTTTTAAACAAATTTATTAACACCATTTGTTTCCCAACAAGGCATCAATGCATATTTACTTTTAACTGTTTTAACAAAGCAGGACTTTTGAGGTATTAAGTTATTCCTTTTACTTGCTTTGACTACTTTGATTCAAACTGGAGAAAGAAGAAGCATGAATAGTGATATAAATACAATTTCCCTATATGTAAATGTACTGCATTCTGGATCTTTTTTTTTTTTTTTTACACATTCACTTTTCTATTAAACTAAAAATATCATTTTATTTTGTGTAACTCCGATTGATTTCAATGGAAGTTAGGTGCCTAAATACCTTTGAGGATCTGTGACTCCATGGGTAAAGCTGCTTTGATATGCATGGTGGCTGCAGGAGTCGCCATAAAGTGTTACTGCTTCTTTTCTCCCAGACATACTGTGGAATCTTCATATTTCCCTCTCCCTTTTTTACTCTGCTCTTTCATTGCTATCCCTTCTGATGAAGAAGTTTGGACAGAGCCCCTTAGGCCTCATCAGTGCTACTGGCAGATGGGGTAGGTGAGAGCAGTATGATGTGCCTGTCTTCCAACCCTTGTCCCCAGAGCGGAACATACTCTTTTTGCAGCGATCCCAGGGATCAAGAACTGAACTCCCAAGGGGTAATATGTTATCCTGCTGCTACACCACCAAGCCAGACCTTGGTGGTTATTTCCAAAGCTTTCCCACTAAATGTTGCTGTCCATTTCAGAAATTCCACTTTTACAGATAACTGGCACGTAACAAATATGGAATTGTGCTGTTACAGATTATCCAGTTTTCTATACATTCTGAAAGGTGATTACTAATTATTATCATATAATTATTCTTAATTTTCTCCTTTTGAATATTAGCAAGTAGAAAAGAAATGAATTTCTGAACATTCAATCTATCCAGAATAGTTAACCCTTTGATGAACAATTAAGAACATAAGAACGTAAGAATGGACATACTGGGTCAGACCAAAGGTCCATCCAGCCGAGTATCCTGTCTTCCGACAGCAACCTATACCAGGTGCCCCAGAGGGAATGAACAGAACAGGTAATCATCAAGTGATCCATTCCCTGTTGCCCATTCCCAGCAAACAGAGGCTAGGGACACCATCCCTGCCCATCCTGCCTAATAGCCATTGATGGACTTATCCTCGATGAATGTATCTAGTTCTTTTTTGCACTGTGTTATAGTCTTGGCCTTCACAACATCCTCTGGCAAAGAGTTCCACAGGTTGACTGTGCGTTGTGTGAAGAAATATTTCCTTTTGTTTGTTTTGAACCTGCTGCCTATTAACTTCATTTATTGACCCCTAGTTCTTGTGTTATGAGGAGTAAATAACACTTCCCTATTTACTTTCTCCACACCAGTCATGATATTATAGACCTTTATCATATCCCCCCTTAGTTGTCTCTTTTACAAGCTGAAAAGTCCAAGTCTTATTCATCTCTCCTCATATGGAAGCCGTTCCATACCACTAATCATTTTTGTTGCCCTTTTCTCAACCTTTTCCAATTCCAATATACATTTTTTGAGATGAGGCAACCACATCTACAGGCAGTATTCAAGATGTGGGCGTACCATGGATTTATATAGAGGCAATATGATATTTTCTGTCTTATTATCTATCCCTTTCTTAATGATTCCCAACATTGAGTTAGCTTTTTTGACTGCCGCTGCACATTGAGTGGGTGTTTTCAGAGAATTGTCCACAATGACTCCAAGATCTCTTTCTTGAGTGGTAACAGCTAATTTAGACCCCATCATTTTATTTGTATAGTTGGGATTATGTTTTCCAATGTGCATTACTTTGCATTTATCAACATTGAATTTCATTTGACATTTTGTTGCCCAGTCACCCAGTTTTGAGAGATCCTTTTGTAGCTCTTCACAGTCTGCCTGGGATTTAACTATCTTGAGTAGTTTTGTATCATCTGCAAATTTTGCCACCTCACTGTTTATCCCTTTTTCCAGATCATTTATGAATATGTTGAATAGGACTGTTCCCAGTACAGACCCCTGGGGGACACCACTATTTACCTCTCTCCTTTCTGAAAACTGACCATTTATTCCTACCCTTTGTTTCCTATCTTTTAGCCAGTTACCAATGCATGAGAGGACCTTCCCTCTTATCCCATAACAGTTTACTTTGCTTAAGAGCCTTTGGTGAGGGACCCTGTCAAAGGCTTTCTGAAAATCTAAGTACACTATATCCACTGGATCCCCATTGTCCACATGCTTGTTGACCCCCTCAAAGAATTCTAGCAGATTGGTGAGGCATGATTTCCCTTTACAAAAACCATGTTGTCTCTTCCCCAACAAGTTATGTTCATCTATGTGTCTGACAATTTTGTTCTTTATTATAGTTTCAACCAGTTTGCTCGGTACTGAAATCAAGTTTACTGGCCTGTAATTGCCAGGATCACCTTTGGGGCCCTTTTTAAAAATTGGCATCACATTAGCCAGTCATTTGGTACAGAAGCTGATGTAAATGATAGGTTACAGACTACAGTTAGTAGTTCTGCAATTTCACATTTGAGTTCCTTCAGAACTCTTGGGTGAACACTGGTCCTGGTGACTTATTACTCTTTAGTTTATCAATTTGTTCCAAAACTTCCTCTAATGACACCTCAATCTGGGACAGTTCCTCAGATTTTTCACCTAAAAAGAATGACTCAGGTTTGGGAATCTCCCTCACATCCTCAGCTGTGAAGACCGATGGATGCAAAGAATTCATTTAGTTTCTCTGCAATGGCCTTATCGTCCTTAATTGCTCCTTTAGCATCTCAATCGTCCAGTGGCCCCACTGGTTGTTTAGCAGGATTCCTGCTTCTGATGTACTTAAAAAAAATTTGCTATTACTTTTTGAGTCTTTCAGCTAGCTGTTCTTCAAATTCTCTTTTGGCCTTCCTAATTATATTTTTACACTTCATTTGCCAGAGTTTATGCTCCTTTCTATTTTCCTCACTAGGATTTAACTTCCACTTATTAAAGCAGGGGTCTCAAACACGCGGCCCGCGAGCTCCTCCCGGCCCCCCCGCCCTNTGGGAACTGCTGGGGGCGGTGCCTGGAGCAACAGCCACACACACCCCTGCGCCCCTCCTCCCCCGGGTTCCAGCTGCTTCCTGGTGCGACGCGAGCGGCGGCAGGCAAGGCAGGCAGGCAAGCAGGGAGCCTGCCCTGCCCCCGGTGCGGATCGGGCCGGAGCCCGCCCCCCTAACTCCTCCTGCACCCCCACCCCCTGCGCTGAGCCCCCGCCACACCCCACATCCCGACACCCTGCCCTGAGCCCCCTGCTGCACCCTGCACCCCAACCCCTTACCCTGAGCCCCCTGCTGTACCCCGACCCCCTGCGCTGAGTCCCCTGCCGCACCCTGACCCCCTGCTCTGAGCCCCCACCGCACCCCACACCTCCTCCTGTGCCCCCTGGCAGGGAGGGGGCAGAGTTGGGGTGGGGATTTCGGGGAAGGGGTTGGAATGGGGGCAGGGAAGGGGTGGGAAGAGGCGGGGCAGGGGCGGGGCCTCGTGGAAGGGGTGGAGTGGGGGCGGGGCCGAGGGCGGCGGGGGGGGGTGTCAGTAAATGCGGCCCTCGGCCCAATGTACTAGTCCTCATGTGGTCCTCGAGGTCATTTGAGTTTGAGACCCCTGTATTAAAGGATGCCTTTTTGCCTCTCACTTTGTTATTTAGCCACGGTGGCTCTTTTTTTGTTCTCTTACTATATTTTTTTAATTTGGGGTATACATTTAAGTTGAGCCTCTATTATGGTGTCTTTAAAAAGTTTCCGTGCAGCTTGCAGAGATTTTACTTTTGGTGCTGTTCCTTTTAATTTTTGTTTAACTAATCTCCTCTTTTTTGTGTAGTTCCCCTTTCTGAAATTAAATGCTACAGTGTTGGGCTGCTGTGATGTTTTCCCCACCACAGGGATGTTAAATTTAATTATATTATGGTTACTATTGCCAAGTGGTCCAGCTATATTCACCTCTTGGACCTGATCCTGTGCTCCACTTAGGACTAAATCAAGAATTTCCTCTCCTCTTATGGGTTCCAGGACTAGCTGCTCCAAGAAGCAGTAATTTAAGGGTAAGTCTACACTACAGGATTACTCCGAATTTACAGAATTCGATTTTTGGCATCCGATTGTATAAAGTCGAGTGCATGCGGCCACACTAAGCACATTAATTCGGCGGTGCGTGTCCATGTACCGAGGCTAGCGTCGCCTTCCATAGTGTTGCATTGTGGGTAGCTATCCCATAGTTCCCGCAGTCTCCCCCACCCATTGGAATTCTGGGTTGAGATCCCAATGCCTGATGGGGCAAAAAACATTGTCGCGGGTGGTTGTGGGTACATCCTCCCCCTCCCTCCGTGAAAGCAATGGCAGACAACCGTTTCGCACTTTTTTCCTGGGTGAACTGTACAGATGCCATACCACGGCAAGCATGGAGCCCGCTCAGCTCAAGACAGCAGTCATGAACATTGTGAACACCTCGCGCATTATCGTGCAGTTTATGCTGAACCAGAACCTGAAAAACCAGGCGAGGAGGCAGCGACGGCAGCGCGGCGACGAGAGTGATGAGGACATGGACACAGAATTCTCTCAAAGCGCAGGCCCCGGCGCTTTGGAGATCATGTTGTTAATGGGGCAGCTTCTAGCTGTCGAACGCCAATTCTGAGCCTGGGAAACAAGCACAGACTGGTGGGACCGCATAGTGTTGCAGGTGTGGAACGATTCCCAGTGGCTGCGAAACTTTCGCATGCGTAAGGGCACTTTCATGGAACTTTGTGACTTGCTTTCCCTGCCCTGAAGCACCAGAATACCAAGTTGAGAGCAGCCCTCACAGTTGAGAAGCGAGTGGCGATAGCCCTGTGGAAGCTTGCAACGCCAGACAGCTACCGGTCAGTCGGACATCAATTTGGAGTGGGCACATCTACTGTGGGGACTGCTGTGATGCAAGTAGCCAAAGCAATCGCTGAGCTGCTGCTACCAAAGGTAGTGACTCTGGGAAATGTGCAGGTCATAGTGGATGGCTTTGCTGCAATGGGCTTCCCTAACTGTGGTGGGGCGATAGATGGAACCCATATCCCTATCTTGGCACCGGACCACCAGGGCAGCCAGTACATAAACCACAAGGGGTACTTTTCAATGGTGCTGCAAGCACTGGTGGATTACAAGGGATGTTTCACCAACATCAACGTGGGATGGCCAGGAAGGGTTCATGATGCTTGCGTCTTCAGGAACAATAATCTGTTTAAACGGCAGCAGCAAGGGATTTACTTCCCAGACCAGAAAATAACCGTTGGGGATGTTGAGATGCCTATAGTTATCCTTGGGGACCCAGCCTACCCCTTAATGCCATGGCTCATGAAGCCATACACAGGCAGCCTGGACTGTAGTCAGGAGCTGTTCAACTACAGGCTGAGCAAGTGCAGAATGGTGGTAGAGTGTGCCTTTGGACGTTTAAAGGGTTGCTGGCACACGTTACTGACTCGCTCAGACTTCAGCCAAACCAATATCCCCATTGTTATTGCTGCTTGCTGTGTGCTCCACAATCTCTGTGAGAGTAAGGGGGAGACGTTTATGGCGGGGTGGGAGGGTGAGGCAAATCGCCTGGCCACTGATTACGCGCAGCCAGACACCAGGGCGATTAGAAGAGCAAACCAGGAAGCGCTGCTCATCAGAGAAGCTTTGAAAACAAGTTTCATGGCTGGCCAGGCTACGGTGTGAAAGTTCTGTTTGTTTCTCCTTGATGAAAACCCGCCCCCTTGATTGACTCATTCCCTGTAAGCAACCCACCCTCCCCCCCTTCGATCACAGCTTGCTTTCAAAGGAAATAAAGTCACTATCGTTTAAAAATCATTTATTCTTTATTCATTGATTATAAACATAGGGAGAGAACTGACAAGGTAGCCCGGGTGGGGTTTGGGAGGAGGATAGGAGGGAAGGAAAAGGCCACTTCAAAAGTTCAAAATAATGACAGCCTTTTGCTTGGGCTGTCGACTGGGGTGGAGTGGCAGGGTGCACGGAGCCTCCCCCCCTGCGTTCTTACACGTCGGGGTGAGGAGGCTATGGAACTTGGGGAGGGCGGTTATACAGGGGCTGCAGCGGCACTCTGTGATCCTGCTGCTGCCGTTCCTGAAGCTCCACCAGACGCCGGAGCATGTCTGTTTGCTCACGCAGCAGCCCCAGCGTTGCATCCCGCCACTTCTCATCTCGAGCGTCCCTTCTCTCCTCACGTTGGTCCCTCCTGTCCTCACGTTGGTCCCTCATGTCCTCACATTGGTCCCTCCTGTCCTCACGTTCACTGGCATCTTTCCTGTACTTTGATACCGTGTCCTTCCACTCATTCAGATGAGCTCTTTCATCGCGGGTCAATTGCATGATTTCCGAGAACATTTCGTCTCGCATGTGTTTTTTTCGCCACCTTATCTGAGTTAGCCTTCGGGACTGAGGAGGGAGGCTTGAAAAATGTGCAGCTGCGGGAGGGAGGGAAAAAAGGGAGAGAAGTATTTAAAAAGATACATTTTACAGAACAATGCTTATACTCTTTCACGGTGAACACCACTATTCACATTACATAGCACATGTGATTTCGGTACAAGGTCGCATTTTGCATCTTATATTGAGTGCCTGCGGCTTTGGTGTTAGAGATCACAGACCCAGGGCCAGGCAACAGAATTTGGCTTGCATGCAGCCATGGTAAGCCATTGTCTTTCGGCTTCTGCAACTTTCATAAAAAGCAGCGCCCTCCTTTCCCATACCAAGCAAAGCCCGTTGAGTGCTGCGGTTTTCCTGTTAACGTGCAGCAGCAGAAACCAAACTAACCCACCCCACCCCCACCCATCCAATTCTCTGGGGTGATCGCTTTACCCCCCCTACCTCTCCCCCCACCGCTTGGCTAACTGCAGGGAAGGATTTATTTTCAGCCACAGGCAAACAGCCCAGTAGGAACGGCCACCTCTGTCCCCTTAATTAAATTCCCGCATCTTTGGTTTTCTGGTACGCTTGTCTGAGCTCCTTAACTTTCATGCGGCACTGATATGACTCCCTATTGTGGCCTCTCTCCATCATGCCCTTGGAGATTTTTTCAAATGTTTTGGCATTTCGTCTTTTGGAACATAGTTCTGCTAGCACGGAATCCTCTCCCCATACAGCGATCAGATCCAGTACCTCCCGTACGGTCCATGCTGGTGCTCTTTTTCGGTTCTCGGACTGCATGGTTACCTGTGCTGATGAGCTCTGTGTGGTCACCTGTGCTCTCCACGCTGGGCAAACAGGAAATGAAATTCAAAAGTTCGCGGGGCTTTTCCGGTCTATCTGGCCAGTGCATCCGAGTTCAGATTGCTGTCCAGAGCGGTCACAATGGTGCACTGTGGAATAGCTCCTGGAGGCCAATACCATCACATTTAGTCCACACTAACCCTAATTCGAACCGGCAATGTCGATTTCAGCGCTACTCCCCTCGTCGGAGAGGAGTACAGAAATCGATTTTAAGAGCCCTGTATGTTGAAGTAAATGGCTTCGTTGTGTGGACGGGTGCAAGGTTAATTCGATTTAACGCTGCTAAATTCGACCTAAACTCATAGTGTGGACCTAAGGTGTCAAGAAACTTTATCTCTGCATCCCGTCCTGAGGTGACATGTACCCAGTCAATATGGGGGTAGTGGAAATTCCCCATTATTATTGAGTTTTTTATTTTAATAGCCTCTCTAATCTTCCTGAGCATTTCACAGTCACTATCACCATCCTGGTCAGGTGGTCGGTAATATATCCCTACTGCTATTTTCTTATTATTCAAGCATGGAATTATTATCCATAGAGGTAATATATTATATCAATATCCTCATTTAATCCTCATTTAATACGAGGCATTCTAGTTCACCCATCTTATTATTTAGCCTTCTAGCATTGGTCTATAAGCACTTTAAAAACTTGTCACGTTTTAGCTGTCTGCCATTACATGATGTAACTGAATGAGACTTTTTTTCATTTGACTGTTTCTCATCAGATCCTACCTGTATTTTATCATCTTCCAGCTTCTACTCCTTATTAGGACATAGGGAATCTCCATTTATAGATCCTCCCCTAAAATTATGCTATGAATACTGCAAACTCACTGAAATCCTATATTTATGTGAATTGTGAGTGCTACCTGTCCATGAATGCAAATTATATAATTGATCACCATTTTGTGGTAGAGGATGCTGCTGTAATTTGAATATAAATCTATATTAGCCAATGGTAATTGATTCTCTAACAAAGTCCATATATGTAGGATCATGCCTGGTTATATGAAACTCCAATATTTAAACAAAACATTTTTTAACAGAGTGTCATCCTGGGAGCTCCTGAAAGGTGCTAGTTTAAAAGAACATAAAATACTTAAGAAAAAAATTATTTTATATTCTTTCTTGTCAAAATTCTATATTCAAGATGCCTCGAGTCTCCAGTTTTTGTCACCCAGAATCACAATGAGGTTGGAATAATATAAAAGTAAATCTACACTGGTAAACTGGGGTAAAGAGGTTTAGCTTAAGGGTTATAAAGGATATATCATTATAGTGGTTCTGATTTTCCTTTCTATCGGTTTGATCTTAAAGGATGCTCAGGAATTAATTGAACTATTTTTCAAAAGGAACTCTCTTGTAGAATTCTATGAGCTCTTCAGATTTGAGCTTTCTATTTAAATGGACATTAATTTACGTGTCCCAAGTGAATATAAAACAAAATTATTGGGAAAGGATGAAATGAAGACTGCAGCCAACAAAATGTAAGTTATGTTGAAAGTGAATCTGCTTCGCTTTGATTATTTTATAGAAATTGCTCAGGAATCTGTCTAGAATCACAATCATACTTTATCAAATGCCTCAAAGACTTAATTGTTTATTCTCCAAATGCCAAATGAAATGGTCATTTCACCAAACAATTAATTTAATACAGTGACTGTGAAATACAAAAATAACGGTAGAAGTGACAATCAGGAACATAAATATTGAAGTCTTTTAACTGCTGAGGATTAGGAAGCTGTTAAAAGAGAGGTAAAGGAGAAAATGGCCGGGGAGCCATAATTACAATTTTATTAAGTTTGGAAATTAAATAAAAATGAAAAGCAAAGAGAAAAGTCAAAAGAATTGAATTTGAAGGGTCACTTTGATCAGATTACCGGAGATGGAAATGGCTCAAGGGACAGAACAATAAGCAGCCGTTTGAGACACCCTGGCTTCCAAGTTACCTCACTGTCTTTGTCTTTAGGCCGACAAGGACATAGATTGTTACAAAGTGGTGGAGTCTGCACTGCAGTTTTTCACCTGTTAATGGGTGGTAAAGGTAATGTGCAGTCTTGGTGCAGGGTATTGTATTTCCAGCTGCCAGGGTCTCTGAGAAACAGCACTCATAGTTGTCTCTTTTATGAGGGAGGATGCAGAATATAGGCAAAAAGGTGGGTCTAGAATGCATGTGATTCTCACTCAGACTGATAAAACATCCTGTCTCTAACTTGAAGGGAGAAATCCCTTAAAATCTACTTTAGCCAAGGTAGATAGGATAAGGGAAAATGCAAGTCCCCTCGACAATCAGCACTGGGAAGAGGGAGTATAAACTGATGAACAGATACCCAAGCTGGGGAGGGTAAAATAAAGCCCTAAACTGCAGTTCGGTCTAAGGCCCTTATCTCAGGTGTGGCTTTATTAACACAAAATGATCCAAATCAAGAGCCAAGCAGCTCAGAACATTTGGTTACAGCTACCAGAAACCTTTACAACTTTCAGCAAGATTTCCCCTAACTGGCTGACCCAGCAGCATCTTTCTGTGTATTGGTGTAACCTCACACCAGATCACCCAGGCGATAAGCAGGGAGCCTGGATTCTCCTTAAAAAGAATATGAGTACTTGTGGCACCTTAGAGACTAACACATTTATTGTAGCATAAGCTTTCGTGGGCTACAGCTCACTTCATCGGATGCATGTAGTGGAAAATACAGAAGGAAGATATATATATATATATACACACGTGAAACAATGGATGTTACCATACACATTATAAGGAGAGTGATCAGTTGTCAGCAGGAGAGAAAAATAAGTCTTTGTGGTGGTAATGAAAATGGCCCATTCTTGATGTCTGATTTGTGTCCATTTATTCTTTTACATAGAGACTGTCCGGTTTGGCCAATGTACGTGGCAGAGGGGCATTGCTGGCACATGATGGCATATATCACATTGGTAGATGCCCCTCTGCCACATACATTGGCCAAACTGGACAGTCTCTACGTAAAAGAATAAATGGACACAAATCAGACCTCAAGAATTATAACATTAAAAAACCAGTTGGAGAACACTTCAACCTCCCTGGCCACTCGATTACAGACCTAAAAGTTGCAATATTACAACAAAAAACCTTCAAAAACAGACTCCAACGAGAGACTGCTGAATTGGAATTAATTTGCAAATTGGACACCATTAAATTAGGTTTGAATAAAGACTGGGAGTGGATGGGCCATTACACAAGGTAAAACTATTTCTCCATGCTTATCTTTCCCCCCGCCCCCTACAGTTCCTTATATCTCCTTGTCAAGTGCTGGAAATGGGCCATTTTCATTACCACCACAAAGACTTATTTTTCTCTCCTGCTGACAACTGATCACTCTCCTTATAATGTGTATGGTAACATCCATTGTTTTATGTGTATATATATATATATATATATTCCTTTTGTATTTTCCACTACATGCATCCGATGAAGTGAGCTGTAGCCCACGAAAGCTTATGCTACAATAAATTTGTTAGTCTCTAAGGTGCCACAAGTACTCCTATTCTTTTTGCGGATACAGACTAATACAGCTATTACGCTGAAACCTGGATTCTCCTTGTAACCCTTTACATGCTAGGGCAAAGGAATGCCTTTATACTATGTCACAGGAGGATAAATGAAGTGTCCCCTCCACAAATGTACGTATGTGCAAAGTCTGCACGTGCCAGTGACTGTTCAAGCAGTGGCAACTGATGGAATTGATGTAAATGAATAAAGAATCTCGGGATTATTTATGATAGGAACAGGGCTTGCCGGGACTATTAAAAACAGTGGAGGAGGATAAAAGATAATGAAAAATTACCTTGATAAGGGCTGTTAAATTAATAAAGAGAATAGAAATAGCCAAAGAAATAAAGATAAACAGCAAGAAGTTCTTTAAATACATAAGAAGCCACAAGCAAGTAGTGAGTCGTTAAGTGATGACAGTTGGAAAGTACAGATGAAGCTGATATTGCTAAGAGCCTGAATATGCTTTTTGTCTCTGTGTTCACAATAGAAGCTGAAGGTCATATTGCAGAGATTGAGATATATTTTCCTGAGGGAGAAAGTAAAATGTTAAAAGCTTTATGATTACACTAGAACAGATAATTAGGCAATAAGGACTATTAAAGGTTGAAAAGGCAGTGGGCCCAGAAGGATTCCAGAGCACAGCAAAAAAAAAAGGCTAATGTCTTAAAACAAAAACACGAGGTCATGGCTTGGCGATAAGGGCGAGGATTTGCTTATGGACTATACGAAATTCATGTGGACTGAACCTCTTTTATACAAGAAGTCGTTTAACTTTGGAACAAAGTAGCACAGGCTGCAGAAGAAGCAAGTAGTGTAAATCAGTTATAGATGGAATGGGGCACAGTTTTGTAGGTCAACGTTAAAATGTATAGTCACTATTTAGATTGGACTGGGGGTTAAGTTATGCAGGTAAGGTATGGCTTTATCTGTATTTTCCATTGTAAATGCTAGTTAATCCTCTTGTGCTCTAGCTCTGAACCTTGAGTAATCCTATAGCAGGGACATTCATTAATTATTGACTTATCCATTGGCAGGAAAGGCATCATCTAATGGCCTGAATACCAAACTGAGAGCAAAGAACTGCAGAATTTAAACCCTGACTCTAACATTAAGTCCTCCTGTGGCCTTAGGCAAGCTGCTTAGCCCTCTATAAGACCTATCAATTCTTGACTTAAGAGAACTCCTAATGGCTTTTGATACATGTCCTACCATACCAATTTATCTCCAGCTACACTTGTATTATTTTACCAGGTCTGGCAAGAACATCTGTTCAGTTCCAAGCCAAAAATGCATTACTCCTGTACACTGTTAGCAGCCACTGTCATCAGTCACTCTCACCCTCAACCCTACCTTGATTTCAATAAGCAAAGCCTTGCAGGTATTGATGATCTCTGTTATCATTAGAAGAAGCATAGGAAACTGTGTATTATTTTACCAGGTCTGGCAAGAACATCTGTTCAGTTCCAAGCCAAAAATGCATTTCTCCTGTACACTGTTAGCAGCCACTGTCATCAGTCACTCTCACCCTCAACCCTACCTTGATGTCAATAAGCAAAGCCTTGCAGGTATTGATGATCTCTGTTATCATTAGAAGAAGCATAGGAAACTGTGTATGAAGATTCAGATGTATGACTTCATGACCTACTCTTGAATAGCAGTCCACTGTCTTGGAAAGATGTCATATCCTGGACCTAACATAGGAAGGCCTCCTAAGTCACCTTTGCTCTCCATCCTGTCAGTATAGGATTGTTCTCTACACTGTATTCTCAGATGCTTTGTGTAGTCTAGTTCACAATGACTCAAGCAATGAAGGCTCCTTTGATATTTTCAGCCTTCAAACACTTGTAAAAGGCCCTCTTTGGAAATGGGCCTTGTTGTGTCCCAGATTTATGGAAGCGCCTCAAATCAAAACACTATCACTGACACTCCAAAATGAAGTACATACCTATGAGCTTTTGTGATCATGTCTACAGTGACTGAGTGTTCACCAGCACTGTAGAGGAGCTAGCAAACAGGTGCACCAAACGGGAGTTTTGCGAGGGAGTTCTCTGGGTGAAGGAGGAGTGACTATATGACCCTTGGGATGAGTTTGTTGTCTGTTTGTTTGTTGTAGTGCTTACTGCTTGCTGTGTACCTGCTTGACAGAAGTTTATGGAGTGATCTGTTTGTGGGGGGATGTGCTGAATCTAGCAGCCTACTAGGCAAAGCTGAGACCTTCTTAATGAGGCTTTGATCCCTAATCCTTTTAGCAGCCCTTAACCAGAGGGTGGGGCTATTCAGGGAGAACAGGAATTTAAAAAGCCATCTCCTAAGTGACCAGAGGAGCTAGCAAACAGGGAGCGAGAGAGCCAGATACACCTAACATGGTGACAGGTTTCAGAGTGGTAACCATGTTAGTCTGTATCAGCAAAAACAACGAGGAGTCCTTGTGGCTCCTTAGAGACTAACAAATTTATTTGAGCATAAGCTTTCGTGGGCTATAAACCACTTCATCAAATGTATGGAGTGAAAAATACAGTAAGCAGGTATAAATATACACCACATGAAAAGATGGGAGGTGCCTTACCAAGTGGGTCAGTGCTAACGAGGCCAATTCAGTCAGGGTGGATGTGGCCCATTCCCAACAGTTGACAAGAAGGGGTGAGTATCAACAGAGGGAAAATTACTTTTTGTAGTGACCAAGCCATTCCCAGTCTTTATTCAGGCCCAATTTGATGATGTCAAATTTGCAAATTAATTCCAGTTCTGCAGTTTCTCGTTGAAGTCTGTTTTTGAAGGGTTTTTTTTAAGAATGGCCACTTTTAAGTCTGTTATTGAGTGTCCAGGGAGATTGAAGTACTTTCCTACTGGTTTTTGAATGTTACAATTCTTGATGTCTGATTTGTGTCCATTTATTCTTTTGTGTAGAGACTGTCCGGTTTGGCCAATGTACATGGCAGAGGGGCATTGCTGGCACATGATGGCATATATCACATTGGTTGATGTGCATGTGAACAAGCCCCTGATGTGGTTAGGTCCTATGATGGTATCCCTTGAATAGATATGCGGACAGAGTTGGCAATGGGGTTTGTTGCAGGGATTGGTTCCTGGTTTAGTGTTTCTGTTGTGTAGTGTATAGTTGCTGGTGAGTATTTGCTTCAGGTTCCTGGGCTAATCCTATGCTTGTGCACATTTCTTCAATAAGCCACTCACATTTGAAATACAGAGACATGGTCAATATTCCCAGCTTCAGATACAAAAATGATACATGCATACAAATTGGATAAACACATTCAGTAAATCATAACCTTTCTAATGATACCTTACATGAGTCATCTTGCATAAAATGCATCTCAGTTATATCATATCCATATCATAAGCATATTTCCATAAAGAATATGGAGCATGTCACAACAGGATTTTGGGGGTCAGATCCACAGCTAGTGTAAATTGGCATAGCTTCATTGAAGTCACTAGAGCTACATGGATTTACACCAGTTAAAAATCTGGCCCTGTGAGTTTATGCATAAGAACATAAGAATGGCCATACTGGGTCACACCAATGGCCCAACTAGCCCAGTATCCTGTCTGCCGACAGTGGCCAATGCCAGGTGCTTCAGAGGGAATGAACAGAACTGGTAATCACCAAGTGATCTATCCCCTGTCATCCAGTCCCAGCATCAGGGAGCCAGAGGCTTAGGGACAGCAAGAGCACATGGTTGCATCCCTGACCATCTTGGCTAATAGACATTGATAGACTTATCCTCCATGAACTTATCTAAATCTTTTTTTGAACCCAGTTATACTTTTGGCCTTCACAACAGCCCCTGGCAATGAGTTCCTCAAGCTGATTGTGCATTGTGTGAAGCAGTATTTCCTTTTGTTTTAAACCTATTGCCTATTAATTTCATTGGGTGCCCACTGGTTCTTGTGTTATGTGAAAAGGGAGATAATACTTCCCTATACATTTTCCCCACACATTCATGATTTTATAGATCTCTATCATATCCCCACTTAGTTGTTTCTTTTCCAAGCAAAACAGCCTCAGTCTTTTTAATTTTTCTTCATATGGAAGCTGTTACATACCCCTTATTATTTTTGTTGCCCTTCTCTGTACCTTTTCCAATTCTAATACATCTTTTTTGAGATGGGGCCACCAGAACTGCATGCAGTATTCAAGGCGTGGGCTTACCATGGATTTAGGTAGTGGCATTATGATATTTTCTGTCTTATTATCCCTTCTCTATGGGATCCCTTAGAGAACCATCCCTTCTCTAATGGTTCCTAACATTGTTCACTTTTTTGACTGCTGCTGCACATTGAGTCGATGTTTTCAGAGAACTATCCACAGTGTCCCCAAGATCTCTTTCTTGAGTGGTAACAGCTAATTTAGATCCCATTATTTTGTATGTATAGTTGGAATTATGTTTTCCAATGTGCATTACTTTGCACTTATCAACATTGAAATTTGTCTGCCATTTTGCTGCTCAGTTTTGTGAGATCCCTTTGCAACTCTTCGGATCCCGCTTTGGACTTAACTATCTTGGTGTCTAGAAAATTTGTCTCTTCAACCCGTCCTGAGGTGACATGTTCCCAATCAATATGGGGATATTTGAAATCCCCCATTATTATTGAGTTTTCTATTTATATACCCGCTCTAATCTCCCTGAGCATTTCATAATCACCATCACCATCCTGGTAAGGTGGTTGGTGGTATACTTCTACTGCCATACTCTTATTATTCAAGCATGGAATTTCTATGCATAGAGATTCTATGGTACACTTTGATTCATTTAAGATTTTTACTATACTTGACTCTATGCTTTCTTTCACGTATAGTGCCACTGCCCCACCAGCATGACACACTCTGTCATTCCTATATAATTTGTACCATGGTATTACATTTTACATTATATTTTGTACCATGGCATTATGATGTCCCATTGATTATCGTTGTTCCACCAAGTTTCTGTGATGCCTATTATAGCAATATCCTCATTTAAGACCAGGCACTCAAGCTGACCCATCTTAGTATTTACACTTCTAGCATTTGTATACAAGCACTTACAAAATTTGTATTTAGTTGTCTGCCTTCATGTGATGTAATTGAATGAGTCTTTTTCATTTTACTGTTTCTCTTCAGCTCTTACCTGTATTTTATCAACTTCTATCCTCTCCTCTTTACTAGAGAATCCCCATGAATAGATCCTCTCCTCATGGCTGTCTCTATCTGAACCATGTGCTCCTCCATACCTGTCAGCTTTCCTCCAGCCCTTAATTTAAAACCTCCTCTATGACCTTTTTAATTTTACATTCCAGCAAACCGTTTCCCTTTTAGGTTTAGGTGCAGCCCATCCTTCCTGTATAGACTCCTCCTTTCCCAAAAGGTCCTCCAGTTCCTATTAAACCTAAACCCCTCCTCCTTACACCATTGTCTCATCCACAAATTGAGACCCCGTAGTTCTGCCTGTCTACCTTGCCCTACATGTAGAATTGGAAGCATTTCAGAGAGTGCTAAAATGGAGGTTCTGGACTTTAATGTCTTTCCTGGCCACCTAAATTTGGCCTCTAGGACCTCTCTCCTAGGTACTAGACACCCACGGCTGGAGCGTGCCAACTGATTTGGGCTTGTGGGGTAGGGTTGCCAGGCATCTGGTTTTCAACCAGAACACACAGTTGAAAAGGGACCCTTGAGGCTCTGGTCAGCACCGCTGACTGGGCTGTTAGAAGTCTGGTTGGCAGAGCAGCGGGGCTAAGGCAGCCTCCCTGCCTACCCTGGCTGTGCATAGCTCCCAGAAGTGGCTGGCATGTCCCTGTGGCCCCTAGACACAGGTGTGATCAGGGAAGCTTCGCGCACTGCCCCCGCCCTGAGTGACAGCTCCGCAGCTCCCCTTGGCCGGGAACCGTGGCCAATGGGAGCTGCAGGGGTAGCGCCTGTGGACGCAGGCAACACGCACCACACAGAGCCACCTGGCCGTGCCTCCACCTAGGGGCCGGGCATGCCGGCTACTTCTGGGAACAGTATGGAGCCAAGGTGGGCAGGGACCTGCCCCTCTGCGCCAGCAACCAGGAGCTGCCTGAGGTAAGTGCCACCCAGCCAGAGCCTGCACCCACACCTGTATCCCAACCCCTGCCCCAGGTCAGAACCCCTCTTCCACACTCCCAGCCCTGAGTCCCCTTCTGCACCCAAACTCCCTACTGGAGCCCACACCCCCTCCCACACCCAACCCCCCTGCCCCAGCCCTGTGAAAGTGAGTGAGGGAGAGTGAGTGATGGAGGGAAGGGGGCTGAGTGAATGGGGAGCAGGGCCTCAGTGAAGGGGTAGGGCAAGGGCAGGGTTTCATGGAAGGAGCAGTGCAGGGGGGCGGGGCAAGGGTGTTCGGTTTTGTGCAATTAGAAAGTTGGTAACCCTAGGCTCTGGCTGCAGGGCTTTCTCACTGCTGTGTAGACTTCTGGGCTTGGGCTCCAGCCTGAGTCTGGGAGTCTACACAGCAGTGAAACAGTCCCTCAGCCCAAGCCCCTCTATCCCAAGTTGGCTGGTTTTTCTTTGAGCGGTAGATATATCCTAGATGTCTCAAGAGATCTGCAACATTCACACCCGGTACACAATTTACCATGCGGTACTCCCAGTCATCACAAATCCAGTTATCTATATTTCTATCCCGCATTACTATTACCTGTCTCTTCCTAATAACTGGGTCCCCTTCCCCAAAGGGGTAGAGGATACCATGACATCATCTGGAAGGAGGGTCCCAACTATGAGATCATTTCCCTCTACTCCAGTTTGATGTTCCCCTTCCCTGAGACTTTCATCCTCCTCAACAGCACAGAGGCTGTCAGACTGGAGGAGGGACCGCTCGACTGTGTCCTGGAAAGTCTTGTCTATGTACCTCTCTGTCTCCCTTAGCTCCTTCAATTCAGCCACTCTGGTCTGAGCAGCCAGTACTCGGTCTCTTAGGACCATGAGCTGCTTACACTGAATGCACACATACGGTACCTGCCCACAAGGCACGTAATCATACATGCTGCATTCAGCACAATAAACTGAATAGCCCCCACTCTGCTGCTGGACTGCTGCCTGCATTCTTTTTACTCTTGTAGCTTTTTGTTTTTGTTTTGAAGGGGGATGTTTGTTGGCCTAAGTTTAGAGAATGTTAGGTGTATCTGCAAAAACAACAAGCAGTCCTTGTGGCACCTTAGAGACTAAAAAATTTATTTGGGCATAAGCTTTCGTGGGCTAAAACCCACTTCATCAGATGCATGGAGTGAAAAATACAGTAATCAGTATATATACTACAGCACATGAAACAATGGGAGTTGCCTTACCAAGTGAGGGGTCAGTGCTAACGAGGTCAATTAAATCAAGGTGGAAGTGGCCTATTCTCAACAGTTGACAAGAAGGGGTGAATATCAACAGAGGGAAAATTACTTTTTGTAGTGCTAATGAAGCCAATTCAATCATGGTGGACGTCACCCATTCCCAACAGTTGACAAGAAGGGGTGAGTATCAACAGAGGGAAAATTACTTTTTGTAGTGACCCAGCCACTCCCAGTCTTTATTCAGCCCTAATTTGATGGTGTCAAATTTGCAAATTAATTCCAGTTCTGCAGTTTCTCATTAAAGTCTGTTTTTAAAGTTTTTTTTGTTGAAGAATGGCCACTTTTAAGTCTGTTATTGAGTGTCCAGGGAGATTGAAGTGCTCTCCTACTGGTTTTTGAATGTTACAATTCTTGATGTCTGATTTGTGTCCATTTATTCTTTTGTGTAGAGACTGTGCGGTTTGGCCAATGTACATGGCAGAGGGGCATTGCTGGCACATGATGGCATATATCACATTGCTATATCACCTGCACATCTGTTTGACCCAGGTCACAGCAAAAAAGATTTCCAGCAAGTGGGGGGAAGATATAAAAGAGGGACAATGACAACATGAAGAGTCCTCACTCTCCCTACAACAACACACCTGAAAACACCTGAGGAAGAAAGACTGAACTTGAGAAGTGGTGGTCCCAGTCTAAAATCTTTAGCCTGTGTATGAAAAGCTGGGATGGCCAAGGCAACCTGTGCCTTAAGAATCTGCCAGCCTGTTTATCAATAAGGGTGAGAATTTGCTAATTTGTATCCTACCTATCTAGTGTGTCAAGCTCAGTTTGCGGCTTTTGTTTATTTACTAAGGTAATCTGCTTTGTTCTGTTTGCTATCCCTTTCACCACTTAAAATCTACCTTTTGTAGTTAATAAACTTATTTTGCTTGTTTATTATTAAACCCAGTTTATATAATTTCTAACTGGGGGCATCAAGAAGTCGTACACATCTCTCTTCACATTGAGGAAGAGGGCGGATTTTTATGAGCTTGCACTGTGCAGATTTTTCTATACAGTGCAAGACAATATTATTTTGGGTTTGTCTCCCAAAAGGGGTGTGCACATGAGTGCTGGAGGAGACCTCTCAGACAGAGCTGACTTCAGTCTATGGCTGCAGCTGGGTGTGGCCCTACCTGTGTGTGTGTTGCAAGAGGCTAGAGAGCCTAATTCAGCAAAACAGGGAGTGGGAACCCAGGCTGGTGGAGCAGGAGAGGCTCAGTGAAATCCAAGTACATCAGGTGGCATCCCAGAAGGGGGGTCCAAACCGTTTCACCTGTCTTAGCATGCACTGGGCTCAGTATAAAACCTTGGATGAATTCTCTGGGGCAGGCACTTATTTGGTTCTGATTATGAATCCGGAGGGAATATCCCCAGGGCACAACAGGATTAGATCAGAACACTGAATCTGAAAACCGCAGCCTTTGGAGAAGTTCTGATTCAGATCATAATCCAGATCTGAGCTTTGCAACTCCTGCTCATCTCTAATTATAATTTCCCATCTTTGCCACTGTTTTGCTAAGCTATAAATACAGACCACCATTTTCAAATTTGGAGGCCTAGATTTAGGCACCTAACTCCAAATTTAGGCATCTAAGAAAGTGGTCTGGTTTTTAGATGTGCTGACCTCCTGCCATCTCCACTGACTTCAGGGATGGTTGTGTGTGCTCAGTAACTTTTAAGTCAGGCCACTTACCGATAAATTTAGATTTATATATAAATATGGATGCCAGCCCTCTCTCATTATTACTGCTTTCCAGATAGCTTCAGCTCAATGAATCTTTTCAGTTTGGATTAATTCCTCTACTCTTGCAATCTGTGGACCTAATTCTGATTGTACATCATTACCCATTCATTTAACTCCATTCATTTCAGGGGAACTACTCCTAATTTACACTGGTGTAAGTGAGAGCAGGATCTGACCCTGAATCAATAAAAAAATTTCCAGGTTGAAAGTTTGGAACTATTTCTGGTCTAACTAGGTCCCTTGGTCTTGATCTCCACTCTCACTGGTGTTTGCAGTACCTCCCAGTTGAGTATAATCTGCAAGTTCAGGGTCAAATTCTCTGCTAGCATAACTTCATTTATCTCAATAGAATGTCTTCTCAGATCGTTAATAAAGAAGTTAAGAAAAGAGGAACCCAACACCTATTCAGCAAATACTGTCCAATAACAAATATATTTGATAAATCACATTCCGTTTGTCATCAATTTATGACTAGAAAAAAGACAAAATTCACTGAACACTGTATTCATTACAAATTATTCACACAATTCTACAAGCAATATAGTAGTACCGGAGACCTAAAACATGTTGCTCACATTTCATATTAAGATTCTGTTTATAAAAGGTTAATAAATTATTAATAGCTGTTATAAGCACTTACAGACATGAGTAGTATATGATATGGGTGGACATAAACTCGTCAGTAGAAGGTGTTTCAAATGGCTCTAAGCCATGCATCTAAACTGCCTGTTGATCTTTTGGTCTCTATAACAATTGACAAACTATTTATTAAAACACACTTTATGAACCATTTATAAATGGAACCTTAATACAAAGTGTGCCCACTACATCACTGAAAACATGAATTTTAGAGGGTTAACATTGAGATGATTATTCTAAGTTTTCTTAAATTAAGTTTTTCACCAAAGGGTTTAAACAATTTAAAAATGATATTATGGCTAACTATTTCCTGATTGCTAGACTTGCTAAGTTATGACTAATCAACCTGATTCTGAGGAAGAGAATTTGAGGACACAGTTGCAAGAGTGCCTACCTGGATTTATCATACATATCAGTAGGGCGTTGTACACCTCTTCATGATCTCTGTTTAATTCACATGATATTTTAACCTGGATTCTCTTTTGCTAGATTATATCAGGATTTGTTTGCACTGATACCTTTGGCACCAAGAAATTTTTTTGACACACAGTAGATTTCTCTATGTGTGCCCATACCAATATATTCTTTGTCTCAAATATTGCATAGAGACTGGGAGACATTTACAGATTGCAAATTAATAACACCCCAGGAGTAGTTTAAGATCAGAGCTGTGCATCTAGTAAGAAACTTTTTTACACACATGTTCACTACATCCAATTTGTGATTAGATCTAACTATATATGTTCCTTTTTGTTGTTGTTATTGTTTGCTTTTCCATGAACATTCATATAACTGACTTCTGCTCACACAAATGTTTGTAGAAGAGCTGCACATCAGCAGAATGCTAGACCCTATACCAGGGGTGGTCAAACTACGGCCCGGGGGCTGCATCGAGCCCTCCAAACATTTTAATTTGGGCCTCGAGCTCCCGCCAGGGAGCGGGGTCCAGGTTTTGCCCCGCTCTGGCGCTCCTACACGTAGGGGCAGCCAAGGGGCTCCGCACATTGCCCCTGACCCAAGCACTGCCCCGCAGCTCCCATTGACCAGGAACCCCAGCCAATGGGAGCTGTGGGGTGGCGCCTGCAAACAGGGCAACACGCAGAGCCGCCTGGCCGCACCTCTGTGTAGGAGCCAGAGGAGGCACATGCTGCTGTTCCTGGGAGCTGCTTGAGGTAAACGCCACCCAGAGCATGCATCCCTCAGCCCCTCCCGTGCCCCAACCCACTGCCCCAGCCCTGATCCCCCTCCCGCCCTCTGAACCCCTCAGTCCCAGCCTGGAGCACCCTCCTGCACCTCCAACCCCTCATCACCAGCCCCACCCCAGAGCGTGCACCCTGCCTCACCCCCTCCCACATTTAAAAATTAAATTAAATTAAATTACAATAGAATATTTCAACTATATTGTGTCCTGTTGTGCACGACTCATATATCATGTAATGAGGCAGAAAAAATAAAAGTAGTATAGAAAGGGCAGCGGGGGGGGGGGGGGGGGGGAAAAAAAAAAAAAAAAAAAAAAAAAAGGGGAGGGGGGGGGGGGGGGGGGGGGGGGGGGGGGAGATAAAATCAAAATTGAAACAAAATGTTGAAAATCTCTTAAATTGTTAATTTTTCCAAAACAAAACATTTTGGAAATTTTGTTTCATGGGAAATTTGGAAAATATTTGTTTTCACTTTGGAATTGGATCAAAAACAGATTTTGGAATGTCAAAACATCACATGAAATGGACATTCCCAGTTGTGACTCACTGTATTGGCAGCTGCAGAGGACTTTCCGAAGTACAGTGCCTCCCCCACCAGACAAACTGCCATTGCTTCCTAGCCCAATGCAGAGATGTGGAGCGAAGAAAGGGCCAATAGGCCTGATAAAGTTTCACTTGCACCCAGGGGTGCTGGAATAATTTGTATAGTGGGGGTGCTGAGAGTCATTGAACCAAACTGTAAACCCTGTATATAATGGAAACCACTTCAAGTCAGGGGGTGCGGCAGTGTTATGCTCATACAAAGCACACGGGATCTTTATAGAGGAAGGCAAATATGCAGCATTTATTGAAAATACAACAGTTAGCATATGCTTTTCAGTCACACACACACACACACACACACACACACACACAGTCCTGCCAGTGATGTTTATAGTTACCAGTCTGTTGTAGCTTGAGTCAATCTAATGGCCAGTTAGAATGAGCACGAGTGTGGAGCTGGGCTCTTGTCAGTCGCGATCTGATGCTCCGAGGCTTTGCAGGACTGAACCCAGAGTTCCATGGCAAAACACCCCAGCTTTATAGTTGTAAATTCCCATTTGAGTCCATGCATTTTGCAATGTCATCCTGTAATCATTAGTCCTTACGTGGTGTTATCATTTGATGGTTATTGTCGGGCTTCCCATTGTTATCTCCTATTTGTTGTCTCGTCTCGCCTTCGGGGGTACCTGCCTCACCTCTGAGGTCGTCAATGCTGCTAACATGTTTAGCATCGGATACAATGGATGTTTTCTGATTGTCTCCTGGTCCTCCCAAGTCTCTCACTTCTTCTTGACCATCTGGACTTTTGTGATGGCTTTCACACCTTATCTTTTCCTGATGCATGCATTCCTCATTCACACAAACAATCTCTTACAGAAACCTTCAAAGGTATACAGACAGCAGTGTTTTATATTCAGCAGAATACATTGTAAATCAAGCCTTGCTAAATCTTATAACTAAAACAATTCACATTGGGGCTTCAGGCCCTCAACATTCCTCTAATCTCTTTAACATAGATACAATACAAGATCCTGTCTCTTACTTACTAAAACCTTAAAACAAAGAAATGTATGTTTAACTAGAGTGCCTAATTTGTAATACATATAGGAAACCATAGTAGACATTATAATTTATCCTAAAACAAAAGGGTGACCATAATCAGTCATAAGGATTGTTCTGGTCTGTCATTCCTTTCTGCTATTCAAAAAGGGTGGCTGACAGGATGAAATCAAATCATACATTAATTCTTATGGGACATTATAAAATCCTGCTCCTACAGCAGCACCCCCAGCACCCCTAGTTCCAGCACCTATGCTTGCACCTGTACAGAGGTCTGGAGAGTAAAGGGGACTCGGTGGCTCCCATTGCTCCCCAGCACTATGAATGGATCTGGGGAGTGAAGATGGAGAAGTTCCTCCCGCCACCTCCCTTCAGCTCCTGTTGTTCTATGCAGGAAAAGGAGACAACTTCCTAGCCCAGGGGTCGGCAACCTCTGGCACGTGGCTCGCCAGGGTAAGCACCCTGGCGGGCCGGGCCAGTTTATTTACCTGCCGCGTCGGCAGGTTCGGCCGATCGCAGCTCCCACTGGCCGCGGTTCGCCGCTCCGGGCCAACGGGGGCGACGGGAAGCCGCGGCCAGCACATCCCTCACCCGCGCCGCTTCCCGCTGCCCCCATTGGCCCAGAGCGGCGAACCGCAGCCAGTGAGAGCCGCGATCGGCCGAACCGGCCGACGCGGTAGGTAAATAAACTGGCCCGGCCAGCCAGGGTGCTTACCCTGGTGAGCCGCGTGCCAGAGGTTGCCGACCCCTGTCCTAGCCCATGCTCAGCAACAGCCATATATATATATATATAGAGAGAGAGAGAGAGAGAGAGAGAAAATATAGATACAGATATAGATTTTCCCTTTTTTCAGTGTCTTTATGCATTTGCCAGCACTCTGTGCATAGTACATTTTACATTATTATTGATGGTCGGTTGCACTTCCTGTTTCATGCACCTTCATGCACTGCTCTGGAGTAAGCTTATGTACATGAAGTTCCTCAGGCCCTGCAAGAGGGTGTTTACCAATAACAGAGCAACAGAATTGCTGCTGCTGTTGCTCAACACAGGATTAGGAGGGTGTCTCCTTTATATATAGACACCCTATATACATATATATATAGTATCTTCTTTCAGTTATGGGTGTTACTTGTGACAACAGTAGCTAAACCTTTTGAGACAGAAATGTGGTTTTCAGGTTGATGGTGTTCTTTTCAATCTGTAAACTCAGGACAGGGATTATGTTCTTTGTCCGACACATTGACCTAATGTAAAGCATTGTGAACACCTTCTGGCACTATATAAATCAGGGGTCGGCAACCTCTGGCATGCGGCTCGCCAGGGTAAGCACCCTGGCGGGCCGGGCCAGTTTATTNCAGGGGTCGGCAACCTCTGGCACGCGGCTCGCCAGGGTAAGCACCCTGGCGGGCCGGGCCAGTTTATTTACCTGCCGCGTCGGCAGGTTCGGCCGATCGCGGCTCTCACTGGCTGCGGTTCGCCGCTCTGGGCCAATGGGGGCAGCGGGAAGCGGCGCGGGTGAGGGATGTGCTGGCCGCGGCTTCCCGTCGCCCCCGTTGGCCCGGAGCGGCGAACCGCGGCCAGTGGGAGCCGCGATCGGCCGAACCTGCCGACGCGGCAGGTAAATAAACTGGCCCGGCCCGCCAGGGTAAGCACCCTGGCGAGCCGCGTGCCAGAGGTTGCCGACCCCTGATATAAATGATAAATAACAGTACTCAATCTGTGAAATGTGCATCTTGGTATTACCAAGCCAAGCTCACAGATTTACTGATAAACAAGCTCAGAATAAATATTCTGTTTATAGGTGGAAACAGATTTGTAATCGTGTGATGGAGAGGGAGAATGAGAAGGAAATATGCAAGCTAAAAAGCAATGGCATGATTTGCATATTTCTTTAAAGTTTTCTTTAAAAGTGTCTGCAAAATGCAACCATCTGGTTTTCAAGAATGTCCTGTGGGGGTAGTGGGGACAACTCATTCTTCTCCTTTTTACATTGTGAAACAATAAGTCTCCTCTTTAACACTGAAATATTTTCACCCTTCAGCAGGGAAATGCGTGTGTTTGTAAACCATTAGAGACATCTGCATATTAACCTGTACTCTTCTATTCAATTAAAGCAGTTAGTGTGTGCCAATTTACCCTGATAAAAATGCTTGTCAGAACAATATGCTTTATTCCAAGCACTTGCTAATAAATACTAGGGAGTGGGGGAATGGAGGAGGGAGGAAATGTGTGACTGAAGTTCAAACACAAGCTGTAAATGCAGTTCAGGAAAATGACAAACTGGTAAAGCTGGAGACTAGATGTTTTTAATCTATCTGTAAACCAGACCCAGAACAATGAGCTGATTCACATCAGTCCAGGCCTACAGGAACTGCCATTACCCAGGCTAGTTCATCCTTCACTCTGCTTCTTTTTAGGAGCTAAGTGGAAGGGATGTTAATTTTGCATTTAACTGATCTCTTAGATGTGTGCTGGAACCTGAACTTCCATTCTGCAGAAAAAATTGCAAAAAACCTTAGTGGGCAGTTGGGATCCCAGGGATCTGAGGAGCCTGCCAGGTGGACAGCTGGGGAGCCAAGCAGCCAGGGGACCCTTTATTTCACTTAAAGCTTTGTGTGAGTAGCCCCTTCCTGGGGTAGCCATAATCCCCTAGGATGATTAGAGCCTCATATTCCTCCCTCCTCAGGAGCTCAGTGTCCTACCTTAGGAACAATGGGCCTTGGGTTCTTGGTGCTCAGTGACTCCACCTAGCGCATACATCGATAACAACTCCTATGAATTACAGGACATTACAGATCAGAATGACAGGAGACAGGAGACTAACAGATTTTACATAAACAAATATTTATTCCAGGAAAAGAAGGGGTAAAATAAAGGGGGAAGGGCAGGAACTAGGGACAAAAGGAAAAGGTAGCAGAGTTAGCAATAAGAAACGAGTGACTATCCAGTCACATAGCTATAATCAAACACTCCCTCCCTTAAATATTCAAAAGCAAACCACGAGGTAATAATAACAAGTATGGCCCTCCACAGGCATTAGCTGGTGGGTGGAGTTCCAGGTTGATGAGAGGGAAGCCAATAACTCTCCGTATAGGCTGAGTGGGTCCCAGGGTGTCTCAAGTCTGAACTGAACCCTCAATCCCAGTGCAGGAGAAGCCTGCTGGACTCAGCTGACAGGCAGCCCTTTCAAGTCAAGAAAAACAAAATGGAATGTCTGGTTCTCTGTGGCAGACAGCAACTCAGCAGCTGTGTCCTCACCTGCTGCTGTAACCCAACTCCTTGCAGCCAACACTCTCTCTCCGAACACCTGTCCCTTCCGCCGGTCACTCAGGCCTATCGGTCATGGTCTGGCTTGGTAACTCCTTCTCTTCCTCCCAAATATAGGATCTGTCCAGGCTCAGCTCACAGGTTCGGGTGGTGTCTGCCACATGAACGTCAAGCATTCAAAAACAATGAGTCAGGCCCCCAAAAATCATGAGATTGGCTTAATAATCATGATTTTATTTAAAAAATTAATACGTTTGGGGATTTCCCTCCCCCCCATCTGGTTTCTGAGCCTTTAGGATAAACTCGCCTCACATTTTCAAGCTTTTCACTGCAATCATGAGGGCTAAAAAATTGTTTTCTCATGCAATCCCTTGATTCCAGCAGCTGGTGTTTTAAGAAAAACACCAAATATCGGAAGACTCATGGTAAAATATACAAGAGATGACAAAACTGAGGCTCTCGGGGGCCTGCAGTTGGTTTCCCTGCTTGTCAGATGAGCTCTTTTTTCAGCCCCCTCAGGCAGTTTTTGTGGATCAAGCAAAGACTAGGGAGGCTGCTGTCTGTGGGAACTGCTGGAAGCTGTTTTACTCAAACCCCCAAATGGCAAGGAGGCTACAGGCAGGCAATCTTTCCTGTATAGTGTTATTTTAGGAATATGATAAAGAGTTTTTTAAAATAATATTTTGGGACCATTTTTGTATGGTGGTACTATCAAAACCAGGTATCTTGGTCACCAAGAGTCCAAATGTACATAGCTCAGAAGGAAAGAAATTATAACTAATGCATTCAAAACATCTCTAAGTTGGAGACCTAAAATATCTTCTCTATGCATAAAAATGTTATGGCTTTAAAGTTCAACATCTTGGGACATTCCATGTTGAGAAGTAAGAGCTACGAATCTCCTCTTCCCAAGGGCATGGACCTCCCATATCTAGTTCTGCAGGATTGTGAGATATTGGCCTTTAAACCTGTCACTGGTTCAGGACTGAAAACTGACCATACTGCACCTCTGGCCAGAGCAATTGTTGGCATGATTACCACCTTTGGAGTAAAAAAGAAAACATTTATCAAACAGGTTGATTTTTTTAAAACTGCCCAGAGTTTCTGAGTGTTATGGTGAGTCATAGAATCATAGACTTGTAGAACCCATTTATAACATATGAACTTATAAAGTGGGCCTATGAAACTCCCTTCTCCCTGCCTGATCCATAACAGCCTGAGTTTGGTAGGCTTGAGAAAGGATTGCAAGGCGTATCTTTTCTCCCTTGGCTGTGAGGAGTCAGGTCTTGGGTCAGGGCTGCATAGCAGTGCTGTGGGACTCTTGTGAAGATTGTGTGAGGAGGCTGATTAATTTTTGTTATATTCATGTTGTCATTGGGTTATTTAATTTGATCATGGGTAACTGATTAATAGAGTTAGTTGGAAATGTTGTATCAAACAATTAATTACCCCCCAATGCAATGCAAACCTGAAAAAATTCCAAGAAAAGAGTCACAGAAAGCAATTCCCCTCGCCCCTATTCATCTAAATCAGGGGTTGGCAACCTTTCAGAAGCGGTGTGCCGAGTCTTCATTTATTCACTCTAATTTAAGGTTTCGCGTGCCAGTAATACATTTTAACGTTTTTAGAAGGTCTCTTTCTATAAGTCTATAATATATAACTAAAGTATTGTTGTATGTAAAGTAAATAAGGTTTTTCAAATGTTTAAGAAGCTTCATTTAAAATTAAATTAAAATGCAGAGCCCCCCGGACCGGTGGCCAGGACCCGGGCAGTGTGAGTGCCACTGAAAATCAGCTTGTGTGCCACCTTCGGCATGCGTGCCATAGGTTGCCTACCCCTGATCTAAATTTTTCATGGGAAAAAAATTTCCTGACCAGCTTCCAACAGCTCTCTATTTATTGGTATGTTTTAAAAGATTTTCAGGGACACCCAGAATATTGGGTGGGTGCTGTTTTATTGTAGTTTAGCACACACAAAAAAAACTACCAACAAAACCAACAATATAGCCACAAATGAAAGCACTTGAATAGATCATCTGATGGAAGAATGATTACAAAGGGAAGAAACAAACCATCAAAGGAGCTGTACACGCTCATTTTTTTTCTGTAATTGGCCCACTAACACAAGGGGGCAACAAGTTTAAGTACTCATTTAAAATTATTTCATGGAGCAGATAAAAACCCATTGTAAGCCAAGAGGTGCAGATACCCTTATAATAAGAAACAGGAGTTCCTACAAATAAGATGGAGCTGAGCAAGGTAAATCCTTGTAAATTAACATTAAGGATTGTAAAATGAATTTGCTACTTTCCCAGTAGGCTAAAATAATATAACCTCCATTATATTATGAGTGAGTGGTTCAATATCCCAGCTCCTGTCAGAAATCTAACTGTGAACTATAACAAGCGATGTTAGTGATAAATGGCTAGACATCTTACTTAGAAAGATGAAAGATAATAACTACATCAAACCATGGAATAGGTTTCCAGCAGCATCTCTTGAAATGTTTGACTCTGGTAAATTTGCGGAAGAGATATAAAGATAGAATGGATGACTAGACCAATCTATGTTTCTATAAAGGTGTCCATTCTTGTAGATTTGAGTGCCTCCTGAAAGAATTGAAAACCAAATTCAGGAGTGGCCCAAGATCTAATTTTCCTCCCTTCTTTTCCCAAGGGCAATTGGGTGATATTTTTGCCTTTCCTTATCCTGTTTCTCCTTCTATTTTCTCTCCCTTCGGTTCTTTTTTCCCTTCTCTTCATCTTTCCCTCTTTTGATATTTGTAGGTGGGGCTGGAGGAAAGCCATGCCAAAGATGTGGGTTTTCACTTCATGCTGAGAGCAGTGAGATTTGTGGTGTGTCTGATCTCCTTCGGTAATGAGTCTTGGTCTTACTTTTGAGAAAGCCGTGTTGCTTGCTTTCATGCGCTTCACCCTTGAGACTGACTACTTCATATAGTTTTTGAAAAACTTAGCTGTCAAGGGAGGTCATTACCACAGAGAGGGAAGTATCCTCTAAGACAGAGGTGGGCAACTTTTTGGCCCGAGGGCCACATCTGGGTATGGAAATTGTATGGCGGGCCATGAATGCTCACAAAATTGGGGGTTGGGGTGTGGGAGGAGGTGAGGGCTCCAGCTGGGGGTGCGGGCTCTGGGGTGGGGCTGAGGATGAGGGGTTGGGGGTGCAGGAGGGTGTTCCGGGCTGGGACCGAGGGGTTCGGAGGGCAGAAGGGGGATCAGGACTGGGGCAGGGGGTTGGGGAATGGGAGGGGATCAGGGGTGCAGTCTCTGGGCGGTGCTTATCTCAAGCAGCTCCCAGAAGCAGCGGCATGTCCCCACTCCAGCTCCTACGCGGAGGCATGGCCAGGCCACTCTGTGTACTGCCCTGTCCGCAGGCGCCACCCCACAGCTCCCATTGGCTATGGTTCCTGGCCAATGGGAGCTGTGGGAGCAGTGCTTGGGGCAGGGGCAGTGTGCGGAGCCCCCTGGCTGCCTCTACGCGTAGGAGCACCAGAGTGGGGCAAAACCTGGACCCCGCTCCCGGTGGGAGCTCGAGGGCCAGATTAAAACGTTTGGAGGGCTGGATGCGGTCCCCAGGCCCACCCCTGCTCTAAGATATATAGGGCCAATTTCATGGAGGGACTTGAAAACCAGGACAGCAACTTTGAACTTGACCCGGTAATATATGGGGAGCCAGCATGCAGGGGTGCTGGAACAATTTTTATAGTGGGGGTGCTGAGAGTCATTGAACCAAATTGTAAACCCTGTATATGATGGAAACCACTTCAAGCCAGGGTATGCTGAAGCACCCCCAGCACTCCTAGTTCCAGCACCTATGCCAGCCTGGCACCCTAGTGATTGGTGCCCGTGAGGAATGCCTGGTGCTCGTGAGGAGATGGAATGCTGCAAGTGCTGACTGATCTTTCACAGACAGCTANCGAGAAGCTGGATATGAGTCAACAGTGTGCCCTTGTTGCCAAGAAGGCTAACGGCATTTTGGGCTGTATAAGTAGGGGCATTGCCAGCAGATCGAGGGACGTGATCGTTCCCCTCTATTCGACATTGGTGAGGCCTCACCTGGAGTACTGTGTCCAGTTTTGGGCCCCACACTACAAGAAGGATGTGGAAAAATTGGAAAGAGTCCAGCGGAGGGCAACAAAAATGATTAGGGGGCTGGAGCACATGAGTTATGAGGAGAGGCTGAGGGAACTGGGATTGTTTAGTCTGCAGAAGAGAAGAATGAGGGGGGATTTGATAGCTGCTTTCAACTACCTGAAAGGGGGTTCCAAAGAGGATGGATCTAGACTGTTCTCAGTGGTACCAGATGACAGAACAAGGAGTAACGGTCTCAAGTTGCAGTGGGGGAGGTTTAGATTGGATATTAGGAAAAACTTTTTCACTAGGAGGGTGGTGAAGCACTGGAATGGGTTACCTAGGGAGGTGGTGGAATCTCCTTCCTTAGAGGTTTTTAAGGTCAGGCTTGACATGTGATGGCCTGGCTGTGATGATTTAGTTGGGATTAGGTCCTGCTTTGAGCAGGGGGTTGGACTAGATGACCTCCTGAGGTCCCTTCCAACCCTGGTATTCTATGATTCTATGAAAGGAACCCAAAACTTAGTAATATGGCCAAAGGATGTCAACTCTACCCGCACCACTGAATTCACCCTACTATCTACTCCAGTTCATTTCAGAGTTTTATAGGAAGTGTAACATCCTTTATCTGAAAATTCCTGTTATCCATAAAAGGGTCGTGTTCCCTGAGGGCTACAGATAAGTGAGTTCAGATAATTGTGTCAGCACCCACTCATCCTCAAAGTCGTCCCAGCCAGCTGCTTCCAGCAGAAAGAGCTGCAGTGTCTTCTTCGCTGCAGGGTTCCTTCCATTACAGAGAGCTGGCTGGCTTCCCCTAGGCCTGCTGGCTCAGCAGCGCAGCAGCGCATTGGTCTTTATGCACTGAAGTCTGCCTGCAGTGCCCAAAGACCAGTGCACTAAAGGGCGGCTGAGCTGACCAGCCTAGGGGAAGTTGTCTGGCTCCTCAGAACGAAGGGAACTTGAACAGCAGACTTTGAAGTTGGTGATTAGGATTGGAAGAACATGAGCACTCACTGACTTCAGTGTCTGCTGAGCTGGCTGCCCTAATATGCATGTTTGGGAGGTCCCACCAGCATTTGGGATAACTGATGTCCTGTATTTGTTTATTGTGTCAAAGACATGAATTGTTATGTGGGGAAGAGGGGTCGGTATTATACAAGCCTGGTTGGTAGGCACTGCCTATTTTTCTTTGCCTCTGTTCTGGTAGGGAAGGTTATCATCTGCCAGATCCAGATTTTAAAGTCCAGTCCAGTTGTTTACCACTTTATTATTAACCTGACCTTCCCCATGGTACCAGAGCTGCCACACCACAAGGTCTGAGCACGCTGACTGGTGCCTTGCTCATTCTGCATGGGCTCAGGCAGAGAAAGGAGAACCCAATCAAAGCAACACTCCCTTCTTCTTATTGGTCCCCAGAAAAATGGAAGGAAGAGATAAAGGTGCCCCTCTTTTGCTGGAGCCTAGCAGTGGATCAGTTCCACCTGGCACAAGGGAAAGGATATGGCTTGGCAGGAGCTCGGGATGGACTGAAGAGTAAATTTAGTTCATTTTTTGGACCTCTATATGGGAGCAATGCTACTTGGGAATTGGCAATAGTCCCTGTAAATTGGTGGAATGACGCAGCACGGGGAGGGGAAGATTTACAAAGAGTGAATCCAATAATTTCACGCCAATGGACTAATTCCCCAATTGGCAATTCAGCCCGGTCCCACAAACCCCACTTTCTCAAAGCAGTATATAGCCTTTCCCCTGAGTACCTGTGCAAGGGAACAGGGGAAGCTGAGCACATTAACCCTTTGTTTACCAGGAGCCAGGGAATGCTCGTCCCATTTTCCCACTCTGCTTCCTCTGACCTTTACTCCACATTAGCACATTTTGGAAGTGAAATGAAATGTGACATTCTACACCCCTAGTGACCTGAAGCAGAGCAACCCTTGCTCCATGCATGAGGGATGAAAGGACATGGAGAGGTAAATCTGGATTGAATGATGATGTATAAAAGTGAGCTGTGATTCCTTTTGAGACTGAATTGGGATAGGTGAGTCCCACTATTATCCCACAGCTGCAAGTCAATTAGTGACCACCCAGACATCTGCAGCTGGTTCTTGCAGAGAGACAGGTGCAGATGAACGCTTTGGGGCTAGGAGAGAATGCTTTCTGACACTCCTAGGGAGCCTGGGGAAAACCTGGTATTATCACTGCATAGACAGTCAAACTGAAAAGCGAACTTTCCCTCCCCCTCTTTTTTGTATCAGAAATATTTTAACTACACTTAAAAAGGCATTAGTAGCATTTCATTAGATTGGAGTCCTCGCTGTGATGTTGAATCCTCTTGCTGACGTCATTCTGGTTGTCGTGGTTACCGACGAACAAGCTGCTCAGTGCGCCGTATCAGCTACAGGGGGGATTTTATGGAGAAATCAGACAAAAATAGAGCGCAGAAGCAGCTGACATCACCAGGGGAGTGAGAGAAAAAGCAATACTTAGCAAACAAAAGCATTAAGGGATTATGGTATTACATTCACACTCTTCAACACACGCTCTGAAGGGATGCTACCCCTGGATACTGAAGAAACAAAAAGCGTAGAGAATTAACAAGAGAAGAGCTGCTGCTGACACACACAGGAAGCATTTAGAAGACAAATAGTCTCTTTCTCTCAGTTAGGACAGTCCATTTTAAGGACAAAGAGGGTGGGATAGGAGGAGAGGAACTGAGAGGGGAATGCAGCTATATATACATGTGTGGGTGTAGGGCGTATATGTAAAGACCCTATATACAATATTTTGAAAATAATACAAATGAATCGCTCCCAAACAAGCTACAGAAGGAGCCAACTGCCAATTACCCATGTTATTTCTCTTGCAAATCTTTTTCTTTTACAGGGAAAGAAATTAAAATGCAACTTTTCATACAATGTCTCTAGCATTGTCTCTTATGTAATAATCCTCCTTCTCTGGAAGAGACAGGTCAGCAACAGCTGCAGGGTCCTGTACAATCAGTGCTCATCTCATAAAAATCGCTAGCTTTCCCTGGGATTTTCCAGCCACAACCTATTAAGCATTTGTCTGTGATGAGTCAGGCTGGGGCAAGAGGCTCCTCCAGAAAGTGCTCAGGCAGATTTCTGATTATTTACGCAGTGCTCCTGTGGATTTTCCAGGCTGAAGAAACTAGAGCATTTTTTTTTCATGATACTATATTTTTATACAGAAATATACTTTTAGTGGGCTGCCAGTTACAGCTTAATACATTCATTAGCTTTTAGTCTAAACAACTACATTTTTAAAATCAGCCTTAGTTTGAAGTGGCAGGGGCTAAGCACAATGGTTGCCCCTCCCCCCCTTATTTCCTTCTACTAATGAATTGCCTCTTGCCACCAAGGTAAGTCTGTCATCTGTCTGGATTTAGATCTGGAGAGTAATGGCAGTTCAGTTTGGACTAAATTCTGCCCCCCACCCCCCCTGGAGTCAATGAACTTGCATGGGATGGGAGGGCAGAAATGGTATGTGGTCTATTTGTGTTAAATTCCAAGCTATAATGTCTTGCAGAAGACCCAACCCAGGGCCAGATTAATGCACACGCAAACTAGGCACATACCTAGGTCCCAAATTAGTGTGGGGACCAACCTGATTGGCACAGCAATCCCATGTGCCAGGCAGGGCCGGCTCCAGCGTTTTTGCCGCCCCAAGCGACGGGGAAAAAAAAAAAAAAAAGCTGTGATCGGTGGCACTTCGGCGGCAGCTCTACCGCCGCCGCTTTATTCTTCGGCGGCAATTCGGCGGCGAGTCCTTCCCTCCGAGAGGGACTGAGGGACCCGCCGCCGAATTGCCGCCGAAAAGCCGGACGTGCCGCCCCTTCCCATTGGCCTCCTCAAGCACCTGCTTCCTGCACTGGTGCCTGGAGCCGGCCCTGGTGCCAGGTCACAATGTCACTCACTCAGATTTGGCCTGGCCACCTCCTCCATCATGACGGAGGGGCAGCCGGGCCAAAAGCGAGTGGGAAATGCAGCAGCTGGCACAGCTCCTCCTCACCACTGCTGTGGGACCAGCTCCTTTACCTGCACTCCTCGGCCCTGCAGGGGCCTGGCCAGCGTCGCCCCACTTCCAGCAGCCCATGTCTGCTCTGCTCTGCCTTCAGGACTCACTCAGTGACAGCCTCAAGACCTGCTACAAGTATGTGGCGCTGCAGTGAGTGCCTGCATGGAGAAATCGGCCAGAAGAGCCCAGCTGAGAGAGGACATGAGAGGGGGATGGTGGAGAGCCCAGCTGAGAGAGGACATGAGAGGGCTGCTAATTCAGCAGGAACCAGTCACTGACTAAGCTGAATAGGAGAGGGTTAACTAAGCAACATCCATGCAGCAGGAGCCAGATCTGCTTGGTTGAGTAGATCACTAGTGCAATTATGCTGGCCAGGACAGGATCAATATAAATGCATCCATACCATGGGAGCATCTAGTTACCTGGCCAGTAGGGAAGCCCAGAAGTGTATGTTTGTCTAGGGACAAGTGATGGCTTAATCTGGTGCTGGGCCCAAAATGTATTAATCTTTTAGAACAACCACCAGACATTAGATTCTGATCCAAGATCTCCCTTCATTTGTATACAATGGTCAAGTTCTGCCTTGAGTTACTCTTTTACTATCCCACTGATTTCCCTAGGGTTGTGTGAGTGTTCCTTAGGACAAAATATGGCCCACATTTTAAGCGTTCACTCATTGTTGGTGCCCCCTTTTTGGGTGCGCAACTTGCTAGCCTTCAGGTCTGAATTTATAGAGCTGCTGAACACCCAGATCTCCAGTTGCGGGGGTCACTGGAAACTGCTGGTGCTCAGCACTTGTGAAGCTCAGGCCCAACCTGTCTACAAATGGACACTCAAAAACTGTCTCTGATCTATATCTGCACCGATACACTTCACAGACAAACACACAGCAGGGTAAATAATCCGTGTTAGGTTTTAATGTGTTTAGAGCTGAGCCAGAATTGAATTCTAAGGGGGGGAGAGGAGGTAATCTCCAATTACACCAACTAAATAAATGTTTTTTCAGTTCTTCCTTCATGCATTCTGCACAGGCAGGGAAACTTTCACCAGACACAGACAGTATAAAATTGCTTAGTACCTCTAATCTTTTACTTATATTGCTCCCCATTTTTTGTCCTCCTCAGCCTTAAGGGACTGATTCTGTCACCCTTCCTCAGGTTGAGTAGTACTTTACTTAATGGAGCCAATGAGATGACTTCAGAAGAAAGATACAACTCAGCCTAGATACCACCCAACTTGGAAAGAAGGAATAGCTTGTGGTTAATGTTGTGAACTGGGCTTCTGGGGACCTGGATTCAATTCTGGCTCTCACACAGACATCTTGTGTGACCTGGGGCAAGTTACTGAAGTGCCCATCCCCCAAACAAGGATAGTTATACTTCCTACCTCGGGTGTTGTAAGGATAAAAATCAATTAATGATTGTGAAGTACTCAGATACTACAGCAGGGGTAGGCAACCTATGGCACGGGTGCCGAAAGCGGCACGCGAGCTGATTTTCAGTGGCACTCACACTGCCCAGGTCCTGGCCACCGGTCTGGGGGGATCTGCATATTAACTTAATTTTAAATGAAGCTTCTTAAACATTTTAAAAACCTTATTTACTTTACATACAACAATAGTTTAGTTATATATTATAGACTTATAGAAAGAGACCTTCTAAAAACGCTAAAATGTATTACTGGCACGCAAAACCTTAAATAAACCTTAAATTTAGAGTGAATAAATGAAGACTCGGCACCCCACTTCTGAAAGGTTGCTGACCCCTGTACTACAGTGAGGAAGGCCATGTACATTTCACAGATAGTTCTCCTGAATAAGGATAATAGAACCTGGCCCTGTATCAGTTATTATACCTTATTTTCTTAAACAAACCCGGTAACTTACCTTTGGGTAATGCTATATGTAATACATAAGCCTGCTTTTCTTCCCCCTTACAGATGATCCTGAAGAGGACCTCCTACTGAAATTGTTGCTAGTTGGTATTTCATCATGGATTTAACATTACATAACCCTCTCATTATATTTGCAAGCCATAAGAGCATTATTCATCATTTGTTCACATTGGGATGGATTCTGTCAGCTTTACTCAAACTGAGTAGTGCCTTACTGTGTGAGTAATCCCACTGAAGTGAGAGGGATTATTTTTGGAATAAGGTACTGTTCCAACAAGGCACAGATCCTTCAATGACATGCTTAAATGGAAACAGTCCCATTGACTTCAATGGAACTACTCATATGGATAAATCTTTGCAGGATCAAAGTCCAAGTAAGTAAAGACAACAGGATCTGGCCATGTAACTAAAGCCTGTCCCGGGATGCAAATCTCAGTTTTGTTTTGTTTTGTTTTTCCTTTCCAAAAATAACACATAGGAGGTCAGAGTAATATTTTTATATAGGATAAAAAATAGGGAGTTTGGGTTCTCCCCCCTCCTCCCCAAGCTTGTGCCACTCTTCTAGTGTATAAAACACAAACTCTGAACAATGTTATCCACAAACCACATATTAAAGTGACACTATCAATTTAAATCATGCTTGTGTCCGAAAATGTTTTTCATCCTATTACAAACAACAGCTACAGTCTGCTAGAACTGGATAAGATTAGAGAGGGAAGATCCTTTTCTCTGTTTTTCTCAGTTAGTTTACTTTGTGCATTTAAGAGGCCCATTATATATAGTCAGTTTCAGTGCTTCCCCTATGGTCCATTTATTAGACCATTGGCCCTGTTTATTTGGGTCTTTCACACAACAACAAAGGCAAGAAGAACATTTTGAAACTGAAAAATGTGATAGTAAAACCACACACTTCTTCCGAGGGGATTCAGGGGCAAGTATAGTACCTAAAACTTGTAACTTATTTTTAAAAACTGACTAGTGTTGAAGTTGCTAGCATTCCTTTAAGAGATCACAAACGACCCGAGCTTTGGTTTTCACTTTAGCAGGATGTTGGAAGTACCCCCAGAAGCGTGTTTACAGCCTTGCAGCTCAGTGACCTATGTAGTGCTCTCTCTCTCAAATATTTATATAAAATATACACTTGAGCACTATAACGGGCCAACTTCTACTTTCCGGTGCACCAGTGTAAATTTATTCTTTTCAGTGTTGTAACTCCAGCTTTTCAATTACATACATGTCAATCTGGAGTTTCTTCTTCTGCAAGTGATGTCTCTGATGCGGAGGTTGTCAACAGCCAGCTTCCATCTTTCACAATCGCAACAAAGTTGTAAAACTTCCACTCTCTTTTGGATACCAGTCCCTCTGATGATATTTCTGATGTAACTGTCTCTCTTTCTTCCTCTTCCTGGTTTGCCGGCAATCTTGCCTGATAGTAAGAGTGCTGGAAGCAAGTCACTCTGCGATCGTTGAGCTATGTGTCCACAAGAATATGTTATTCTTTTATCTAGGGTCTCAAGTAATTGTGCTCTTTTTAAATTCATTCTTCTCATCACCTCTTTATTTGTAGGTTTTGTGATCCAGCTAATTTTCAACATTCTTCTGTAACATCAAAACTCGGATGCTCTGAGCCTGCTCTCAGAGTCCAGCTCTCACATCTATGCAGGAGAGTCCATGATGTGTAGCAGTTCAGCAGCCTAGCATGGATATGCAGTTTTAACTTTTGACAAGTTGTTGGAAGTCTTTGGAAGCTGTTGAATACATTTTTTGCAAGCGTATTCTTCTCTTGATTTCTTCATCACATCTTCCAACTCATGTTATTAGACTCCCTAAATAGGGGAACCCATTCACTTGTTCCACCATTCAACCATCAAGGTATTGGTGTCGCTTACCTTGTTCGTCACTGTGCTTACTTATACTTTTTGCCTTCCTAATGTTGATTGTCTTTCCATATTTCTTATGCACATTGTTTACAGCAATAAACACATTCTGAAGTTCTTCCCTAGTTGAAGTGACGCAAACTAGGTCATTGATTAATCTTATGTTATTGATGTATATGCCCTTGACCTGTATGCCCTGGTTGGTGTCTTCTAAACTTAGCCATATCATACCTTCTACATATGTATTGGATAGCTGTGGAGATAGAATGCAAACTTGATGTACACACCTTTTTGATGATGTAATACTCAGATAGTTCATAGTTCGTTCAGATTGCTGTTTTCTGTCCCCAGTACAGGCTTTTAGTTAATAGCATATCTTGAGAGTCAATATTTTTCAAGAATATGTACCATTTTGTCCTGTTGGATTTTATCAAATCCCTTCTCATAATCCATAGAACGCATTTAAATTTTTCTTTGTATTTCTATCTCATACTCACCTAACATCATCAGGGAAAAGATTGCTTCCCTTGGGCATATTCCTGGGTAGAAACCAAACTGACTTCTGCTCATTCTTGTCTCAAGGTGTTGATGTATTCAACAAAACTTTAAGTGTGTGGCTTATCTGGCTTATGGGTTGGTGTTGTTCACATTCTCTAGCATTATTAATCATTGATAGAGGAATAAAGACTGATCTCTTAAAGCAGGGATCGGCAACCTTTGGCATGCGGCCCGCCAGGGTAAGCCCCCTGGCGGGCCAGGCCGGTTTGTTTACCTGCTGCGTCCACAGGTTCGGCCGATCGCGGCTCCCCCTGGCCACGGTTCACGGTCCAGGCCACTGGGGGCTGCGGGAAGTGGTGCGGGCCGAGGGATGTGCTGGCTGATGCTTCCCGCCACCCCCATTGGCCTGGAACGGTGAACCGCGACCAGTGGGAGCTGCGATCGGCCGAACCTGTGGACGCAGCAGGTAAACAAACCAGCCCAGCCTACCAGGGTGCTTACCCTGGCGGGCCACGTGCCAAAGGTTGCCGATCCCTGTCTTAAAGTCTTCCAGAAGTTCTCCTTGTGTGTATCTCCATGCACTCAGTGGCAGATGTGGAGTAATCTGGACTTACACTACTGAAAAGAAAAAATTTACACTGGTGTAACTGAAGGCAGAATTTGGCCCATATCTAATTAATTAAATCACCCAAGAAAAGAGGAGATTAGAGAATACAGCACTGATTTTACACCCACAGAGAGTGGTTTTTCCACTTGGTATGGGAAGTTAGGTCCAAATTTAGCCTTTGTTATAATGAGATGCAACTCTGTTGAAATTAATGGAGTTGCTCCCACTTGAATTTATTGAATTACCTCTAATGATTAACTTCATCTCTACCCGTGCCCGGTTCCCCATCCTCTGTGAAATAAATAATTTTCAGCTTAGCTTCTCACTGATAGCAATATGAGTCATGAAGCCATCATACACCACACACTCTGCTTAACCACATGTGTTAGAAGCCTGATAGCGGAGCCTCTGCTATGGAGAAGCTCAAGGATAAGTTAATATAGTCTGAATTGCATCCTTCCCTAGAGAGGAGAGTGCTTAGAGGTCAGTGCTAAGATAATCAACAGGGCAGAAAGCAGGAAAGTATCTACTGTGTGTAGATCTTCTGTCTCTGCTGTTATTCTTCCTCCCTTAACGTCAGTGAGCACAAAAGACAAAAACAAAAACCCTAAAAACCATTTACTCCAAAAATAAAAAAAATAAAACCCCAAAGATTAAGGAAATCTCCCATCTATGTTTTTAAATCAATAGTTGTCACAGCAGGTAACAGCAGCTGTAGGTTTGTAATTGTTCAGTTTTCAAGGGAAAAAAATCTTTTACTTTCACCTGCTTTCTCTCTCTTTAAATTACTACTTTGAGCGTGAACTTTTGTTGCTGTAGTCCTTATCAGCTCTGCAAGAGACAGTGATTGCCTTGTATCTGAAAGCCACAGTGAGCTTACAACTTAATTGGTTGTTTTAAAGGGGTATGGTATGGATCTTGAAGGATTTAAAATATATATAAAGAATTGTTTTCCAGTTCAGTGTGAGGACATAAGCACATCAGACCTTGAATGATTAAAAGAAAAATACACAGCACTATTTCTGGAAAAGCCCAATCATTTGAAGTGATGTTGTTATAGAAATTACAGCGAGAAAAAGCAGAGAACAGATTCCTTGCACTTTGTCTCTCTCTTCCTCCCTCCAGGGTGACAGATCATAGCTTGTTTACTCATCACAATAACTCCAAAAAAAAAAAAAGGCAAAAGCAAACAGCCAAAATAAACAGATGAAAAGTGGCAACGCAAGCATTTACTCCTCTCATGCAAGCGTTCCTAGGGGGAAATCTTAAACCTTTGCAAAATGTTAATAAAATGGGGCAGGAGAGAGAGGAAAACAAACGAGAGCAAGTGCCCTATGGCATCACTGATGGATTTGTAAGTTATATGATAGGTGAAATTGTGCCTTCAGATATGTAGGATATTCAGTTCTCTTCAGTGAGTGGTGTGAGCATGCTCAGCCCAGGGTAGAACTCGGCCCTAAGTGTTCACTTCCTGAAGAATTACATGCTACCCAATTTAAGCAACTGACATATCCCATATTGCCCCCAAGACCAACTGTTAGCTGAGACAAGCTTAACACCACTCCGAATCACCTGGTCTGCAGACGCTGCCTTGCGACTCACCTAGCAGAACTGCTACCTTTGTACCATGAGCTTCTCATATGAATCTCAGCTGCAGTAATGTGTCCTGCACATACCACCAGCACGGGCATGGAGTTGTGGTGGTGGCTGTAGTGGGACAGTTGCCCCACTCCAGGAAGAGGAAGGGTTAAAGCAGGCCAGAGGCAGCCTGTGCAGAACCCTCCAATTAGAAGAGGGCTCACTAAGCAAGCCAATCAGGAGATGGCTTGTTGCAGCAGCCAATCAGGGCTAGCAGGGGCCATATATAAAGGGCTGCTCAACAGAGCACAGGACAGTCTCTCCCTGGCCTACTAGGGAGAAGGACTGGCTACCTAGGAGCACCATGGCTAGAGCAGTGCTGGGCAAGGTAGCAAAGCAGAAGGAGTTTCTGGTTGACCACTGCCAGACTGAGGCCCTGGAGGAAGGGCAGATAAGGTGCTAGGGCTGCCCCCACTGGCCCCAAGAGAGGTGGCCAGCACAGACTGCAGTTTGCCCCTGGGGCAAGAGACTAGACTAGTGACTGCAGCGGGCCACCGAGGCAAGTGGCTGGACTATAGACTGCCAGTTCCCCTGAAAGGGGGGGAGACAGTGGAGTGGGGCCCAGAAGAGGATACCACGGTCCGGGGAGCAAGGCAGGTCACAGAGTGGTGGAGACAGCAAAGCGGGAGTAACGGTGAGCGAGACACCACTGGAGGAGGGTGCCCTGAAGTAGAACATGAGCTAATTCCAGAACAGCCAGCAGGAGGCACCACGGTGGTGAGTCTTGCTCCATCACAGTGGCACTCTGCTATCTGGTTTACCCCCGACTGCTAAAAGCAGTGTGGTACCCAGCACTATCAGACAGGTGGGATGCAGCACCAAAATATGCCCTCCAGTTCTATTTCATTCAATGGCAACATAAGAAAGGAGAAAGTGGTGCAAGGCAGCACTGAGCATGGCTTTAGCAAGATCAGCAACAAACTTCTTTTGAAATAAATGTCCATTTAGGAAGACAGCTGGTGCTTGTTTTATGCTAGGTTGGTCCCAATAGGAGGCGCTCTGTGGGGAAGCCTTTCAGAGGAGTGTCTTATATTGTTATGTTATGTATTGTTTGTATTGCTGTAGCACCTAGGAGCTCAAGGTATGCACCAATGGACACCAGGTAGAGAAAGGGTTTGTTTTAGAAACCCCTTTGAAGTATATTTCTTCTTTAAACAGTAGGTGGGATGAGAATCCTAACTTCTTAAATCAATTAATTCCACTCATCTGAAGGGGGTGAGAGCCATATAAATAGATTGAATTTTAAACACACACACACATGTGTAAGTGCACACACACACGTTAGCAGTGTACAGTTTTATAGACCAGCTCAGGGTCTGGATAATACATAACAGAGCAAAAAAAAATCTAGAGTTAAGACTTTTCATGGAAGAAATATAAGGACTCTTCTGTGTAATACAAGAACCACCAGCTGAACTATAATCTATAGAAGAACAAGTGCTTCCACTCAGAATCAGACATTGAATTATATGAATCCTTTGCTAGTACATTACTGCAGGATATAGAACTGTAATTTTAGGAGGTGGAGATCTAGATTTTTACAAGAGAGAGACTGATTTTACTTGAGTCAAAAGCATCCTCTTGATGCTACATTGCCAAACTAAAACCAGACAATGAATTTTACAACCTCAGCCAGAGAAGAAATGAAATGGGAGAAGAGATGAGACTTGAAGTTTCAAGCAGAATACTATTAAAACTCAAGGAGCTTTCATCAAATCTGAAAGGATCCTCTAATTTGTCCACCTTCCTCTGGGCTGCATAAAGGCCACAATAAAACTTAAAAAAAGCCAGACCCTACATTCCTGTGGATATTTGCAGGATCTGCAACTACAGCCACGGCTATTTGTCCTTAAAATGGAACTTCGAAATTATTTACGGTGGTGTATTCAAATGTTTAGTTGGTGTTCAGCTTGTAAAAATGTTGTTACAATTTCAACACTAGATGGCTGCATTGCTTATTACACACTCATCCTCTGCTAAAGCTGGGTAAATACGGGGGAGGGGGCGGAGGAAGTATTTGCGAATACTCTGATGAATAAAGTTTTCTGTGGTGGGGGCTGTGCCTACTGGTGGTGATACCCAGTGGTTTGGTTGCTGGGTCTCCACTTCCCCTATCTTCCGTGCCTCTCACCGGCAACCACTCCAATGCTGTGATGGCCCTCCTCTTGGTAGGCAGTGACTTGGCCCACAGGTCAGGTCACAAATTTAGTTCACCTTCTTCTGGGAAAACAGAGTCCAAAGAAAAATATACAGTTCAATGTCCTCACAACAGGGAGGGCCTTAAATCTACTTCCTGGCCCCTGTAGGTGGCTCACCCTTGACTCAAGTCTTTCAGCATCTCTACCCTTCTGATAGGGTCTTTCATGGCTGGGCAGCCTAGTGGCTAGATCAGTCTGCAAGGCCACAGGGCCCTCCCTGTCTAACAGGTCCCAGCCCAGGGCCCTGCGTAGATCAACCCCTAAACAAAGGAGATGGGGTCTCCCTCCCAATGGGGAGGTCAGACCCATTTCCCTGGGTTACTTCCTACACTTCTCTTCACTTTGGGATGTGGCCCTGCTAGTTCAGTTGCCCCGAGCGCTGGGGTTTATTTGCAGCCTCCCCTTGGAAGGGGTCCCCTTCCTTGCCTCAAGTGACTGCGCTGGCTGGCCGGTCACTGATCTGTCCTTTCAGGCAGACAGGGTGCTCCTGTGTCCTTGACAGTCAGCCCTCAACTGAGCCAAGCTCCCTTCTTTTCTCCCCCATCACGGACTGGCATTTGCTGCAGGTATAGCAGGATGGGGCTGGTGGAACCCAAAGGTTTTCTTTAACCCCTGCGGCACCAGGTGGCAGTTTTTCTGTTTTGTCACAACCCTCTTTTTACTTCTTTTCATGGAATAGACTCAAGGAATTATGACTATTCTCAAACAATTTACAAATACAAAAAAAGACTTCTGTTTAGAGACTCTCAGAAATATAGGGCTGGAAGGGACCTAGAGAGGTCTAGCACCCAGCACTGTCGCAGGACCAAATAAACCTAGGCCATCTCTCACAGGTATGTGTTCAACCATTAAAACTCCAGTGATGGGGATTCCACAATCTCCCTTAGAAGGATATTCCAGGGCTTAACTATTCTTATAGTTGGAAAGTATTTCCTAATATCTAACTAAGTCTTCCTTGCTGAAGATTAAGCGCATTTTTAGTAAAAGTCACGGGTAATAAACCAAAATTCACAGAAACAGTGACCTGTCCCTAACTTTTACGAAAAATGTCCATGACAAATGGGGAGGGAGGAGGGGCCAGCACCCTGCCCTGATGTGGCTGGGAGCTATGGCCCCTACCCAGTGGCTGGGAGCTCTGGGGGATTCCCCCTCCCTTCCTGCAGGGACTGGGGAGTTCCAGGGGATTCCCTCCACCCGTGGGGACTGGGGTGCTGCGGCTGGGGAACTTCAGGGGATTCTCCCCTGCACCCATGGGGACTGGGGAGCTCTGGGGCCCCCGCCTCTCTGGACAGCTCCCAGCCACCATGGGCAGGGGGGTACCCTACAGTTCCCAGCCGCTGAGGGGTGAAGTCACGGAGGTTTGCAGAAGTCACGGATTCTGTGACCTCCATGACCAAATTCTAGCCTTACTTATCAGTTCTCCCCTCGGTCTTCTTTCTCAAGAATAAACTTGCCCAGTTTGTTAACCTTTCCTCATAGGTCAAGGTTTCTAAAACTTTTATCATTTTTGTTGCTCTCCTCTGGATGTTCTCCAGTATGCCAATATCTTTCTTAAAGTGTGGTGCCCAGAACTGGACACAGTACATCAGCTGAAGCCTCACCACTGCCAACTAGAGTGTGACAGTTACAGCCTATAACTTACATGAACACTCCCGTTGATACAACTCAGAATATTAGCTTTTTTCACAACTGCATCACATTGTTGACTTGTATTGAATTTGTGATCCACTAGAACTCTCAGGTCCTGTTCAGCAGTACTACCACCTAGCCGGTTAGTCCCCGTTTTGTAGTTATGTGTTTGATTTTTTCCTTCCTTAGTGTAGTCCTTTGTACTCGTCTTTACTGAATTTCATCTTGTTGATCTCAGACCAGTGCTCCAATTTGTCAAGGTCATTTTGACTCTTAATCCTGACCTCCAAAGTGCTAGCCACCCCTCCAAACTGGGTGTCATCCATATATCTTATAAGTATATTTCCCATTCCATTATTCAAGTCATTAATGAAAATATTGAATAGTACTGTACCCAGAACAAACCTCTGGGGACTCCACTAGATTCATCCTCCCTGTTCGACAGTGAACCAATGTTAACAACTATTTGAGTATTGTCTTTCAACCAATTTGCACCCACTTGATAGGAATTTCCCTAATTTGCATATGAGAATGTTATGTGATACTGTTTCAAAAGCTGTCCTAAAATCAAGATATACCTATCTCATGGAGCTGGAAGGGACCCTGAAGGGTTGAGTCCAGCCCCCTGCCTTCACTAGCAGGACCAAGTACTGATTTTGCCCCAGATCCCTAAGTGGCCCCCTCAAGGATTGAACTCACAACCCTGGGTTTAGCAGGCCAATGCTCAAACCACTGAGCTATCCCTCCCATCTATGGCTCCTCCCATCTATGGTTTCCCCCATCCACTAGGACAGTAACCCTGTCAAAGACGGATAGTAGGATGGTTTGGCATGATTTTGTTCTGGACAAATCTATGTTGGCTATTACATACAACCGTATTATCCTCTAGGTTACTCCTGAGGAAATTCTGTGCCAAAAAATTAAAAATTCTGCACACAATATTTTAAAATTCTGCAAATGTTATTTGTCAATAAATAAATGTTGGCTCCAGCATGGCAGTGGGGACCACCCTGAAGATCACCCTGAAGCCCCCACGTGCCCTGGTACAAGACTGAATATGTGGGGGGGTGGGGAGGTGTATCTTAAATGATGCTAGATTACTCTAGATAACATTTTCCTACAACCAAGTTTTTATGATTTGGCGCTTTGAATGTTCAGTATATTACTGAAATAAAAATGTGATAACACCAGGTTTGGTCAGATTAAGATGAATTTGGGTCTACATTGAAGGACACTCCTCCTAATGAGAAGTATCAGAGGGGTAGCCGTGTTAGTCTGGATCTGTAAAAAGCGACAAAGAGTCCTGTGGCACCTTATAGACTAACAGACGTATTGGAGCATAAGCCTTCTTGGGTGAATACCCACTTCGTCAGATGCATGTCTTGCCTGCATATTTATACCTGCCTCTGGAAATTTCCATTACATGCGTCTGACGAAGTGGGTATTCACCCACGAAAGCTTATGCTCCAATACCTCTGTTAGTCTATAAGGTGTCACAGGACTCTTTGTCGCTCCCTCCTAATGAGAGATAGCTGAGAAGTATTGGGGAGGCCATTAGTGAATCCCAGAAACAAGTCACACAGAAAAATCCACTGCTGAGTGAAGATGAGCAATTTTTATAGATTCTGAACTCTAGGTGCATTTCTGTGGTGACAGATAGACAAGCAGGTAGATGTTTCAGTGACTCCAGGGCTCTCTTCTCACATTTCCATCTAGTCTCTCTCAAGGTGGTGATTTTGTATGTTTTCTATAGCTTTCTCTTTTCGTTATTGCATTCAGTCTTTTACCAGGTAATATCAACATTGAATGCACGTACACTCTCCACAAAAGCACCAATAAATCCTACTTTGAAAATGCACTGGCAATAGTCTGAAAGCAGAAGATTTAACTTACATGCACTGCAATGAGGATTCATTACTAATGGGGGAAGGGAAGAAACATATGTCTGAAAAAGTTTTAGAAATGGCTACTCAGTGTTCTGTCTCTGGTATATGCTTAGGCAACATAAGCCACCTGGGGTTTATAAATGTCATACTTATAAATTTGACACTGGGCAATACATATACCCTTGGCATCCAGGTGAAAACCGTTGACACACAGAGCACAGAAACACCTTTTTCTCCTCGTGTGCATTTTTTTTAAAACAAATTGTTAGTAAATATGAATATTTTAATTTGTTAAACTCTCATAATTATTTGCATATTAGCTCTTCTCCCAGAATCCTTGCAATATTAGCAAAAAGTGTGTCTGAATTCTAAGGCCTCAGAGTATTTGTTCTTAGCCTGAACCTAGTGTGGGTCCAGTGTTCAAGAATGTATATATTTAAGTTTTGGGCTGTACGTAATTATCCTCAGCCCCTCTCAGTCTGCGGGAGTTCACATGTCCAGGAAAAAGACCCCTTGAAACTAACGAAAGAGGCCAATAGAAGTATGTTATAATAAACAAGATTGGGTAATTGATAAGAGGTGCTTATGTTCCAATTATGTTCAGTGATTGATAAGAGGTATCTCTTCTTGCACATGTTTTCAGTAATGAATGAAATAGTGACCCACTGAAAGATGTTTTTAACTCTTTAGCAACTGCCTGTTATCACAGATGGCAATAATAAAAACTGGATTAGAAATCCTGTTATTTTATCACTCAAGTAAACTGAAATAACCTTAAAAGAAAATCCATAAATAAAATTAGATATTACAAACAGTACACATCCTGGGAAAGGAATTTTTCCCTCCAAAAAGGAATTTTTGTCATTGGGAATGAACCCTGCCAACATGCCACCAGTTACAGAGAGAGGAAGTGGGGGCCAGCTCTGCATTACACAGAGTGGTATAGTATGTTTTCTTTCTGTATTCTGAATAGTGCTGTATTTGTCTTTGATTGATAATCTTTAATTAAATAATTCCATCTGAGCCTGTCATTTTGACAATCTCGCGTTGTTATTGTTATTAAATTCAAACATGCAACAAGATGCATTCAACACAAATAATCATTCATTCCAGACAAGAAATGTCTTCGGAGTCATCCACCAAAACAGCAAAATATTTATTTGGCTTTGCTTCATTTATTGTGCATCAGTAATACACTGTGTTCTGGACTGCATGCACCCTCTTTTGTAATTCTATAGAAATACATAGCATTATACAGCACAGAATTCATTCCACACAAGAGTACTATCAACCCATTTAATCAAATTGAATATCTTTCTAAAATTGCCTGTGCTCTGATTTGCCTAACTGTTGCTCTACATTAGCTTGAGGCTTTTCTTTCAATGCATCCAATTGCCTCCTTGATTCTAAACACAGTAGCAAAAATAGCAAATCGGGGGGGGGGGGGGGGGGGTTGGTTTTTTTTTTAAAAAAGAAAAAAAAAAAAAAAAAAAAAAGAAGGGGGGGGGGGGGGGGGGGGGGGGGGGTGTTGTGTTTTTTTTAAAAAGTGCATAACATAAAAACATAAGAAGGTTTAACAGCTTCCATGTTATATTATCTTTAGCTGCCCAGGGCTCTGACCAGGGTCAGGGCAGCCTCAATCACAGGTGTGAAAAACTACTGAACTCCCTCACTTGATCTTGCTTATAATGCAGCAATAAGCTGTGTCCCTTTTTAAACTCAGATCTATAGAGCTTCAGTGCCAGTAATGTAGTACTGACAGCTAGGTTAGATAACTCACTGCTCCAGAAATAATAATTGTAAAGAGTCAGACCGTAGACTCTCATGAGAGGTGGGATCCTGAAGGAGAGGAAAATGTAAAAGTTACAAGTCTTCTGTGGATTATAACTGGGGGTAGGGGGAACCTCTGTGGATGAATCAGGGGAATTAGCCCCAAACTCCATGGATTCCTCAAGATCTGCTGGAGGCACAAATCTGTCCACATAAGAGATCCGATGCTCCTATATTGGTCCTCAGGCTCCCTACTGCTCACCCCATCTTTTTGAAAGATTGGCTCCATCATAGCCGGTCAGGACTCCACAACCTTCAGTTCCCTCTGGAATCCTAAGGTAAGTGGGGAGAGAGGCCCTATGGCAGTGAGTTTCTCCAGGAAAGTTAATATATTGTTATGGCAAGGGGGCAACAGCTGGTGCTGTTACAGTCTCATAAGTTCTTTTTCTTAGGGTGCAAGCACAATTTAATCTTTGAAGAAATGCTGCATTGTTCTTTGTCTTGTTGTTCTGATGCACTGGCCTTTGGGGGGAGCTGTTGCAAGCAGCGGTAGAGTTTACTCTCTGCCTTCTCTCTAACTAGAGTCAATCAACCTGCCAGGCACTGAAATCTACTGCTGCTCAGCAAAGGGTTGACAATATGTCTTGGCTGCATGTCTGAGGCCTTGTGTACATTACCGGGGTAAGTCGACCTAAGTTACGCTACTCCAGCTACGTGAATAACGTAGCTGGAGTCGACGTAGCTTCGGTAGACTTACTGTGGTGTCTAAACCACGCTGCATCGATGGGAGACGCTCTCCTGTCGACTTACCTTAATGTTCTCGTTCTGATGGAGTACCAGAGTCGACCGGAGAGCGCTCTGTGGTCGATTTAGCGGGTCTTCGCTAGACCAGCTAAATTGACTCCCGCTGCATCGATCACAGCAGCATCGATCCCTGGTAAGTGTAGACATGGCCCGAATGTTCACTTTAGTTGGAGGGGAATGTGACCTCAGGTCCATCTTTAATCCTGACCTGCTCGCACCCCATGTACAAGTCTCTGTAGTTCCATGGACGGTGCAGTGCAAATAGCCCAGACCTCCTTCAGCTCAAGAAAGGGAAGGTCCAATTGCTGAGTCCCCTCTGTGCAGATCTAGTTGGTGCAAACAGGCCCCAACTTCTGCAACACTATCAGTTTGTGATAGTTTAACTATTGGACGGAGTTGCCCTCTCCAATAAAGAGGTGTTTGTGTAGTCTCTTATTTTAATAATTTCCTGGTCTGTAGCCCTATCCCATCTGTTAAATAACACAACTCTTATTTTTAGATGATTTGATACACACTGAGGTGGCACTAGGGTGAGCATCTAAAGAACAGTAATAATGAAACCTTTCCACTGTTTTTTATACAGTATGTAAAATGTAACCTTGTGGCAGTTTTATTATCACTTCCCTACCCAGGCATGAAACATCAACATAGAGAACAGTAAATGCTCTGTTTCTCACAGCTATCTTCAAGTCAACAAACCCTTTTTTCCAGAAGGGATTAAATACACACTTTTGGTGACAGATAAAACATAAAAATTGGATGTAATAAATTTAGAACTTTATTTTCTGTATTACTCAACAGGGAAGGGCAGCAGGAGGCACCTCACACTTTGTACTCTGGCGGAATCTTTCAAATGGGGAAGGCCGATTACTTTACAAACATTACAAAATTAAACCCCACAACCCCCCTTTGGGGTACATAAGTGTTATGAAACTATCCCTACAACACCTTTCTGCCATAGGTAAGTGTAATGTAACATTCATCCTTCTTGGAACGATATTGGCACTGGCACTGTCATTGCTGGGATATCTCAAAGAAAGAGAGCCTGATTCTGGAAAACATTGTTAGTGGCACTGATGATATGTATATGAAATTGCTTTGACATACTTAACAGCTTTGTAAAATTTCATTCAGAAAAAAAAAAAAAGTGTTCTCTCGTAGAAGTAACATTGCTACCTTCTTCCTCATCGAAGGAGGCAATTTCACCTCTAGCTTTATTAACTGAGGATGCAGATGTAGAAACCTAAGGAAACAGCAAAAGTCCGGCATTCATAATATCTCTGGCTCCTTTTTTAATACTAATCCCCTAGTGTTAATATTCCATTGGGAGGATTCTGATTAGAACTGAAGAAACAGTTATGAGCATTGCATTGAGAAAAGTGAATTTCACAATTCAGCGAGTAAGGCCCAGATCCCCAAATGGTATTTAGGCACTCAAGGGGAATTAGGCACCTAAATAACTTTTGAGAATCTGGGACTAAATGAGCAGCTCATGACACTGCAGAACAATGCTATGAGGAAGCTCAGATGTCAGCTGCTATTTTTACAGGATGGTATTACAGATTATTAATTATTCATTGCGTATTTATTTTCCTTTAGCAACAGAACAAAATTGCTTAGGAATCTCTTTTCTCTTCCCCTCCCCCGGAGCTTTATTTCAAAGTAGCGATGAATGATTCTGAGTACGGACAGCCTGCTTGTGCCCTTCTAGTCACTTTCTGGCTCTGCTCTGAAACCAGCCATAGAACTGTAGGCCCATCTCTGCTCCCATCAAAGTTAAACTCCCACTGACTTCAGCATGAGCCAGACCTGGCCCTGGAACTGCTCCTCTCTGCTAAGGAGAGGGTGAGAGAGAGAGAACTAACCAGAGAGGGTGACAAATATACATTTTTAAATAATTTCCTGAAAAATTTAAGAAGCATCAAATAAAAGTACAAAGATGTACAGAGACTTATCAAAGCACATACACCAAATTGCTGTTTTAACCTGGCCCAAAGCCCACTGAAGTCAATGGAAAGATTTCTGTTGACTTCAGTGGACTTTGAACCAGACCCTTTATTATTTATCAGCCCTCCAGAGCTGATCACCAACATCAGAATACTATTCAACTAGGGCCAGATCCTGCGGTCCGAACTTATGTGAGAAAACTTTACTAATATGTGTAGGCCCATTGCCTTGAGGCAGTGTTGCCTAGTGAACAGATCACTGGACCTGAACTCAGGAGACTTGGATTCCATTCCTAGCTTTGCCACTGGCCTGCTGGATGACCCTGGGCAAGTCACATCCCCTCTCTGTGCCTCAGTTTCCCCATCTGTAAAATAAGGGCTATGACACTCACCTCCTTTGTAAAGAACCTTGAGATCTACTGCTGAAAAGAGCCACATAAGAGCTGGGCATTATTACCACTTGCCCTCTTTAGTCTTTGGCCAAAGGCCAAAAGCCATGTAGAGTTGGATCTTGCAAAGGGAATTAAAACCAATAGTAAAAGGTTCTATAGCCATATAAACAAGAAGAAAACAAAGAAAGAAGTGGGACCGCTAAACACTGAGGATGGAGTGGAGGTTAAGGATAATCTAGGCATGGCCCAATATCTGAACAAATACTTTGCCTCAGTCTTTAATGAGGCTCATGAGGAGCTTCGGGATAATGGGAGGATGACAAATGGGAATGAGGATATGGAGGTAGATATTACCACATCCGAGGTAGAAGCCAAACTCGAACAGCTTAATGGGACTAAATCGGGGGGCCCAGATAATCTTCATCCAAGAATATTAAAGGAACTGGCACATGAAATTGCAAGCCCACTAGCAAGAATTTTTAATGAATCAGTAAACTCAGGGGTTGTACCGTACGACTGGAGAATTGCTAACATAGTTCCTATTTTTAAGAAAGGAAAAAAAAGTGATCCGAGTAACTATAGGCCTGTTAGTTTGACATCTGTAGTATGCAAGGTCTTGGAAAAAATTTTGAAGGAGAAAGTAGTTAAGGACATTGAGGTCAATGGTAATTGGGACAAAATACAACATGGTTTTACAAAAGGTAGATCGTGCCAAACCAACCTGATCTCCTTCTTTGAGAAGGTAACAGATTTTTTAGACAAAGGAAACGCAGTGGATCTAATTTACCTTGATTTCAGTAAGGCATTTGATACGGTTCCACATGGGGAATTATTAGCTAAATTGGAAAAGATGGGGATCAATATGAAAATTGAAAGGTGGATAAGGAACTGGTTAAAGGGGAGACGACAACGGGTCATACTGAAAGGTGAACTGTCAGGCTGGAAGGAGGTTACTAGTGGAGTTCCTCAGGGATCGGTTTTGGGACCAATCTTATTTAATCTTTTTATTACTGACCTTGGCACAAAAAGTGGGAATGTGCTAATAAAGTTTGCGGATGACACAAAGCTGGGAGGTATTGCTAATACAGAGAAGGACCGGGATATCATACAGGAAGATCTGGATGACCTTGTAAACTGGAGTAATAGTAATAGGATGAAATTTAATAGTGAAAAGTGCAAGGTCATGCATTTAGGGATTAATAACAAGAATTTTGGTTATAAATTGGGGACACATCAGTTGGAAGTAACAGAGGAGGAGAAGGACCTCGGAGTATTGGTTGATCACAGGATGACTATGAGCCGCCAATGTGATATGGCCGTTAAAAAAGCTAATGCGGTCTTGGGATGCATCAGGCGAGGTATTTCCAGTAAAGATAAGGAGGTGTTAGTACCGTTATACAAGGCACTGGTGAGACCTCATCTGGAATATTGTGTGCAGTTCTGGTCTCCCATGTTTAAGAAGGATGAATTCAAACTGGAACAGGTACAGAGAAGGGCTACTAGGATGATCCGAGGAATGGAAAACCTGTCTTATGAAAGGAGACTCAAAGAGCTTGGCTTGTTTAGCCTAACCAAAAGAAGGCTGAGGGGAGATATGATTGCTCTTTATAAATATATCAGAGGGATAAATATCAGGGAGGGAGAGGAATTATTTAAGCTTAGTACCAATGTGGACACAAGAACAAATGGATATAAACTGGACATTAGGAAGTTTAGACTTGAAATTAGACGAAGGTTTCTAACCATTAGAGGAGTGAAGTTCTGGAACAGCCTTCCAAGGGGAGTAGTGGGGGCAAAAGACATATCTGGCTTCAAGACTAAGCTTGATAAGTTTATGGAGGGGATGGTATGATGGAATAGCCTAATTTTGGCAATTAATTGATCTTTGATTATTAGCAGGTAAATATGCCTGATGGTCTGTGATGGGATGTTAGATGGGGTGGGATCTGAGTTACTACAGAGAATTCTTTTCTGGGTGCTGGCTGGTGAGTCTTGCCCACATGCTCAGGGTTTAACTGATTGCCATATTTGGGGTCAGGAAGGAATTTTCCTCCAGGGCAGATTGGCAGAGGCCCTGGAGGTTTTTCGCCTTCCTCTGCAGCGTGGGGCACAGGTCATTTGCTGGAGGATTCTCTGCACCTCGAGGTCTTTAAACCACGATTTGAGGACTTCAATAACTCGGGCATAGGTTAGGGGTTTGTTACAGGAGTGGGTGGGTGAGATTCTGTGGCCTGCGTTGTGCAGGAGGTCAGACTAGATTATCATAATGCTCCCTTCTGACCTTTGAGTCTATGAGTCTTCTGCCAAGATAGCAAAATAAAGATGCCCCAGAAGTATGTATATGGCTGTATATGAACTGGGCTCTAAGGGATTCTCTCTAAAACACTGGTTGCTCTATGATGTGGTTAACTGCCAAGATGGCCAGTAATTGGAACACTTCAAAACCTAATTATGCATAAAATCTGTAGCCATGATTTGTATATAAAATATTGCAGGTTTAACACAACTGACCAATGAATGTTGATTTTTGGTTTTACATTAATAGGCCTCATTAACTCCTTATGTAATTACAAAAAAGAGACAGATCTTAGAAGAAGCTAATGAAGCAGCTATTTCATAATCTCCACATTTTAAATTCTAACTTCTCTTTTCTTTACTGTGCTCTGGTTCTATGGTTATCCTTTCTTTTATGGCTGACTGTGTCACATACTTAGGGTCAGATGTGGTAGAATGGAATAAAAACAGATCATGTAAAACAGAGTAGAATATCTCTCCCCTCCACTCCCAATTGTTTCCATTGCTCAAGCGTTCATTTTAATCACCAAAGTATGAAGCTGTTTATTTTATTGCCATGTCTGGCTGTGTATATTCCTATTTGCTGGTTTTTGTTTTAGGTCTCGCTCCCCTCCCGCTTTGTTCTGTTTTTCAACAGCAGAATTTAACCTATAAACAGCTCTGTGACTGAGTCTAAAATCTTCACTGTTGTTTTTTTTTTTTAAATCCCTAACTGGTTATGTGTAATCCCCTACTATTACAGGGATGGTAGTGTGGAAGACAGCATGAGGACATAAAAGACATTCTTTAAGCAGCAATGAGAGAACTCCCTAACCAGGGAAGTTCCTACATTACTTAAGCTCCCCGCTGCAACACATCCTTGTCCTCTCTGGTAAATATGGAGGACCAGGAACTCTAACCACTCCAGCTCTCCCTTTCTTTAAAATAAGAAATTAAAACTTAGGTTATAAATCAATACACACACACTTTGAAATAAATGTCAGATTCCTTAAAAACTATTTACATTATCAATTGCATTTAAATAGTGCTGGGCCATATTCTAAACATCAAGTCATTGAGGGGGTCTGATCAGTCTTCCAGACCATGTTCTCACTTCTGTTGAGTTTGTGCATGGAGTGCCCTGTGGAAGGGGCTCACTTCCTGACAGAGTACCTGTAGGTCTCAAATCCTCTCTTCATTGCATTGAGAAATATTTAAGATGACCTCAATACCTCGGGAGAAGGCCTTTTGGAACCGCCACTAGTTAGGGTCTAGGAATTTCTGCCAAGTTCCAAATAGTGCTAAAAGCTTCTGATCCAAACTTTGTTCCCTGGTCTCAATTCAGGTAGTGCTTTTGTTCTGTGCCAAACATTGAAGGAAGTTTTTATCTCCGTTTTTGAAATTCCTTCAGGTCAGGCCACTTAGGTTTAAGCTGTATCAGTGCCACGGGTAAAAGTGTCCTTAGTCATCTTCCCATCAGAAATTCTGCTGAAGATAATCTAGATGCAAGCAGTGTTGACTGATATGCCACAAGTGACTTATATGGGTCCACTGATTTTTGCAGAAGTCTTTTTAAAGTCTGCCCTGCTTTCTATCTATCTCCCCATTGTTCGGGGGAGAAGGGAGTAACATGGACTACTAACATGATGTTCAAAATCAAAGTCCTATGCAAATGCTAAGAATGTTTCAGAGGTGTTATCAGGTATGAGGATTTCAAGAACTCCATATCTTGCAAATATTGACTAGTTTCTGTGACTTTAAGTCTGTGTAAGTATAGCCAAGTCAATATATCTGGAGAAATAGTTGACTGCAATAATGTATTTATGTATGTGTGTCCTTTGCAGTAAAAGGACTCTGTGGCTATCCACTGCCAGTATCTGTCAGGTAGCTTTTTAGAGAGTAACAATCACCAGAACCATATTTTCTTTCCCTTGTTACATATCTCACAGCCCTCTACTAAGGTCTGAATTTGCCTTCTCAGACTGGGCCACTATACATATTTCAGGGCACTAGCAACAACACTCATTTATACCCTGGTGTCCCTTATGGATTCTGGGAAGCATCTCTTTCTGAAGTACGATAGGAATAAGCATCACTGTCTGTTCAGAAGCAGGCCATCAGCCACATGAAGGTCATTTAGGTCCTGCCAATATGCAGCAGGTCTGTTAGAAATTGACTCCTTCAATCCCACCCTCTTTGGCAAAGTTGAGTGAATTTCTGGCAGTCTCATCCCTTTGTTGTTCATCTCAAATTTGCTGAAGTTGGCTGGCAGATGCTGGAATTGCTGCCAGAACAAAGTCAACGTGGACTTTGACATCTTTCTCTAAAGCCTTTTCTTCTTCCGTTGGTGGCTGGTCAACTGGGGCGTTAGATAGAGTGTCTGCTGCTATGAGACTGCTTTCCCTGGTATGTGTGCAATGTTGAAGGGAAAAAAACATCACATTAGTCATAGTCAAAATCTTTTAATCCATGGTGGAAGGTCATCCAGTGGTTTTGAACCCAATAATACCACTATGGGCTTGTGGTCTGTTAAAATTCAAGCCAAACAGATCTACACTGAGCTATTCACAGGCTCAAGTGACTGCTAGAACTTCATTTTCCACTTGAATGTATTGCTGCTCAGCTTCTGAGAGACTTTTTTTATATGAATGCAACAAGTCTCTGGTCTCCTCCTTTGTGTGAGCACTTCTTCTAAACCGTATGAAGATATGTTAGCTGCTACAGTTATTGGATAGTTTACCAAATATTGTGGAGATGTCAGTAGTTTTTATTTTATTAAATGCATTTTGTTGTGGACTATCCCAAATCCACATATTGTGATCATTAAGGAGTCTCTTAAGGGTTTTGTTCAATGAGCTAATCTGGTAAGAATTTCCCCATATAGCTTGTCATGCCAGGAATCTTCTGACAGCAGAAACATCTTTGGGTTCAGGTGAGGCAAGTAATGCCTTGTTGGAATTGTCTCAAAACTGCATGTAGTTGCTCATCATGTTCATTTTTATCTCTGCCATATACCAACACATCATCTGCATGGCAAAGAATGCCAGGAAAACCTGACACAGTCTGAGAGATTCTTTTGGAAATGTTCTGGTACTGAAGATATTGCAAATGAAAGGTGACTGAAACAGTACTTTCCAAAGAGTGTAATGAACATACTTAATTATATAGATTGTTTAGCAATGGGTATTTGCCAGATGCCTGCTGTATCATCTAACTTCAAGAAGACTTTGCCTTCTGATAACTGAGCTAACATCTGGTCATCTGTGGGAAGCATATGTCTTTCTCTGTGCACATAAATCTGGATTTTGCCACTGGGCTTTGGTACCACAGCCATTCTCACACACCAATCTTCCATTTTCTTTAATTCTCTTTTGACTTTCTTAAGCAGGTCTTTGTAGCTCTACATCCTGATATCAATATATATATTTTTAAATTGCAGTGACCTTTTAGATTCATACTTATATACCAAGCTGTTGTCTGTGCTCTTGAGAATTACTCACAGAAGTATGGACTCATTATCATCTGACAACTCTCCTTCTTGGATTGTTTGCACTACTCTTGGTGACCTGCCTACTCTTGCAAAGTGTCCCTTCTGTGGCACCTTGTACATTCTGCCTCTTTTGCTGGATATTGTTGCCAGCTCTGGCTTGGTGTCTTGCCACATCTGCCACAGTTTTTCCAAGCTTTCCTCCTCTTAAGGTTCTTTGGTCTCCCACTGTCTAGTTGTGCACTGTTCTTATGCTGTAAATTTGGTCTGACTGCTCCTTTCACATCTACATCTTTTCTTTTCCTGTGTCAATATTTTTTGATGTAAGCTCTGGCTGTTTTGTTCATTCTCATTTTTTGTTAGTGAGTGGTCTACATCTAACTGAAGCCGTGTTGATAAAAAGGTGTCTCTTATACAGGGGTGAAAGTAAGTCCAGTATCTTACCGGTACGCTGGGGCCAGCTCTGGTCCCCGGAAGGGGCGGGGCCTAGGGCAGAAGGGGCGTGGCTGAGGGAGTCAGAGCCAGTCCACGCCCACCCTGTAAGGTAAGTGCCCCCACCCCGGGGTAGCAGCAGCAGCCCGGGGCTCCGGGGGCTATTTAAAGGGCCCGGGGCTCCCCTGCTTCTACCGCCCCGGCCCTGTAAATAGCCGCCGGAGCCCTGGGGAAGCAGCAGGACTCCCGCTGCTATTTAAAGGACCAGGGCGGCAGAGGCAGCTGGAGCCCTGAGCCCTTTAAATAGCCCCTGGAGCCCCCCACTACCCTTGGGCTCTGGGGGCTATTTAAAGGGCCTGGGGCTCCCCTGCTTATACCGCCCCAGCCCTTTAAATAGCCACGGGAGCCCTGAAGTAGTGGCGGTGGGGCTCTGGCAGCTTTTTAAATAGCCCCCAGAGCCCTGCAGCCCTACCCCAGGGCTCCAGCAGTGGGGCTCTGGTGGCAATTTAAAGGGCCTGGGGCTCCAGCCCCTGCTGGGAGCCCCGGGCCCTTTAAATTGCCCCCTGGGGAAGCCGGGCCACTGCTCTTCTGCACCTCTGCTCTTATACCAACTACTCTCAGCTCTTTGTTTAATAAGTTTCCCCTTGTTCAGGGCACCTCTGAATTTGGCCATGGCACATACAATATTTTGTCTGCTTATGAAATGGGCTTCAAAAGTTTCTTTTCACTTTGGAGTATTCTCTCTTTTCCTCATCAGAGAAGGCAGCAAAGCCAGCTGCCTGAGTTGCCAAAAATCAAACTTCTCTAACAGAGACTTCTGTACTAGGGGCTCCATTGTTGCATTGAGACAGGGTTCTGCCTCCTCCCTGATTTCCCACTCATTCACCACACTGGCCATCGGGAGGGTCGGGGGAGAGAGAGGAGGGAAGGGGTCTCTTTGCTTTACTCCTCTTTGCTTTACTCCTTCTTTAGACAAAGAAATTCACTCACCTCTGATACCATCTAGTGTGAGGACAAACACAAGGAACCATGCTTTAAGCAGCAGCTAGAGAACTCCCTAAGCAGGAAGTTTCTACATTAAGCTCCCTGCTGCAATGCATCCTGGTTCTCTCTGGTAACTGTGGAGGACCAGGAACTCTATAACAGAGAAGACTTCTACCCACTCCTCTCCTGGACTCCCTAACAGTGTGACTCAATTGAATCGCTGCCCAATGCTGTCCTGGAGCCCATTCAAAGAGCACAGAGGAATAGTAGCTTTTGGCTACATTCACTTTTTGGCAGGTTGACTTCTGATTGCCTGAGAGGGATGATGCAGGGTTTCCCCTCCCATCCCTTCTACACCAGCAGATCTCTCAGCCTACTAAAACCCTCAAAACCTAGCAGTCCATTTGTTAATAAAAATGCCAGCATTTCTATTCTGAGGGACTCCTTCCTAAAAGGAAAAATATGTCAGTGTCTTCTCCTTGGCATTTACTGTTCTGAAGTACAAATGAGAGCTCAAAGTGACACTAGGTGATTTAAAAAATTTTTTAATAAGATGTAGAACTGGAACACCCAATCCAACATCCTTTGAACTCTGGTGACATTTAGATCCAGATCCTCAATAAAGCTCACTGCTCTGGATAATCTCAGATTAGGCCTCACTTCTGGTGTTATATAGCACCATGCAGATCAGTGGCAGAGTGTAAATCAGTGGTTCTCAAACTTTTTTTTTTTCTGCAGACCACTTGAAAATTGCTGAGGATCTCGGTGGACCACTTAATGATTTTTTCCAAATGTTGTTTGTACCATTAGCTAACTATTGTAAAGAGCTTTGGATAAAAGCACTATACAAAAAAACCTTAATAATACTTATCTTTTTTTTGTTCTACAAATTAAAGCACACAACTCATATTTTAATCTCAGTAGTTTTACCTTTCTAATCCAATGGATGTGCCCTCTCTCCCCCACTACAGCAGCCCCCGAGCAGGGGCTGGGAAGGAGGGGGGGTCTCTCCCTCTCTCCCCCGCCATGGCAGCCCCCGAGCTGGGGCTGGGAAGGAGGGGGGGTCTCTCTCTCCCCCCTGCTGCGGCAACCCCCAAGCTGGGGCTGAGAAGGAGGGGGGGTCTCTCCCACTCTTCCCTACCAGAGTAGCCCCTGAGCTGGGGCTGGGAAGGAGGGCCGTCTCTCCCTGACAGCCGCAGCCCTGAAGCTGGGGAAAGTCACCTCTTTCTCTGGCCACCACAGCCCTGCACATCCCAAATTCCCCGCCCCCCCCCCCCCGTCTTCTCACCCCACTGCCCCCTCCCATCGATCCCCTTTTCCCAAGGCCACCACCTCACCTTACACGTGCATCTTCTCCAAGGTCCAGGCATCTAATTAATGGAGCCACGCCTGCGCGGCTCCACTAATTAGGTGGGTGGCCCTTCATTCTCTTCTGTGCGGCCGCCCAGAGGGAACTATCCGCGGATCACCTGAATGGAGCTCGCGGACCACTGTTTGAGAACCTCTGCTGTAAGTAATCAATAATGGTCCAGATCCTGAGGTCCTTACCCAATTTTCACTCGGTCCTTTCTCACCAGGCAACATCTTGGTCTTGGGAGTTTTGCCTCAGTAATAAGGAATGGGTTAAAACTGGGTCAGGCCCATGTTAGTTATTATTAGTTTATTGTAGCACCCACAGTATACTAGGTGCATTCTAAACAAACACAAGGGTAGGGTCCTTGCCTTACATACAGACAAGCAACCCCAAATGCCCAAATAGAGATACATTTGAAGCATTTTTGAAAGCAGGAATTCACAAAGATGTTCAGTAATGTGGCACACCACTGAGGCCATTTCAAGGCCTGCTTCCCTCTCAACGTCCCAGTCATACTCAGATTGGCAATCATAAACATCAACCATGGCAACTACTGGAGCTGCTTCCAAGGAAGAGCCTCTCAAATACACTCCCAACTGCAAAGCCACATCCTCCCAATGAATTCTCTCAAAAGTCAAAACTCACCCTCCACTACGCAATCAAATCAGTCCCCCCCAAAATCAATTGTCACCCCCCAACATTCCTAGTTTTCCCAATAGTGAAAGTCACTTTCCCTCTCCCCTAAATTCAAAACAACCTCCCATCATAATCAATTCTCCACTGATCAGTTCCCCTCACCCATAGACAAATCAAATTAATCTGCCCCCTGCCACCAGTCAAAATCAGTTCCAGCCCTCAGGCTCCCAGGGACTACTCCCCACAATCAAAATAGATTCCCCCATCCCTGACGCTCACACTTCTCTTTGCCAGGTTTGTTGCCCCTTCAGATTCCTTGACACCTCCTATCAGCAGCTCATTCCAGGGCTCTGGCTTTCTTAGACTTGCTGCTTTCTTCATCCCATCCTCTTCAGGGTCCTAGCTCCAACTTCCTCTTCATCCCACTGCCCTATCTAAAGTCCTAACTCCAATCTCTTGCATCCTCCTCCCCTTTCCCCATGCAGGGTCCACAATCTTGCCTTCATCTTCCCTTACCCCATCCACTGTCCTGCTCTGTTCTCCTCCTTCCTCACCCCTGTTGCCTGATCCAGCAGCCTTGCTGTAGCCTTCCCCTTCCACTCTATCACCCTGGCTCCTTCCTGCCCTGGCTTGGCTTCTCCGGAAGCATCTCCTTGGCATGGATCTTCACATGGTTCTCTTGGCAGCAGCTTCCTCATTGGCTCCTTCTGGTTCTTCAGTGCTGGCTCCACAGGTAGTGGCAGCAGCACCAGATGGCACCCTGTTACAAGGCAAACTCACTGACGAAACAACTCCTCATGGCAGAACACAGCCTTGTAGGGGTTCCTCTACTCTAGGGCCTCCTTGTCTGTCATTCTGGTTCTGCAGATTCTGTGGTCTAGCCCTCTGGCTAGATCATCTTTCAGTTCATTTGCCGTCTGGTCACCCTAGTCCCTTTCCAGAGGTAACAAGAGTCCAAACAGAAAACTCAAAGTCTAATGGCCTTTATGCCAGGCCGTCAGCCCCCATTTGGTACTCATCTGTCTTTGCCTCTTTCAGTTCCAAGGCTTATACCTCCCCTCTTGCTGTGGGAGTGGTAGGGGAACCTAGGCCTACCCTTTCCTCTGGGTTTCAGCCCAAGGACGCTGTGTTAGGCAGCTAAGGACTGCTCCTTACAATCCCATACTGGTGTTCTACCTTTTCCCTGTTTGTGCACATCTCTCACAGGGCAACAGCCTCCACTACTCCCGCTCTGAAGTTCTGTCTCTTCATGCAGCTTCTTTCCAGCCCACTGCTAAGGAGCTCCTTCAAGGGTGGTCCCAGCCTCATTGATAGCAGCTAGGGTATGCTTCACACAGCCACTCTCACTCCTGAAGGGAGAAGTCCCCACACCCCTCCTCCTTGGAGCTGGATTTGTAACTCCTGCCAGCTGGAGGGCCTTAGCCAGCTTCAGCTGAAGCCTTTCCTCCAATTAGTTCTGAGGTTCACCACACAAACCTCCCCCTACTGCTATTGCCACTGCTGTGAGGGATGAGGCAGCATATAGGCTGGTGTCCCTCCTAAAGCTCATCCCAATTGGCTGGGAGAGAGGGGAGCTTTCCCCATCCAATCTGCATGCTCTTGGTCCTGGTCCTTAAACAGAGGGTGACAGGATTTCCTCCCAAACACTATTTATTCCCAGGACTGCTTTCTCTCTACCACTATCTCCTACATTATTGTATATATCAAACCTCTCAAAATCATAAAGGGCCAGGCCACATGATGAGAGTGGACTGACCCCTAGGCATCACTCTCCTTAAAGGGACAGACTAGGTAATTCCACACTCACTTGATAGTGGTTCCTGGGTGGCTCTCCACAGTGGGGGCAGGTCCAGAAAAAAAACCCCTCTTCCAGTGGGGTTCCTCAGTGGCTCTTGTTCACTCCCTGCATGGCGGTTCCCCTGTATCCAGGATACTCTGTCTGGCAGTTCTGGGTTCAGGGGAGGTGAAGAAAGCAACTAAGCGTTTTCAAGCATCCTGACTAGAGCTGCACACAAGGGAGAAAAGCCAGCAGCAGCATGTGGCTGCCCCACTCTCCTCAGCTCACCAGGAAGGGCTGTACAGACCACACAGTTTTGGAACGTCTCTTTTAAACTATGGTTCTCTCTGCCAAGAGCTACTTCACCCTCAGCCATGGATACTTTAAAGGCAGGAGACTTATAGCTAGGCCTGATCCTCATGACTCTAGATCTTATTAATTAGTTTGGCATTGATCTGGGCAGCTTGCTATATGGCCACTAATGAGTTCTGACCGGTCCTGACCTGTGAGTCTCTTGTTCTTTTGTTACCAATTCAGGTGGCTCCTTACCCCTTAATAGACAGTGTTATCAAAGGGCTTCTGAATTCTGAGTCTGGATACAACTGAAACTGCCAGTGATATCATTCCCAAAGTCCATAATGGTGCCCATTGTTGAGCATTTCTTAGTTTTCTGAATTTCATTGTGTAGTATCGATAAGATATGACACTGAGTGCACTTGAGGGCGATGACTGTGCTTCTCACGTGGTTAAAAATCCTTCTGCCCCAGGCATGTTATAATCGCTGAGAAATGCACTGCCTGTCATGTGTTATTGCTTAATTCAAACCGATTAAAGGCAATAAAACAAGCATCCATTTAGAGCACATAATGCTTGTTTTGTATTAAAGATAACTGTGTATATGTGAGCTGACAGTTTTTAAAGCTCAGGCATCAAGGATTATAAGTTAATAAAACAGGCCATGAATAAACACAACAATAATATTTTATCTAAATGAAGGAGGGAGAAAAAGAATAAAGCCTGAAATAATACCTTCAAGCCTCATTAGGTTGGTATGTGTGTTACTGTCAAGTTAACAATCTCCTAGCAGGGTTGATGTGTCCATCAAAGAATTCTTCCTGAAAACCCAAGGAAAAATTATGTATCAGTAAACTAAAACCCGTTTTCCCCTATGATACACAGGGCCCAATTCTGACCTCTTTACACTGCAGTAAATTTAGAGTAACTGCTATAATATCAGAATCTGGCTTGTAATATTGATTGATTATATATATATATATATATATATATGTGTGTGTGTGTGTCTGTATATCAGAGGGAGAAATGTCTTTCTGTTTAATTTTTCCCTTGGTTTTTGGACAGAATTTTGTTGATGGACACATCAAAATGCTTAGTGATCTCTTTAATCAGGCCAGTGTGTGATTCAGCAGTGGCTGAATCTTTCTCCCACACATATACAAGCAGTTTCAGAAACCCTGCTGATGAGCTGAGCACAGGGGGGGAGGGGGGGGAGTCTTGTTTTGTTAATGTAATACTTTGCAATCAGGTCAGCAACGCTTCCGAGGCTGTTCTACCTGCAGCTCCCTGGTGGGATCATGGCTTTACAAAGCCTGTCTGGAAGCATGCATAATTTCTAGCAGGTAATGGAGGGATTGGTTTTTTTTTGTTTTTTTTTAAATGTATAAATCAGGTACCTACCAATTCAGCACCCACCCACATTGTATGGCCCCAAGAGATAAGTGGTACCTTAATACTTTGGAACCTGCAGTGCTCAGTGAAGGGGCGGAGAACTAAGCGGGTGAATTCATGCTGCAGTGCAGCTCAGAGCAGTGCACTAGGGATTTGTTAGTGAGTGCTGCAGAATGGATCCAGTACGTATAATTGTTCTCTATCCATCCTTCTTTCATTTACCTCTTTTCAAATTTCACGTTTTACTTCTTTTAACCTTTTCATTTCGAATTAAAAAAGAACAACCTCAGTCACCATTTTTGTCACGCTGAATCAACCCTGAGACGAAACCAAGCCAAGAAGTTCAGATCCAGATCTACTTCCATAACCTCCCATAAAGTACGCAGCTGGGATACCGTCAGTGTGCATTCTGCAACTTTAAATTCTAAGAATTCTGGTCTCAGGCAGTGGCCACTTTGTTCTCAACGATGCTGCACCCAACACAGGGAAGATTGAGCTCAGTGTGTTTGTGTGTCTCATGGCACAGATGCCAAGTTTTTCAGGTGTTTCATATGAACTCTCTTTCTCCAGTTTCATTGTATCCTTCAGTTCAGTTTAGTATGGTCGCAGGACTAATTAAAGCCAATGCGTCATCACAGCTTTGCTCAAACTGAAGGCTCACAAACCTTGGCAACCTTTATGCCATTTTCCAGTTTGTACCCGGACCTGAAAACAGGCAAATTTTTCCTGGGACAGGGTTTCATTGTGACATTTTTGCACATCTGTACTAAGGTACCACTGAGCCCTCTGACCTACCAGCCTGGGCTCCCTCTCTCACTGTGCTGCTGTGTCAAGCTGCAGACACGCTCCCAGTCCTACACCTTCACCAGCATTCACACAGGTAGGGACACACCCAGCTGCGGTTACATGCAGGCTCTCTGACTAGCCACTGCACGAACCAACAGTAGAAAGGCTAAAGCCAAGATAACTATCAGCTCCCCAGGCATGCTCTGGAGCATAAACCCCAAATTATGCCGTCTTGTGCTGCACAGGGAACTGTACAGCGTACGCTCATATTATTCACCCTCCCGTCCATGTGGAGAGGACTATGCAACAGCCTTTGATCTTCAATGTCCCATGAACTTCACTCCAACTTCAGATACAAAAATGATACACGCATATAAATAGGATAATCATATTCAGCAAATCATAACTTTTCCAATGACACCTTACATGCCCCATCTTGTACAAAATTCATCATAATTATGTCATAATTATATTATAATCATACAACTGTGACGTTGCACTCCATATGATTTTATGAAAATATGCTAATGAGTGTGAATATAATATCAGAGGGGTAGCCGTGTTAGTCTGGATCTGTAAAAGCAGCAAAGAATCCTGTGGCACCTTATAGACTAACAGATGTTTTGCAGCATGGGCTTTCGTGGGTGAATACCCACTTCTTCGGATGCAAGTAGTGGAAATCTCCAGGGGCAGGTATATATATGCAAGCAAGAAGCAAGCTAGAGATAACGAGGTTAGTTCAATCAGGGAGGATGAGGCCCTGTTCTAGCAGTAGAGGTGTGAAAACCAAGGGAGGAGAAACTGGTTCTGTAGTTGGCAAGCCATTCACAGTCTTTGTTTAATCCTGAGCTGATGGTGTCAAATTTGCAGATGAACTGAAGCTCAGCAGTTTCTCTTTGAAGTCTGGTCCTGAAGTTTTTTTGCTGTAGGATGGCCACCTTAAGATCTGCTATTGTGTGGCCAGGGAGGTTGAAGTGTTCTCCTACAGGTTTTTGTATATTGCCATTCCTAATATCTGATTTGTGTCCATTTATCCTTTTCCTTAGAGACTGTCCAGTTTGGCCGATGTACATAGCAGAGGGGCATTGCTGGCATATGATGGCGTATATTACATTGGTGGATGTGCAGGTGAATGAACCAGTGATGGTGTGGCTGATCTGGTTAGGTCCTGTGATGGTGTCGCTGGTGTAGATATGTGGGCAGAGTTGGCATCGAGGTTTGTTGCATGGATTGGTTCCTGAGCTAGAGTTACTATGGTGCAGTGTGCAGTTACTGGTGAGAATGTGCTTCAGGTTGGCAGGTTGTCTGTGGGCGAGGACTGGCCTGCCACCCAAGGTTTGTGAAAGTGTGGGATCATTGTCCAGGATGTGTTGTAGATCCCTGATGATGCGTTGGAGGGGTTTTAGCTGGGGACTGTATGTGATGGCCAGTGGAGTCCTGTTGGTTTCTTTCTTGGGTTTGTCTTGCAGTCGTTTGTCTTTTGTCCAGAAGCCTCCTACTGCAAGCCAAACCCAAGAAAGAAACCAACAGGATGTGGTTCAGACCTGGGTCTGTGTTTGCAGCAGGCTAGAATGTCTGGCTCAACAAGACAGGGTTCTGAAGTCCCAAGATGGCAGGGAAAATGGGCTCAGAGGTAGTCTCGGCACATCAGGTGACAGTCCCAAGGGGGTCTCTGTGACCGAACCCGTCACAACAACTATGAAGAATATGGGGTGCAATGTCACAGGGAGTGTTGGGAGCCTGTGGGGTGAGGAGTTGTGCGTAAGAGGGAGATGTTGGGGGTGAGTTGTGGGGCTGTGAAGGGAATGGAGGAAGTTGGGAGCCAGTGGGGTAGGTTGGGGGCCAGGATGTTAAGGGCGAGTGGAGGATGTTCAGGGCTTTGGTAGGTGGGCTTGATGCATTAGAGGCTGCCATGAACAGGACATGTGTGGGGGCTGTCAAGAGAAGTGGCAGCTGGTGGATGGTTGTTGGGGTATATGTGGGGTGCAAGGGCCGTTTAGGGGTCTGTTTGTGGAATGGGGTAGGTGTGGAGAGGGATATGTATGGGGTGAGGACATTTGGCTCATTAGCCCCTGGTGAGAATGAATCTCTTTACTCTGTTAGACTGTGTTTCCCTTAACTAGACTAGATGTACTGGCACACTCTGGTTCCTGTGCTATGTTTTGACAATGGAAAGTCATTGTCAACCTGATCTTATCAGCCTGTTAAACTGGATTTATGAAGTGGCTCAGATGTAGCTGGAGCATACCAGTCAGTCTTGCCTCATATGGGGTAGCATCAAATCCTATCCAAATAGTTTGTGCATCTTAGGGGTACTTAGAAGATATTACAGATGACAGTGAGGCCTGGCCATTTATCTATGTCAGGGTTCCCTCCCCACTCTGAACTCTGGGGTACAGATGTGGGGACCTGCATGAAAGACCCCTAAGCTTATTTCTAGCAGCTTAAGTTAAAAACTTCCCCAAGGCACAAATCCTTTCCTTGTCCCTGTATGGTATTGCTGCCACCACCAAGTGATTTAGACAAAAGTTCAGGAAAAGGACCAATTAGAGTCCCTATTTCCCCAAAATATCCCTCCAAGCCGCTTCACCCCCTTTCCTGGGGAGGCTTGAGAATAACATACCAACCAATTGCCTTTAATATAAGTACAGACCGGACCCTTTATCTTTAGGACACTAAAATCAATCAGGTTCTTAAAAGAAGAACTTTATTATAAAGAAAAAAGTAAAAGAAGCACCTCTGTACAATCAGGAAGGAAGGTAACTTTACAGGGTGATAAAAAGATTTAAAACACAGAGGACTCCCCTCTGGATTTAGCTTCACAGTTCTAAAAACAGGAATAAACTACCTCTTAACATAGGGAAAATTCACAAGCTAAAACAAAAGATAATCTAATGCATTTCCTTGCCTTTACTTACAATTTCTGTAATTTTAGATGTATCATTTCAGGTATGTTTTTAGGAGATGTTTTAACTGCTTGGTCTCTCTCTCCGTCCAGAGAGAGAACAAACAAAGAGAGCACAAACAAAACCTCCCCCCAGATTTGAAAGTATCTTCTTTCCCCATTGGTCCTTCTGGTTAGGTGCCAACTAGGTTAATTGAACTGATTAACCCCTTACAGGTAAGGCAATTCAGTGCAGCTGCCCTGTGTATATTTATGACAATCTAGATCAGGTAAAAATTCTCTGACATGGAAGCAGACATACCTGACTTAGTAATGTAAAATAGACGAAGTATTGTGATCTTTGAAAAGTGCTGAGAATATAGTTGCTTTAAAAGATTTGTTTACTTGTTTCTATTGCATAGCAGTATGGATCTTTTTGACAGAGACCACATTTTCAAGAATGCTCTGTATAATTTTGTCAACACTTGTTTGCATTTGGTGCATGCAGTTTGATTGGTGAATGCAAAACAAATGCTATTTGTGCTCAAATTGCAAGGTGTTCCCATGGGCAAAATTGTGGGTTCAGCTGTAAAGATTTGGGGCTTTGCATTACCCATTACATTACACCCTTTTACAGCAGTGCAACTCCATTCATTTAGTTCCAATAGAGTTATACAAACTTGAAACTGAAGTAACCCTTGGGCTTTTTGACTAACTACATGTGTGCTTTGGATGTGCCTTGCTCTTAAGTTTAAAGTTCCGCATATAAAAGCCGCGTTGTGTGTGTTTCAAGTGGATATGATAGATGTATTTATTACTTCTGTGTGAAGTCTTGTAAATGTTGTTGCACAGATTTTCAGTTAGAAAAAATGTACTGGTAAATTGTTAGTTGATTTTGAGTATGGGTGCTCTGTCTTATGGTGATATCACACACAAGATTGATTTTTTTTTTAGACTATCAGAATTAGCAACTTGTGACAGAATTAGCACTTGAGATAATTTCTGCAGGGCTCTTGCACTATAAAATTAAGCACTACATTATTGCCTTTGAGAAATATATTTGTTTGTATTGCTAGAAATTTATGTACTGTTTTAAAACATTGATGCTAGAGCTGCTAAACATGGAAACAAAAGGAGACTAGTGAGAAAATTGCCAAAAGGAGTCTTATATAAAATTGATTGGAGAAAATTGCCAAAAATTGATTAAAAAAAACACCTGTCACTACATTGATGTGCCCACAACACTGTCAGTCACCAATGACAAAATCACCAAATATTTTGGCAGTGACTGTGTTGAAAATTATTTTAATCCTCATACCCCCAAGACATTCAAACTCGATAGTGCTCAAAGAGTAATGCATGAAAATATTAATGTTCAGCATGAAAATATTAATAACCCCACAGCAACCAGTGATATATTAATGACTGATTCCAGTGAAGTTCAAACTGAGTTATTTAGAGAAAATTCCACTGACAAGTCAAGATTTAGTGCAGAAACTTTAAGTTCAGAACAGAAATGTTTTATTGTAAAACACAGCCCGTGTCAGGCTAAGGAGCAGTCTCTTGTCACTCTAAGACAAATTGATGCTTTTCAGCATCTTATTATGAAACTATGTCAAAGGCTAAAATCAAACTTCAACTAACCTGGTTATGTTATTCTCCTGTGCTAGACAAAAGTTACCGTCAATGCTATTGGCTTTTTGGGGGTTGGAAAAAAAAAATCAGATGACTCAGCATGGATAAGTGGAATGAGAGACTGGCAGCATTTATCTCGAAATAGAGCAATACACAAAACATCTGATTGTCATGTCAGTGCTTGCTTAGCACTTGATTAGTTGTGCTTGCATAGTAGCATTGACAAAGATCTCAAATTAAAAATAAGGAAACAGGCCATTTACTGATGGCAGGTCCTTGATCATATCGTTAAAATCAGCCTTACTTTAGCTATGTCTAATCTTCCATTTGCAGGTTAGAGAGAGATTATTGGTGAAGGAAACAGTGGCAGCTTCTTGTCTATTGTAGAATTATTGGCCAAACATGATCCTGTTTCTGAAGAACTCAAAAGGAAGCCAAAGGCTCGCCAATGTATCTCAGCCGGGAAATTCAAACTTAGGTCATATAGTTACTGTCAGACCAGGTTATAGAAAATACTGTTAGTGACACCCATGAATGCTCTGTTTTACTCAGGGAGTATAGACAGAACCCAGGACTTATATAAAATTGACCAGCTAAGTCAGTTTTTCAGTATGCTACTATAGAAAATATGAAAATGCAATCCTGCCAAAATAAATATGAATGAGCGTTTTCTAGGATTTCACGAAGTAAGTGGTCAAGCAGGTGTTAATCTTGAAAGTGATATCATCAAGCATATTGAAGACAACAAGTCTAGAACTATCAAAAATACAAGGACAGGGATATGATGGTGCTGAAAATATGAGTGGAATTATTCTGGTGCATAAGAAAGAATTGCTGCGAAAGAACCAAATGCAAGGTATGTGCACTGTGCTGCACACAATTTGAATCCGGTGTTAAACAATCCAGTATGGACAATCACAGAACTTCAAACTTGTATGATTTAGTTGTGCCATTAGATACATTTTTGACTCTAGTTTTAACCAAGGGGCTTTGCTCTCTTCTTTTGTAAGCAAATCTGACCTAACTCTGAACAGAATTTGGCCTACATGTTGGTCTTCTCATTATGATTCTTTGGTTTCTTTGTGATATTGATACAGAGATATACTTAAAGTCCCCTTATCTCAAGTTATTGTTAAGACACTTATCACTGTTTTTCAGACTGAAGTTCTGGAAGCAATAAATGTGTGCAAGATGTTGCAGTCGGAAACTCAGGAACTGGGCAAAGCTGCAGAAATGCTATAAAATGCATATAATGTAATGGAAGGTTTCAGAAATAGTTTTTCTTATATCAGACAATCAGCCATCAAACTTGCACATACATGGGGAGTACAAAGTAAGTTCAAATCTAAGCAAGCACCGAAAACTAAGCATCATTTTGATGAACTATCAGCTAACTGGAGATTAACAGATCCAGAAAGTCAGTTCAAAGTAAATGTTTTTTACTAAAGTATAGACCAGGGGTCGGCAACCTATGGCACGCGTGCCAAAGACGGCACGCGAGCCAATTTTTAATGGCACGCTGCTGCCTGCCGGAGCAGCGTGCCATTAAAAATCCTGCCCGGCCCGTTCTTCTCCGCCCCGCCCCCTCCTCCCGGCGCGGCAAGCTGCGGGGTCTGCGCTACCGGGCCGGAGCGCCCGGCTGAGCACAGCAAGCCGCCAGCCCCTCCCCCGCCTTCCCCCCTCCCCTGGAGCTTTGCCGGCGCGCGCAGCGCTCTAGGGCCAGGGCCGCCCGCTCCTGCCGGGCAGTGTTGGCTCCGTGGGGAGGCAGACATGCTCTCCCCTCCCCATAAGCCATGCCGCCCCGTGCACAGCGCTCTGGGGGCCGGGGCTGCGCGCTCCCGCAGGGCAGTGCTTGGCTCCGCGGGGAGGCAGACACGCTCCCCCCTCCCCTGGAGTCATGCCGCCCCACGCGCAGCGCTCTGAGGGGGGGTTGCCCGCTCCCGCGGGGCAGCGTATCTGGCTCTGCGCGGAGCAGAACATGATAAGGGGGCCGGGAGGGTTGGATAAGGGGTGGGGGCAGTCAGGGGACAGGGAGCAGGGGGGGTTGGATAGGGGGGTGCGATCCCGGGGGGTGGTTAGGGGCGGGGGGGGCTCTGGAGGGGGCAGTCAGGGAGCAGGGGGGGGTTGGATGGGGCATGGGAGAAGAAGCGGGGGCAGGGTCTTGGGGAAGGGGTGGGTGGAATAGGGGTACACACACCCCAGTCCCCTGCCCTGACCCCCACCACACACACCCAGCCCTCTGCTCGCAGCCCCGCCCCCCCCAGGCCCCTGCCCTGAGCCCTGTACCCCCCTCATACACACCCAGCCCTCTGCTTGAGTCCTTCACTCCCCCTCCACGACCCCAGCCCTGACTCTGGCACCCACACACATACCCAGCCCTCCCACACCCCATGCACCCCCCACGACTCTTGCACCCCCCACATCCCCAGCCCCACCCTGAGCACCAAATGGGAGCTCCTGCACACACACACTCCCACACATTCCCACCTGCACCCCTCGCACCAAATGGGAGCTGCCCAGGTAAGTGCCCCACACCCAAACCTCCTGCCCCAACCCTGAGCCCCCTCCCTCATTCTAGCTCCTGGCCAGACCCTTCACCCCCAGCCCTGTGCTCAGTGCACTCCCACCCTCAGCTCAGTGCAGAGAGAGGAAGAGAATGGGCCAGAACCAGGGAGAAGGTAGGTATCCACTGTATGTGGGCAGGGCCGGGACCCCAGACCGGCAGCGGGCTGAGCGGGTCTGGCAGCCGGGATCCCGGCTGGCAGGAGCCGGCGGATGGAACTCCTGAGTGGCAGTGGGCTGAGCCGCTCAGCCCACTGCCGGTTTGGGGTCCCAGCCGCCGGCCCCGCACAGCCCGCTGCCGGTCTGGGGTTCTGGCTGCCGGACCCTTGCCAGCCGGGGTCCCGGCCGCAGGCCCCACTCAGCCCGCTGCCGGCCTAGGTGAACAGAACCCCAGACCAGCAGCGTGCTGAGTGGGCCGGCGGCGTAAGATCAACATTTTAATTTAATTTTAAATGAAGCTTCTTAAACATTTTGAAAACCTTGTTTATTTTACAATACAACACTAGTTTAGTTACATAATATATAGACTTATAGAGAGCGACCTTCTAAAAAACATTAAAATGTATTACCGGCATGCAAAACCTTAAATTAAAGTGAATAAATGAAGACTCGGCACACCACTGCTGAAAGGTTGCCGACCCCTGGTATAGACAGTCATAGCACAGCTCAACCATTAGTTCCAAAGCCTGAAATTAATTGTGCATGGCTTTCCCTCTATTCAGCCCCAGTTTCTTGTTTCAAATCTTCTGAAGACGATGTCCATGCAGCTGAAGTGGCTTTGGCTTTGAGAGGGCCTGCAGAACTGCCTCCACATTTCACAGCTCAAGTTATCACTTAGCTTGCCCTTGAAATATGAAAAAAAAAAGAAATTGCCAGCAGTGAAAGAGCCAACACCAATGCTGAGAGTCGGAAAAAAACAAAGAAACGAAAAACATTCTTATCCAGTTTTCCTGATGTTTGCACTGCATGCATGCTGTTTCTAACCATTCCTGTTATTCTATCCACTAGTGAATGATCTTTTCTGTTTTTAAAGCTAAAAATTGATTAAAAACTTTATTCATTCTACAAGGAAACAAGAATAACTAGAGCTAACCGTTCTCTCAGTAGAAAATAAATGAGCAAAAAAAGTGAAATTTTGTATAAATGTGTACATAGCTTGTGTGTGTGTAGGTAGCCTGTATATCGTGTTTGTGTATTTATGGCTAAGATGGATATGTTCTGATTTTCCAAGAGGATAAAGCTAAGCAAAAATGTAGATTTCTCTGAAGTGGGACGGGGGCTCCTAGCTTATTCTTGCACCAGGGCCCTCTGGAGACTTGTTATGCCACTGGACTTCAGTTCAAGTACTCATCATGGGGGCTACCTTATAACCCCGTCATGCTAGACTACTTATGTAATTCATAGTGATGACACTAAAAAAAGGACAATTCTGAAGCATCAGAGATATGACACCACTGCAAGAGCTCAAGAGAAATGAAAGCCATGGAAAAGTACTTTTCTAACAGAGATCCTTCAAGGGGTTGGTGAAACAATGAAAAGTACGTCAAATGCTAGGACAGTCAAGGCATATTATGCTGTGTGAGGGTTTACGCCCCTCCTGACAGGGCAGCACGGCCTAGTGGCCCAAGTCCATAGAAGTAGCCCCTGGTTGCAGGGCAGCACGGCCTAGTGGCCAGAGTCCATAGAAGTAGCCCCTGGTTGCAGGGCAGTAGGACCTTACTACTGGCTCAGCTGGGGGGTCCTACCGAAACACGCTGAGGCTCACCGGGGGCAAGGTACCAGTCCATCACCACCCCCCCAGGTCACTTCCTACCGGTTCAGGAGTTGGGGTCTCCCACGAATCCCACGGTCCTCCGCAGGTCTCCAGGTCCATCGCCTCCCCTGGTTCCTCCTGCAGTAGGGGTTCATGCTGGCCTGTAGAAGCCTCTGTCCCCAGCAGCTTCACAAATGTTGGCTGGTCCTCCGCAGGAGCTTCCCGGTTACGTCCTTCCCCTGCGGCCACCCACCCAGACTGAGCTGAATTCCCTCTTTTTATACTCCCACAGCATTTGGAGCATGCCCAGTACGAACGGGGCAGGACTTCCTCCGTCAGAGCTACTGGTCTGATGCCGCTGGGGCTAGTGCGGGGCGGGGCTGCCCCGTCACATGCTGTATAAGCAAGTCTGACTGACTTTGCCTACTTTAAGTGATCCCCTAACCTAGAACTGTCAGGTGTTGTTATTTCCAGCAGTCTTTGAGTCCCTTGGTTATCCATTTAGGGTTCACACATGTCTTTGCTTCCTTAATAGGCAGATCTATTTGCAGGCAGACCAATTATAGTTAAATATGTAACCTGGAAAGGAAACATATATTCATAGTTTACACATCCCTGAGGAGATAATTGTAAACACTTAAGCATTCAGCATTAACTTTTGGCTTGACTTTTGTTACATGATGGTAAAATTGTTAGAACAAATTAGACTGAAATTCACCTTTGTTTTGCAATACCTTGTCTGTCTGACAGCATTAAAGAATGTGTTGCCTATGCAGCAGCTCACTGTAGCAAATTGACTTGCTAACGCCTTTAGCAATAAGGGGCTAAAAAGGGACCACTTATGACACAGTTAAAGAATATGCACTGTCAAAATGTGGATGCCTATTGCCCACTCAATAGATAACATCTCTCTCTAGTCTGCAATGACTACAGCTACCACAATGAGTTTTTCATATAACAGATGGCAACAAGTGCATTTGCAAACAAGACTTTCTGTTCTGACAATCAAATAAAGTTGAATGTTCATTATCTGAAGCTCTCTATTACTAAAAACAGGGTCATGTCCCTCAATGTACATCATATTGAAAATTCCCTTGACTCATTCACCTTTGTCACCCATGCTATTCTGATCATGGTGGCATTGTAGTTTAAAATAAGGAGGAGAGCTCCCAATTCCCCCACGATCACCAAAGTATTCAGGGACACGTCCTTCTCCTTCCCACATCCTACTTTCCTGTGTGGACTTGGCAATTAAATCACTGTGTTTCTCTGCTGCCCTCCTGCATCATGCTTATTGGCAGCTAACGTTAGACTTACTGTTGCAATGCTGCTAAGTCCCTTTGTGGATCTAGCCCATAGTAATTTTCCCATATGGCTACTCAACTCATGTCCCTTGCTGACAAACCAACAAAGCCTTGCAAATACGCAGTGTGTGAACCCGAATCTTGCCTAAATTTTGCAATGATATCTGACTATGGGGAAACCAGATTCATTCAATCTGGAGCCTAATTTGAAATTGAGGGCCTGCACTTCCACTCTAATTGATTCTGATACAGAAAAAAAAATGAACCGAACACAGAATGCATTCAGCTCTAAGACCTTGTCTAGACAAATAGCTCTGGTTTAATTAAACCACTTTTTTTAAAACTGGTACAAGTGGTTGCATATACACTCTTGTTTCCATGGTTTATTCCAGTGAATTAAGTGTAGTTTATTTCATTTTTTCGTAAAATGTTTCCTAATTGACTAAAGTGAAACTGAAATAAGTTTGGTTTAAGCCAAAATAATGGAACTGAATTGGTTTGACTAAATCAGTTTAAAATTATACCGTAATTTAAATCAGTGCAACTCCTAGTTTAGACAAGATCAAAGTCTGGGACTACCCTGAGACTCTGCTCCCTTAGAATATTTATAACAGCAGAGAGAAAGTGATTCGATACCCGTAAGGCCCAGATTGTCAAAAGGTATTTAGGCACCTAAATAGCTTTTGAGGATCTGGACCCTACTGACAAAAGTGCATGGTGGGCTTGTCTACATAGGAAAACTACACTAGTTCAACTAAAGGTGTTATTTTAAATCAATTTAGTTAAACCATTGCAAACCTTGTGTCTACACTCTTATTTCAGCTTAAGAGTGGCTTCTTTCCGTTTACTTTAAGTTGATTAGAAATTGACTTGAGCTGAAATGAGAGAGTAGTGTACACTGGTTTAACTAAATGGCTTTTAAAGAAGTGAAACCTGTGCAACTTGTGTGTTTAGACAAGGCCTATGATAGTGCTTGTGTGTTAGAGGTGTGTTAGAAATGCATTCTGGTCCATGACTAGGCCTCCTTGGTGCTAGGGTAATACAACTAATAAATAGAGATCAATCACATTCATTCTGCTGCTGGCACGTTAAGAGCACAATGACAAAGGAGTACAAAAAAACAAACAAAAACACTGGGGCTGGGACTTCCAGGCTAATAAAGACACTTTCCTAAATTGGTTACCTATTCACCACAGCTTTATTAATAAAACACACTTACGTAACAACACGCAACTGTCTAGACACATGCACACAAAGCTTTTGCCAGAATTGCCATTCATATAAAATTGGAACAGGAATAGAAAAACAAATGGGAAAAGAGATAGTGTAAAGCAGGAATCTGCTTCCATAGTACAGAAAAACAATCAATAAAAATCGGTGCAAAAGTTATTAAAGAAGAAAACATACATGATAGAGAGATGAATGTAATAGTTGATGATCTGGGGTATTTTCACATCTAATTTGGTAGGTGAGGACATTTTGTTTATATTTTTCAGTCTTCTGTGGGTGGAAATCAAATATTTCAAGGAAATATTCCTGGGTTGAGAGAATGAAGGGTTATGATATCTATTCATATGAAACGAAGATGAGTCCGTAGAAGGGAATAGCTAATTGGTGTAAGCATCAAGCCCAGTTCTGTGGCCTTTTGTTACACATGAGATCAGAATCACAATAGTCCCTTCTGGCCTTATAATCTGTGAAATCCTGGCATTGACACAAATATAAAGTGCGGTGTAAATTTAGAAATTGAATACCTTCCTGAATCAGGGCCTTAAACATGTGAGTTGTCCTAATGAGTGATTTATGTCCTGATGCTTTGTGAATGATTAGGGGCAGAAGCAGAGAGGTTCATCTCGTTTGACAGCTGTAAGTGTAAGCATTCCAGTGATGACCACTATTCACTTCCAGCCCTCAATAGACCAGGGGTGGCCAAATTTACCGACCCTCCGAGCCGCATATGACAATCTTCAGAAATTCGAGAGCCGGGGTGCTCCTGCTGGGGCTCGGGGCTTCAGTTGCGCAGGACATGCCTGCCGGGGCTTGGGGAGGGGGGGCGAGGGGGTCATGTGCCCTCCAGATTTTTGCCAGGGTTTGCTGGCTCCGCTCAGTCACATGGTGTGGCCGGGCGCCCTTCCCTGCACAGCAACTGCTGGAGCTGGATGTGGCTGTGGGGAGAGGCAGCAGCAAACAACTGGGAGCTGCAGGGAGGGGCCGCTGAGGGTAATCAGCAGCTCTATCTTACACTGGCGTTGGGTGGTGCAGAATCAGGAGGACACAACTAGTTTCTCCCTAATGTATCCCTCTCTAGCGCCTCCCTCCACCCACAAAAAAACCCACCAACTATGTCTGAGCAGATGAGAATTTAGCTCCCAGCCTTTGGGCCTCATTTTAATTTGGACCTCAAGACTTTCAAGTCAGGAAATGTATTTCCTCATTTTCCTATCCAAGTTTTATGGTTTGTGTAACCATTTTATTCATTGTCAGATTCTCTTATTTGTCAGTAACCTTTTCAGCTTCCATCCCCTCCCTAGGAATTCCACATGGATATTGCTCCTTCCAGTTAGTTAGAAGGGACCCTTTGGAAGTGGAACTCATGTTAGCCATGGTGTGTATGGAAGAGAATATCTAGGCACCACAGTCTCCTTGGATGAGCAGTGCAGGTAGTAGTGGAGGAATGTGTATCAAGTTGGTACTGGAGAATTCTTTCTACCTACTGCTGCTTTGGAAATAAATAGAGGTGTGTGACATTACACCCCATATTCTTCATAGAAATATGGTTATGATCTGAATATGGCCTAACATCTATTTTATGCAAGATGGGTCTTGTAAGGTATCATTGGAAAGGTTATGATTTACTGAATGTGATTATCTAATTTGTTTGCATGTATCATATCTGTATCTGAAGTTAGGAATATTGACTATGTAACAATTACAACTGTGGTTACACTTGGGGACGCCCACCAGACAATAAGCAATCAGCCTTGATGGGTCATTAGAAAAAGACAATGATGTGGATCTCCCATCTTTAAAGATGTGGATCTCCCATCTTCCTGGAGTTCCTTCCTGTGGACATTGCAAATAAACCTGGTTTCATGGTTGCTTCAACACTGCAAGTTCAGGTGATAATATCACCTGATGCAAAGTGCCATCTTGGACACTGCTGGTACTTTTCCACTGGAAACAAAGGGATCCCACCTTATGTAAATTCTATTTAAGGCTGGAGAGTAAGGCAAACAGGACTCTTCTCCATTGCCTTTCTGCCCAAGAAGAAAGACTGCTGAATGTACCCAAAGAGACAAAGGAACTGAGCTGTGGGAAAGGCAAGGGCTGAGTCCCAACTAAGACAGAGGTGTCTAGTCTATAAAGAGATATAACTGGAACTCTAAGCCACAAAAACTCTGCAACTTGCCTAAAAACAACATTTAGGGTGAGAAATTACATTTTGTAACCTGTTTCTTTAGTGAATCAAGCTTAGTTTGCGTGTTTTGTTTCATTTGCTTAGTGATCTGCTTTGTTTTGTTTACTATCCCTTATGATCACTTAAAATTTACCTTTTATACTTAATAAACATATTTCTTGTTTATAACATAACACAGATTGTTCAGTTTATAACTGGAAGGTCAAGAAGCTGTGCATCTCTCTCTTTACATTGAGGGAGAGGGTGATTTTTTTATGAGCTTGTGCTATGCAGGTCTTTCTATACAGCACAAGACAATATTAGCTGGGGTTTATCTCTCCACAGTGGGTGTGCACCTGAGTGCTGGGTGAATCCTCTCGCACAGATCTGACTGCAGTCTGTGTCTGCAGCTGGGTGTGGTCTTGCCTGGGTGCATGCTGGAAAGGGGCTTGAGAGCCTGGCACAGCAACCCAGTATAAGGGAAACCCAGGCTGGCAGGGCCGGAGGGCTGAGTGGGACCTCAGCACATCAGGTGGCATCCCAGAAGGGGGGTCCAATCCGTCACAAGGTGATTACAGAGATTAAGGGGGGGGAAATCCATCAAACCCAAAACAAATGGAATTGGAACAGCACAGTTCAGGTTGTGTTTTCTTTGCTTTTTTCTTTGCTTTTTTACCTCTTGCTTGTCTTGTGATGCTTCCACTTACATACAGCATTCTTTCCCAAGGTAGCATTTCCCTTAATAACCCAATCTGAACAAACTGCAGCTCATCAGAGTTGCAGGTGCAGAATACAACTAGGTGTATTCCCCTTGTAATCCTTTACCTACAAACAAGTCAGTAAGTAGAAAATCTTCATTTCCATGGGACACCCTATGACAAGGAAGATCAAGCTGCTCTGTTCTTCAGTTATCACTGTTGTCCCCTCTCTGCAAGATTAATAAGCATTACTGTGACTTGAGATTTCTGTCCAAGGGGGAGATTGCCATGCTCTTACGCTTCTTTCTGTATGGTTAGCAACAGCTGCAAGCAATTATTATTATTATGGTAAAGTTACAGTATGATCTGTGTTTCTCAATCACCATTAAGAACATCAGTATTGGGCCACGAATGGGATTGTGTCGATGCACATAGCCGGATTTGTGCATGCATTCTTCCCCACTTCCAGGGAACAACTTTTTCCCCTTCAGGGCAGGCAAGATTATGTGCTGAGATAAAAGGAGAGTTTACAAGACAACATTGATTTAATGATGTTAATAAACCATAGTTATTAGTTCAATTATATAAAAGCAGGTTACACTGCCAAACCTGATAGCAGGGGATGATTAATACAAATGAAACTCATGCTCTTTAACTTATTCAGTTCTCCAGGCAGGGAGCAAAATATCTGAGTTTATCTTCTTGTAAATGGCTCTGAAGGATTGGTTCTGACTTGTAAATGGCCTTCTGGTCAAAAATGGAAGTCTCTGTCTGCTTGTAAATTGGAAGGAAATTGCCCTGAACCTGTAGTTACTGTATGCCTGGCTGAGGGGTGAGAGCACTTACATTTTTGTATTGAAAAGCTTGACCAGAAGATGAAAAGGGGGAAAGAGTGCTTAAATTTAGACTGTTTTAGAGAAAAAAAAATTTTTTTTAAATAGACTGGCAAATCATAATGCTCCAAAATGTAGGGGTGAGCCTGGATACCCCAACTGGCCTTTTATTGTCATGCCATGTTAGTATGTAAGAATGTCAAGGCAGGCAGATTGCTCAATTGGCAGAATTCTTCATGCTTCTTTCTAGGAAAAAAAGCAAAAACCCTGCCAATTCAAGGTCCACTTTTTTCTATTATTATTTACTTGTAGTGCTGCAGGGTCAGAGCCCCCCATTGTGCTGAGTGCTATATAAACACATAGCTAATAGCTTCCAACCTACATTAAAATGAGAACAATAGGAGTCACAACATAGTTGAAGTCTGTCTGCTTTCTACTTAGTATTTTATTGAATTTGATTCAGTCGTGTGATTCTGTCTGAGCAGATCTGAGCTGCTTTTGAATATGTGTCCAACACCTAGATGCTTGCACAGAAGGGGTTTTTTTTATGTCCACATCTAATTATTGTTGGATCCCATACATGGAATAACTAGCTCTTTTAGTGTACAAATATCCAAACCAGCTTTTAAAAAATGATTTTAAAAGTCTCACTCCTAGTCCTAGATCTTTCTTACCAAGTTTTACATCAAAGTGAGTTTTTACAGTTGAAAAAAAATAGAAATAAACTGTTAATTATCTTGGTAGTAATGGGCACCTCTATAATTAGTCTGATGTGTTTGACAGTACATTTTTCACACAAAAACTGACCACAAAAATACTTCTTGGCTGACCTAACAACCTTTCTGTTTGACAGCCCATATGTGAATGAGAGAGAGAGACCATCTTGTGTCTAGTGGCTGGATACGATTTGGCAAGACATAGTAGTTTGAAATTAATGTATTGGTAGTATAGATCAAAGAGCTGATTAAAATATTTTAGATCCTGAACTGGGGTAAGAAAGTTAGCCCCACAAGTTCTGCTTGTACATCATTTTCAAAACAGGATTCCAGGCTCTTGCTTCCTTCATCTGCCCAGTATCAATCTTCCCATTGTGACTTGCTCTGTTCTGGTATGTCAGATCTCAGATTCTCTCTCAGCAGCTAGCTCAGCACTCAGCAAACCTCTGATTCTTAACATCCAGAGCACCTGCCATTGCAGCTTTTGGATCTCCTTCGGTTAACCATACTTGTGTCTCTCCATTAGATCACGATTAATTGCAAATACATTTACCTGTATCTGTGGCATACTTACTGGGGAAAACTGATATTGATCTTAATTGAACTAATTCTGCAGTGCAATGAAAGTTGTAGTGTAAACCTACACGTATGACCTTGCATTTGGTTGTAGTGTAAACCGTCTATCCAAATCTTTTGGGATACCACCAAACAGAGATTATTAAACTCTTGTATTTTTGAGGTCATCTGAATTCCAACATCGTTTCTGTAATTTTTTTAGTGAAGATTATCACATTTAGTTATGCTAAAGAAAAAAATATAAAGCCAACACCAGCAATACAGGTGGGAGTGGGGGGAATGGTACAAACAGCTGGGAAGAAAGCATGTGGTCATCTGTTCTGTTCCCCCCACTCCCACCTGTATTGCTGGTGTTGGCTTTATATTTTTTTCTTTAGCATAACTAAATGTGATAATCTTCACTAAAAAAATTACAGAAACGATGTTGGAATTCAGATGACCTCAAAAATACAAGAGTTTAATAATCTCTGTTTGGTGGTATCCCAAAAGATTTGGCTAGACGGTTTACACTACAACTTTCATTGCACTGCAGAATTAGTTCAATTAAGATCAATATCAGTACTAGCAATTATCTATGTAATTTCAGTACATTTCATTGCAGGCATTTCAGTGTGGCAATGTTTTGGTGCAACTGCACTTCATCCTTATTATCATCTGTGAGATACAGTCTGGAGATAAGAGAAACTAAATCATTCAAAGGGCTGTTTTGGGGCCCAATCCTAAACTATTAAAGTCAATGAGAATTTTACCATTAGCTACCATGAGAGCAAGATCCCGGCTTTAGTTGCTTTTATACTTGAAAATGTTCAGATGAAATAGAACTTTAAAGCAGTCTGTAGTGAGGCAGAGTGGCCTCCCTCTGGACTGGAGAGTGAAGGAGCACTACACTCCCCTTGGTGGGTGGAGCCAAACCCGCCCCGCCCAAAGTATAAAAGGAAGGCTCCGCAGCTCAGCTGGGCCGGAGCCAGCGGAGGAGATGGATGCCTCTGCCTTGCAGCGGCACCCAGGAGCAGACAAAACTTTGCTGATGAAATGTCACTTGATAATTCAGACAGTACAAAATTATGTGATCTGCGTACTAGCACACTGGGCCAATGGCAAACACCATTGGTCTGTAAAAAGGATAGGTCCTCTTACTCAGGCAGATGCTGCTTATGTATCATACATGATATATCAAGTGTAGAACTATTGGAAGATTAGACTCAGAGGTTAAGGCCAGAAGGGACCACTCTAGATCATCTAGTCTGACCTCCTGTATGCCACAGGCCAACCGCACCACCCAGCACCTGCACACTAAAACCAGCAACCAAAATTAGGCCAAAGTATTACAGCCCACAGGAGACTAGACTATTGCGTGTCACAGGCACAGACTAGGAGGGACCGAGTTGTACCAGTGCTTGAGGCCCCTGTTATGGCAGGGAAGTTAAACGGGATATGCCCAGATAACCCTGGCAAGCGACCCACAGCCAATGCTGCAGAGGAAGGTGAAAAAACCCTACGGTCACTGCCAATCTGCCCGGGGGGGGGAATTCCTTCCCAACCCCACACTGGATGATCAGTTAGACCAGGGGTCTCAAACACAAGGCCCGCGGGCCGCACGCGGCCCGCAGGGTTATCGCATGCGGCCCGCAAGCTCCTCACGGCCCCCCCCGCCCTCTCCCAACGTTTAGCTAGAGCGGCTGCCTGCCTGCCCTGCCCCCGCACCGGGAAGCGGCTGGAACCCGGGGGAGGAGGGGCGCAGGGGTGTGTGTGGCTGTTGCTTCAGGCACCGCCCCCAGCAGTTCCCATAGGCCGGGAATGGGGAACTGTGGCCAATGGGAGCTGCTGGGGGTGGTGCCTGAAGCAACAGCCACACACACCCCTGCGCCCCTCCTTCCCCAGCTTCCAGCCGCTTCCTGGTGCGGCGCGGCGGCAGGGCAGGCAGGCAGGGAGCCTGCCCTGCCCCCGGTGCGGGTCGGGCTGGAGCCCGCCCCCCCGCACTCCTCCTGCACCCCGACCCCCTGCCCTGAGCCCCCTGCCGCACCCTGCACCCTGACCCCCTGCCCTGAGCCCCCGCCACACCCCACACCCCTCCTGCGCCCCCTGGGGGCAGGGAGGGGGCAGAGTTGGGGTGGGGATTTCAGGGAAGGGGTTGGAATGGGGGCAGGGAAGGGGTGGGAAGAGGCGGGGCAGGGGCGGGGCCTCATGGAAGGGGTGGAGTGGGGGCGGGGCCGAGGGCGGCGGGGAGGAGGTGTCAGTAAATGCGGCCCTCGGCCCAATGTACTAGTCCTCATGTGGCCCTCGTGGTCATTTGAGTTTGAGACCCCTGAGTTAGACCCTGAGCATGTGAGCAAGAACCAGCCAGCCAAGCACCTGAGAGAGAGAGAGAAAGTTCAATGCCACCTCAGATCTCTGGCCTACCCCACCTAGTGCCCCATTTCCAGACGTGGCCATCCCTGATGCTTCAGAGCAGTGGTTCTCAAAGCTGGGCCGTCGCTTGTCCAGGGAAAGCCCCTGGCGAGCCTGACCAGTTTGTTTACCTGCCGCGACCTCAGGTTCAGCCGCTTGTGGCTCCCAGTGCTGTGGGAAGGGCAGCCAGCACATCCGTCAGCCTGCGCCACTTCCCGCAGCCCCCATTGGCCTGGAGTGGCAAACCGCAGCCACTGGGAGCCGCAATTGGCCGAACCTGAGGACGCAGCAAGTAAACAAACTGGCCCAGCCCACCAGGGGCTTTCCCTGGACAAGCGGCGGACCAGCTTTGAGAACCACTGCTTCAGAGGACAGAAATTAAAAAAATCTCCCAGAATACACTAGGAAGAAAAAAAAATCCCTTCTTGACCCCTGCAGGTGGGCAGCTGAAACCCTGAAGCTTGAGCTTTAGGAACACAAGACAAACCATAAGTGTTTGTTGAGTCCTGCCCCCCACCATCACAAGCTACCCTGTCATACAACTGCACTCATAAGTTTGTTCAGCTCTCTCTTAAAACTAATTACATTGTTTGCCCCCACAACTCCTATTAGGAGGTTGTTAGAAACCTTATTTTAATTTCCAGCCTGTTATTGGCCATGTTATTGGTCTGATACTAGACAAGAATGGTTCTTCTTAGCATATGTGCAACATGCCTCAGGCAGCATGTGACCAGGATTCATCACCGAATTTGGTCAACTGGTTGGATCATTAGCTTCTCCAGCTTGGGCCAGGTATTGATGGGGAGTGTGACATGAACACTGATCCATGCCCCTCACAAGAATGGTGAAGTTATCAATCATGATGCAGAAAAGGCAGAAATATATTCAATAGATCTATTTGTTCTGCATTTTGAAAGCAACACGATGATGTATTCATATCTCACAGTTATAATGAAATACTTTCTATTTCATCAGTAGCTAGAGAGGAAGCTAAACATTTTTAAGCCTGCAGGAGCAGATAACTTGCACTCAAGAGTATTAAAAGAAGTGGCCAAGGAGCATTCTGAACCATTCATGTTGATTTGTAATAAATGTTGAAACATTGAGGAAGTTTAGGACTACAAAAAAGCTAGTGTGCTAATGTTGTGCCAGTATTTAAAGAGTGCATCTGTGGGATGACCTGGGAAGATATAAGCTAGTTGGCCTGACATCAATCCTGAGCAAGATAATGGAAAAAGCTGATATGGTGATGCAATCAGTAAAGATTAAAAGATAGTAGCATAATTAATGCCAATCAACATGGTTTACAGACAATAAGTCTGGTCAAATAAATTTTTTTTGTGCTAACTCAGGTTTGGTTGTCAGGCATTTGACCTAGTTTGCATGACATTCCGATAAAAAAATGTTAGTAATTACATTATAGAAAAATCAACGTAGCCCAAATTAAATGGATTAAAAACTGGTTAACTGGTAGATTGGAAAAAGTAATTGTAAATGGGGACTCATCCTCCAATGGGGCCCAACGTTATTAAATATCCTTTTCAATGGTCAAGAATTAAATATAAAGCCATCACTAGACTTTATATAGACTCATCTGGATCACTTGATAAACTGGGCTAATTTGAACATGTGTTTTAATAAAACCAAAAAATGCAAGGTCATACGTGTAGGGATAAAGAATGTCACACTTATAAGATGGCTGGTTATATTACGGAAACCAGTGACTCTAAAAAAAAGAATTAGGGATCATGGCAGATAAACAATTGAACATAAGTTTCCAATGCAATGCTGCAGCTAAAAAGGATGAACACAATTTTTGGATATATATAGACTCATAGACTTTAAAGTCAGAAGGGACCATTATGATCATCTAGTCCGACCTCCTGCACAACGCAGGCCACAGAATCTCACCCACCCACTCCCGTAACAAACCCCTAACCTATGCCCGAGTTATCGAAGTCCTCAAATTGTGGTTTAAAGACCTCAAGGTGCAGAGAATCCTCCAGCAAGTGACCCATGCCCCACGCTGCAGAGGAAGGCGAAAAACCTCCAGGGCCTCTGCCAATCTGCCCTGGAGGAAAATTCCTTCCTGACCCCAAATATGGCAATCAGTTAAACCCTGAGCATGTGGGCAAGACTCACCAGCCAGCACCCAGAAAAGAATTCTCTGTAGTAACTCAGATCCCACCCCATCTAACATCCTATCACAGACCATTGGGCATATTTACCTGCTAATAATCAAAGATCAATTAATTGCCAAAAATGGCTATTCCATCATACCATCCCCTCCATAAACTTATCAAGCTTAGTCTTGAAGCCAGATATGTCTTTTGCCCCCACTACTCCCCTTGGAAGGCTGTTCCAGAACTTCAGACCTCTAATGGTTAGAAACCTTCGTCTAATTTCAAGTCTAAACTTCCTAATGTCCAGTTTATATCCATTTGTTCTTGTGTCCACATTGGTACTAAGTTTAAACAATTCCTCTCCCTCCCTGATATTTATCCCTCTGATATATTTATAAAGAGCAATCATATCTCCCCTCAGCCTTCTTTTGGTTAGGCTAAACAAGCCAAGCTCTTTGAGTCTCCTTTCATAAGACAGGTTTTCCATTCCTCGGATCATCCTAGTAGCCCTTCTCTGTACCTGTTCCAGTTTGAATTCATCCTTCTTAAACATGGGAGACCAGAACTGCACACAATATTCCAGATGAGGTCTCACCAGTGCCTTGTATAACGGTACTAACACCTCCTTATCTTTACTGGAAATACCTCGCCTGATGCATCCCAAGACCGCATTAGCTTTTTTAACGGCCATATCACATTGGCGGCTCATAGTCATCCTGTGATCAACCAATACTCCGAGGTCCTTCTCCTCCTCTGTTACTTCCAACTGATGTGTCCCCAATTTATAACCAAAATTCTTGTTATTAATCCCTAAATGCATGACCTTGCACTTTTCACTATTAAATTTCATCCTATTACTATTACTCCAGTTTACAAGGTCATCCAGATCTTCCTGTATGATATCCCGGTCCTTCTCTGTATTAGCAATACCTCCCAGCTTTGTGTCATCCGCAAACTTTATTAGCACATTCCCACTTTTTGTGCCAAGGTCAGTAATAAAAAGATTAAATAAGATTGGTCCCAAAACCGATCCCTGAGGAACTCCACTAGTAACCTCCTTCCAGCCTGACAGTTCACCTTTCAGTATGACCCGTTGTCGTCTCCCCTTTAACCAGTTCCTTATCCACCTTTCAATTTTCATATTGATCCCCATCTTTTCCAATTTAGCTAATAATTCCCCATGTGGAACCGTATCAAATGCCTTACTGAAATCAAGGTAAATTAGATCCACTGCGTTTCCTTTGTCTAAAAAATCTGTTACCTTCTCAAAGAAGGAGATCAGGTTGGTTTGGCACGATCTACCTTTTGTAAAACCATGTTGTATTTTGTCCCAATTACCATTGACCTCAATGTCCTTAACTACTTTCTCCTTCAAAAATTTTTCCAAGACGTTGCATACTACAGATGTCAAACTAACAGGCCTATAGCTACTCGGATCACTTTTTTTTCCCTTTCTTAAAGATAGGAACTATGTTAGCAATTCTCCAGTCGTACGGTACAACCCCTGAGTTTACTGATTCATTAAAAATTCTTGCTAGTGGGCTTGCAATTTCATGTGCCAGTTCCTTTAATATTCTTGGATGAAGATTATCTGGGCCCCCCGATTTAGTCCCATTAAGCTGTTCGAGTTTGGCTTCTACCTCGGATGTGGTAATATCTACCTCTATATCCTAATTCCCATTTGTCATCCTCCCATTATCCTNCCCAGATTGATTTTTGTTTATCCTTCCATCTAGTTTGAACTGAATTAGCTCATGATCACTCGAACCAAGGTTGTCCCCTACAGCCATTTCTTCTATGAGGTCCTCACTACTCACCAAAACCAAATCTAAAATGGCATCCCCTCTTGTTGGTTCTCCAACTACTTGGTGAAGGAATCCATCAGCTATTGCATCCAGGAAAATCTGAGCCCTATTATTACTACTAGCACTTGTCCTCCAGTCTATATCTGGGAAGTTAAAGTCTCCCATGATCACACAATTCCCATTAGTGTTTACTTCATAAAAACATTAAAGAGGTCTCTATCCATATCCAAATCGGATCCCGGCGGTCTGTAGCACACCCCAAGCACTATCTCAGGGGAGGCTCTAGTAGCTTTCTTTCCCAATGTGATTTTTGCCCAGACAGACTCCGTCTTATCCATTCCATCACTTCTTATTTCTTTACAGTCTACCTCATCACTGATATACAATGCTACTCCATCACCTTTGCCTTTATTTCTACATGCAGGGAAATATCAAGCAGGAGTAGTATTACTTCTGTATGCAGCATTAAACCACCATATCTACTTCTGTTGACTACACTAAACAAAGGATATTGAAAAATGGAAAGGATTTAGAATATAGCTAAAAGAATGATTAGAGGTCTGGAAAACATGACATAGTGAAAGACTAAGGAGTTCAGCTTTCTCTTGAATAAATTAACAAGTGAATTGATCACTGTCTACAAGTGCTCGCATGGGGAAGAGATTTTTGATAGTAGATGGCTCTTTTAATCTAGTGGAAAAAGCATATTGAGACCCAATTGTGCCTTCCAAGATATTCAGGGCACTGCATGCATATTTAAAATAGAATACTATTTAAATAATAAAGATATAAACATTGAAAAAGCATTAAAAATCCCAATACACTGGTAACATTAAAAATGTGTGGGGATCTTACATAGGGCCTGACGGGGTTTTAAACTGAAAATACCTCTGGAAGAGTACATTATTTTAGATTTTTTTTTTAAGTGGGGATGCTTGGCCTGAGACAGGTATCCAGGAGGAGTGAGTTCTATCCTAGGGTTCCCCACCGCAAAAGCTCAGTCACCTGTTGATCAGAGAGCATGATGGTGGGGCATTTAAAAGATGGTGACCATAGAGATGGCATGAAATTCCCATAATGGCCTCCGAAACAAACCCCAACAAACAGTTTTCCCAATGCACAGCATGCTTAATATCACTTATATAAAATACAACATCCAACAAGTTTGTCCTGCTTTTTAATCTTCCTTCAAAGGACAATCCAGCATGCTTCACAGGAACTCAGTTATTCCACTGAGGGATCTGATTCCAACACCACACAGTCAGGCCAGGTGAAGACTACAGACTATATCAGTATAACTACATTGCTGGCAATATTTAAAGTGAAATTGGATTTTTAAAAAAAAAAGACATTTTATTTTTATTTTGGGGAAGTCCTATGGCCTGTGGTATACAGACTAGATGGTCCCAATGGTCCCTTCTGGCCTTGGAATCTATGAAACTTCCCACTTGTGACACTTTTTAATGTTGACACTTTAGCTATGGTGGAGCCATCCAAGTTCTTCTACAATACACATACCTCCAAGTCAATGCCTAATGTAACAAGTCCTAACAACAACCTGGAAAGCCTACAGAGCCCAGTGCTTGGGTCACCTGCAATGCTTGCCTCCAAGCTCATGATGCACAGAGCACAATATCAGGTATCTAAAGGAGACAGCAACACCTTGCAGCAGGAGCACACATGTTTTTTGTCTGAAACTGGAAGTCACTTATTTTCATATTTGGCTGGGACATGGTTTGGGCCAAAAGGAGAATGGAAGGAAAAAACAGGACTTTATATACTTTACAGACTTTAAGGAGTACCTCAGCATTGACTCTTATTTGTCAGAGGAGAAGGTGTCAGAAGCCAGGCTACCTAGTTCCAGGAGTTTGGGGCCCAAAGAATGACAGAGATGAAGTGGTCAAAGGGTAGCAGCTGGTGTCTGGAAAAACTCCAGCCTATTGTTCTCTATAGAGCTCAAGATCAGGAGCCTTGTAGTGTAAATTGGGGCAGGGTTCCCCTCTCTGTCAGCCAGCTAGTGGTGGTGCGGGGAAGGAGGGCAGCTAATAATCTGCCTCTTTCCCCATTGGTCTTGACTTCAACTGGGGTGAAAGGGGGGGGGGCATGGAGTGTGATCTTTACTAGCGTTAACTAACTTCAGTTAAAATCATAATAAAGACAAGGCAGTTTGGGTTGCAGACTGGGCTCCCCCACAGGCTTTAACTCACACTGATAGCTCATGAAAACTACAAACTGCCTTGTCTTCACTAGGATTTTAACTCAAGTTATTAGGGAATTCAAGTTAAGAGCACACCTTTTTTCCTAGTGAAGACAAGCCATAAAGGGCGAGATAATTGTAGGAAGAGGACTGTCTGTTTTTCTCTTCCAGGGAAAGTGAGAATGAGATTGGACTTCTTTGGATGCTACCTCCCTGCCACAAAGGAGAGTCAAAACACACCCACCCAGCAGGGGAAGGGGTTCCAGCAATATTTGAGTTTATTCAGTTTAGTGCAAGTTTTGTTTCTATTAGACTTCACCACTAGCCTGGGATGCAGCTGGGTGAAGATGCTTTAAAGGGCCTGCTGGGTCAGGCCAGCTCTCAGCTGCAGCCTGTTACAAACCAGAATATGGGTATTTGCATAAAAGCATATATCATATTGCTTTACACATTGTGATTTTGCAATAAGAGACTTTACAGTATATCTCAATAAGAAAATCGAGGTTGCCATGGAAGCCTGATGCCCTGGCTTGGGTAGGTTTACAGTCTCTCAACTCTAATGTTGCACTTAGCAGTATGACCTTCTCTCCACAAAAGTGTGGAATTCTTATAGACATTAATAGGACTTCTGCATGCATGTCGCGAGGAGATTAGACCCTTTAGTCCTGAAATTATTTCTTTCTACAGAAACCTTCAGTGTTCTGTGTAAATTAGATCAATATGGCTCATTTGTCATTTTAATACATTCCTTATACAATTGTTTGCTTTTTACATAATTGTTCATGTATGCTAGTGACAGATTTAAAAAAAATCTGTCAGTGTGATCATTGGGCATGTGCCATATGAAATTAGAGATTCTGTAGATCTCCATTATAGCTAGTTTAAAAATGGTAATCTTTTTTCCCCCTTGAACTTTCATTGCGTGAGAAGCTGCAGTCAATCTTTTATAAACCTTTACTGCCCTCTGGTGGAATTTACTGTATGCACATCTGAAAAGCATGCATTAATAATTAATTTCACAATGTATAAATAGGTTGCTGTAGACAAGCTTATATTTACGTTGTACTGTTGTCTATCTTTACCAAAGAGCAACAGCCTAACATACACTACACTTACTGAACAAAATATTAAGGGCTAGTGCTTGAAGATTTGGTGTAATCTTGCTCCCTTCCTTTTTATGCACTTATTCATATATTTACAAGCATATTTAAATGCACCTCCCCTGACCTGGTATGTCAGAACCACTGTTACAGCAGATTAAAAAGTCTGTCAGACACAAGCAGTGTACAGGTGTTTGGTTGTTGGGCTTTTTCCATTTAGTTTGCCATGAAGTTTAATTAAAGGCCTGCATGAACAAACACCTTTTCCATTGTCACCAAATGGTTACCAGGCACAGGCTGCCTGAAACTGACTGAGTGAGAGGGAGGTCCACATATGGGAGCATTCCAATGAGAAGGCTTTGCTACTTCAAGAAGCATCAGCAAGAGCAACCCAACAAACCTTAGCTGTCATGATAGACTGAGGTGATCTCTAAGGTGGCTCAGCCCTAGAGGAAGGACAGTCCAATGGTAAGGGGACTTGTCTGGAACTTGGAAGACCTGGATGCATTCTTTGCTCTGCCACAGACTTTTTATATGACTCTGAGCAAGTTGCATTCCTCAGTTGCCCATTTGTAAAATGGGAATAATAGCACTTCCCTACCTCCTGGGGACATTGCATTATGTTAAAGATTGTGAGGTATTCAAATACCATGTAATGGGGGCTATATAGATGTTAACAATAGATAGATCTTTAAAGGTCACAAACAGCACTTTCAATTGAATCCAGGAACAAATACATGCCTGTGGAGAGCCTTGATGGTACTCACAATTATTCATCCCATCTGGGAGGTAATTCACTGCTTTCAGCACTAGCTGTAACTTAAGGGTCTTCTTCATGGCCCCTTTCAATACTACAGCTTCGATGTGACTATGTGACTTCCCAGGAGCACCCAGGGTTATGAAGCATCTCATTACCACCTGCCTTAGGATGAGGAAGCCTTGTCTTTGCCTGTAGTGTATGAGCTCCCTCACTCCACCAGCCACAGGCAGCACAAGCATTCCCCCCCTAGCCTACACAGGCTCTGCTGTCCCTCTGCAGCTTAGCAAAAGGCATGCTCCAACCCTTGAACATCTCCCTGGAGTGTCCAGTCCCTGGTCCATTGGACACTTAGAATTCTCAGATTCGCTGCTCCCGAAGGAACAGTACCCCCCAGCTTACTAGTTATACCTTAGATCACAGCTGCGCTTAAACAGAACTTAGATATTTTACAGTGAAAATAAGTAAAACCCTAACTAAGAGAACAGAATCAAGAAGTAGCAAAGACTGCTTAAATTAGCCTCGGTACCAGATGACTGAGGGTAGCTAATGTAATGACGATTTTTTAAAAAGGCTCCGGAGGTGATCCTGGCAATTAGAGGCCAGTAAGCCTACCATCAGTATCAGGCAAATTGGTTGAAACTATAGTAAAAAATAGAATTATCACACAGATAGATGAACAAAACTTATGTTATGGGAAATCATGCCTCAGCAATCTACTAGAATTCTTCAAGTGTGTCGGACAAGGGTGATCCAGTTAATATAGTAAATTTTGACTCTCAGAAGGCCTTTGACAAGGTCCCACACTAAAGGCTCTTAAACAAAGTAAGCAGTCGTGGGATAAGAGGGAATGTCTTCTCATGTTTCAGTAACTGGTTAAAAGACAAGAAACAAAAGGTAGGAACAAAAGGTCAGCTTTCACAGGGGAAACAGGTAAACAACAGGGCCCCCAAGGATCTATACTGGGATCTATGCTGCTCAACATATTCATAAGTCATCTGGAAAAGGGGATGAACAGTGAGATGGCAAAATTTGCTAATGATATTAAATTATTCACGATAGGTAAATCCAAAGCTGATTGCAAAGAGTTACAAAGGGATCTCATAAAACTGCGTGACTGGACAACAAAATAGCAGATAAAATTTGATGTTGATAAATGCAAAGTAATGCACATTGGAAAACATGATCCCAACAACATATACAAAATTATGGGGTCTAAATTAGCTCTTAGCACTTGTGATAGGGTGTACTTACCCCACACTGGCCCTGCAGGGGTTAACATCCTGTGGGCCAAAGAGGCCACGCCCCTTGCCCTGGCTGGGAATGCTCCAACTGGAGGCAGATTATAAAAGAGGGTAGCCCAGCTCACTCTGGTCTGACTCTGGAGGAGAGCGGATGTGAGTTGCAGGCACCTGCCCAGAAGCTGCCAGAGCCCCAGGCCACAGAGACCTGCCATGCCAAGACCCCGGTGGGTACCCGGATGTCCAGTGACGCCCACAGGGGGAAGGAGTCCCTGGAAATATTGCCTGCCGAGTACCCCAAGGAGATGGAGGACCTGCAGACTACAGAACGGGGAGACAGGATAGGAAGTAGCCGTGGGGAACCAGACATTGATCCGGTTGTGGTACTGGGAACAGAGTCAGCGTGTTTCGGTGGGATCCCTACTGACCCAGTGGTAGGACCACTTGCCACTGATAGGGCCTTGGGCTGGGACCCAGTGAAATAAGGAGGGCCCCACCACTGGGTGGCAGCCTGATCCCCTCTGGACACAAGGCCCAAGCTTATTGCTGACTCATCCAGGAAGCTGTGGGACCCTAGACAGTGAGGGCTGCCTGCCCCACCCTATTGGCTCTGGCCACCAGGCTTCGTGGCCCAGGCACCGAATGGCCACCATCTTGGCTCTGGACACTAGACAATGTTGCCCTGTGTCAGAGGGTAGCCACCTTGATGTCATCTTGACACCCTGTGATGGGGTGTACTTACCTCATGACAGCACTCTTGAAAGAGATTGTGAAGTCACTGGGGATAGTTCTCTGAAAATATTTCAATGTGCAGGGGCAGTCAAAAAAAGGAAACAGAATGTTAGGAACCATTAGGCAGAGGAACCCAGGCCCTCCTGCTTCTCTGGGTTCCAGCCCAGGAACTATGTAGTAAGAAGACCAAGTCTGTCTATTCAGGGCTCCCTGCTACCTCAGCCTGTCCACAGGTCTTTCACACAGCCCCTTTCTGGGTTCAGTGTGTACCTGTATTTATCTCAGGGTCTCCAGGACCTGTATTCCTTCAGGGTCATCATGGCTTGCGGAATTACCCCTGCAGTTCTCCAACAAATCCCAAACCAAAAGTACAAATGTAAACCCCTTCTACCCTTTTGAGGCTTCAACTTTAGTGCTTCATGAGTGCACCCCAATATTTGTTCCTCAGCTGAATATTGACCCTCTGGAGGCTGCCTCTCTGGAGTCTTGGCCTGTTTCAAGACCCACTACAGGAGCTAACTCCCCTTCTGTGGTTTTTCCCAACTCTCTCTTCAGATTTCTATCAGACCATTCTCAGAGAGCAAAAGCTCCCAGTCTCCTCTCTCCTGGGCCTCTAAGCTTTCTCAGTCCTTGTAAGAAAACCTGACTCCTTTCCAGGTGGACCTGCTAATTGACCTACCTAACACCCCTCCAGATGCCACCAGGTGGGTTAATTGAGCTCTCAGGTTCCTGTCAGCCGTGTCAGCACCAGTCTGAGGTTTTCTCCCCATCACAACATTCTAACGGTTCTACTCTTTTCTTCTTTGTAGGGCTGATCCTATGATTGCTCAGGGCATTCTTGGCCAGCAGGTCCACCCCAGCATATCTTCATACCCTCAGCCAGCTTCCTCCCTACTGCAGCTGCTTCTCTGTACAGATCCTCCACTGGAGAGGCCAGGGTGCTTTTAGTATCCCAGTCTTTCTGGGCCCGGACAGAATAAAATAGCAACATTTCTCTGTAAATTAAATTTGTGAATTTTTGCCACGATGCATGTAAAGCTACATTCTATAGTCTGCAGTAGGCTCCAAAGACAGTGCTACTAGAGTGGCTCGGCCGTGAGAAGGGTTCTCCCTCTACACCATGGAGCACAGGTTTGCAGTGGCTCACTCACTACTGCCAAGCAGAGGAGTCGGCAACAGTTCTGCCTCTATTTGAATCCAAAACCTTTGTGGCGGAGGAGTGTAGGAACTACAGATGCTCATGTTCCATCTTGAGATCCCCATGACAAACCCTGTTTATTTCCTCCATCATTCACCTTTCCACTATCGTATGCTCAAAACTCCCTGGAACAATGGAACCCGGTTTCCTGTCTGATCCCCAATCTGCCTGCATGACTTACCTGGGCTCTGCACAAAGGTCAGGGTTTGGCCAATGGTGTAGTTTCTCAAAGGTACAGAAAGAAGTGTGGGCTCTTGGTGATAGGAGGGGCTCTTTGGGTACAATGGGAGAAAGAAGATGATGACTTGGAGCAATAGACTGGGGCTCTCAGGAAAGAAAGAAAGGGACTTGAGTAAAGAGCCAAGGAACTGCACGGGTGTTTTTTGTGTTCAAGTTGCACTGTGCTGTTTTTTCCCCTTTGAGTTAATTTGGCACAGGCAAAAGGCTAAGAAAAGGCAGCTGTAGCAACTCCAGTACAAACAAGCTCACTTGCCAGTGCTGAACACTCCCTACAAATATCAATGTTTGACACTGAGGTTGAAGCTTAATGCTTTTTCTAGTCTTTATATAACCAGCCCCCACTGAAGAATGAATCATCAATGCTGCTATACACTGTGCATTTCCATAAATAGATCATTTACAGTGTTGAAGTTTAGCAGTGTTTTCATGTGGCTTCCCTGACAGCTCTGCCAGGGCCTAGAAATATTGCTTCTCAAATTCTAAGATCCTTGACAACATCAGTAATTTCACTTTTTCATCTTTATGAATCTTTATACCTTTATTTTGTTCAGTCCAACAAATGCCACAGGGAACTAAAAACACATAGGGTGGGATCCACAAAGGGACTTAGGTTTTGCAATGCTGAGCATCACACTGCCTAACTTTTGAGTGCCTAGAAAATCATAGGAATAATACTGAGATCCACAAAGCTGACTTAGGCCCCAGGCTTCCTGTACAATGAATGGGCAGAGATGGGCACCTCAGAATGTGATCCACAAAAGCAAGCATGGTATATACATAAGGTGGGTACCACAACCTCCTCTAGCTGCATTTTGCATGGGACCCAGTCTGGTAGGCATGCTCAGGGGTTACTTACTACGCCAGGCCCCTCCCACAACTTAGGAGGTCGAACGCCTACCTTCACCCAGTTTGTGAATTGCTCTGAGGCTTATGTGGGAGACAGGCATCTGGATCCCTAGAGTGGGGCAGCAGTGCACATGCCCCTAAGGCCGTGCTAGCCCTTTGGGGACCCTACGCAGGAATATTTGGGGGGCCCCCACATACAACACATAATAAAAAGTGAATAGGGCCCCCCTTAAGCTGCTCGGGTCCTTAAGCAATTGCTTAGTCTGCTTATGCCTAGCACTGGCTCTGCCCCAAGGTCTAAAACTTAGGTGTCCAGGGAAACTTTACAACAGAAAGTTAGGTGCTGAGTGAGTTTAGGCAATGACAAGGTTAGGTGGCAGCCAAGCAGGGGTTTTGTGGATCACAGAGGTGCTGAGGACGAGGACTTGGACACCTAACTCTGGAGTTTAGGTGCCTAAATTGCTTTGTGGATTATAGACTTATAGACTTAAGGTCAGAAGGGACCATTATGATCATCTAGTCTGATCTCCTGCACAACGCAGGCCACAGAATCTCACCCACCCACTCCTGTAACAAACCCCTAACCTATGCCTGAGTTATTGAAGTCCTCCTTACTGATGTTTGTTCTGCTTAAGAGCAATATCCATTTTTTGAAAGAGGGTCTGAACCAAGCTGAAGAGGACACATTTTGGATGAGATCTAAAACCAAGCTTCTAGATGTTTGTGGCCATTAAAAAACCCATGGCCTTTTTATTTTTACAAGTGCAGGCATATTAGCTCTAGTGTCCTAGGCAATGTCCAATGTGGGTAAGTCTGCAAACCTATTCTACATTTCCCCTGCAGCTTCATTGCTGTGTGTATTTACACAATTCCCGCATTTCACCCCACAGGCAGCCACGATTTGTAGTGGGTGAAATGATTCCTGTGTATGCTAGTTTATCAAGCACTTTGGTATATGTGGGAGATGAAAAGCAGGATCTAATTATTATTCACAGCTTTTTTATTTTCTGAATGACTGAGGAAGCAGCAGGCTACTAACTAACAATTTCTTATTTGAATCCTTATATTCTGCTTGCTCTGTGTCAGCCCCTTCTGATATGTGCTTTCTTTCCCTTTCTGCTGTTGCTCAAAATACTGAATAAGCACTAAACACTCTTGCTGGCCCCAGTTCAGCAAATCACTTTAACACGGTGTAACTTTAAGCACATCAGTAGTCCAATTGACTTCAACACCATCAAGAAGATATTCCAGAGGCTAATGGAAGCTATGATGAAGATAAAGAAGTTCCCAGAGAATGACTGTTTCCTAATTGAATTCTACCAATTTTGCTCTGAATACCTGCCCACATTTCTATTGCAAATGTCTAGTGAGGCCTTTGACCCTCCTTCTCACTCTTGAACTGGATCTTTGGTCTAACTGAACCCAAAAGAAGGCATCTTTGATTAACATTGAGTGAAAGGACCTTGCAAAGATTTTAGCTCAGAAGATAGAAGAACAGATTCAGAGTGATGAAATTCCTTCGGTCGTGAGCTCTCTGGGGCAGGGACTGACTTTTTAAATGTATTTTTTGTTTGTACAGCACCTACGATAGTACAGTGGGACCATGTTAGGTTCTACTGCAATACAATGAATAAATAATATTTGACCATAAACACTGTTGCTATACAAATCATCAACACCACTAATATCATTCCAACCAATTGGTTTCATTAAGCAATGGTACAAATCAACGCTTGTCAGCTATTAGATCTGATAATCCTTGTGCAGGATTTTAATGATCCCTGGCCAGTCTGTCCTTGGATGGAGGAGTAAACATGTGACAGACGCCTCATATTAAGTAATGTGACTTTGATCTTAGATTTTGTTCCTGGATGAACAATTACATGACAGTCACAACCTTCATTTCCACAAAAGAATTTATATCTAACATGTGTACTTTAGGTAGGGGAAATTACCAGATCCTTAGTAGAACCATCTCAGGGTATGAACCCATATACACCTCTACCCTGATATAACGCAACCCGATATAACACGAATTCAGATATAACGCGGTAAAGCAGCACTCCGGGGGGGCGGGGCTGCGCGCTCCGGCGGATCAAAGCAAGTTCAATATAACGCGGTTTCACCTATAACGCGGTAAGATTTTTTTAGCTCCCGAGGACAGCGTTATATCGGGGGAGAGGTGTATATACATTTCACTCATTTATCCAGTTTTATGGTCAATTGGTTTAAGCCAGAGATTCCAAGGCCAGAAGGGACCACTGGGATTATCTAGTCTGACCTTCTGCATAACAGCCCATAGAACTTTCCCAAAATAATTCCTAGAGCACATCTTTTAGAAAAACATCCAATCTTGATTTTAAAATTGTCAGTGGTGGAGAATCTACCATGACCCTTGGTAAACTGTTCTAATGGTTAATTTTTCTCACTGTTAAAAAATGTATGCCTTGTTTCCATTCTGAATTTGTCTAGCTTCAAATTCCAGCCATTGGATCTCGTTATACTTTTCTCTGCCCATTATTAAATATTTATTCCTTGTATAGATACTTATAGGCTGTAATCAAGTCACCTCTTAAACTTCTCTTTGTTAAGATAAATAAACTGAGCCCTCCAAGTCTATCACTATAAGACACTCTAAGGCATGTTCTCTAATCCTTTAATCATTCTTGTGGCTCTTCTCTGCACTCTCTCTAAATTTATCAACATCCTTCTTGAATTGTGGGCATCAGAACTGGACACAGTATTCCAGCAGCAATCACAGCAGTGCCAAATACAGAGGTAAAAGAGCTGTAGCCAACGATTTTAGTTTATTGTTCATTTATTGTGTGATGTTATGATTAACTAATATATTATATCATATATATATATATATATATTCATTGTATGTTAAATAGATTTAAGTTGTAGGATTGTAGAAGTATGAGATTGCTCTGTATGTAGAGGGAATAATCATGAATTAGGTAACTAAGTAAATAGGGTTGAAATGCAAGGCCTACAGGCTGAGGCCTGCAAGATTTGCTCTAATCCAGTGCCCTAAGATTACAGGAAAAGATGTGCCAATGAGTAATATTGTGAAAAATTAAGAATAAAAGAAATGTTTGGCTTACAAGATACCCGGTAATCACACTTTTCTAACACATGCCCTAACCACAGGGTGCATGATGTGCAGAAATGTTGAGGTATAGTCAGAATCACATTATAAAAGAGGGTGCCTAGATTAGGAAAATTGAGCTCCCTATGGGAAATTCCAGCAGGAACCATCCCTATATTGATGATCAATCCATGAGAGACCTATCAGACTCTAATAATATTGTTAAGGATGTGAGTATAACTATATCTGTTACTTGTGCTTGGGTAATCATAACTTTAATTGTAACTTTAATAAAATGTGTAAAATAGACTAGACCTTGTCCGTGTGAATGTATGCGTGGTCACTGCCCTTGGTCTTTATGTGTTCCTAGAGACTCTAAATCTGAAGCAAGTAGCAGAGGTGACTTTTACCAGTTAAACTTGAAATTGTTGTGACCAGAGCCAAACCCACGGTGATGTAATACCACATTACAAAATTCACTTTCAATAAAATAAAAGGCTACAGAACCTCTCTATTCCTACTTGCAATTCCCCTGTTTATGCATCCCACAATCACATTAGCTCTTTTGGACACAGCACCACAGGGGGAGCTCATGTTCAGCGGATTATCCACTGCGTCCCCAAGTCTTTTTCAGAGAAACTGCTTCCCAGGATACAGTCCCCCATCCTCTATGCATAGCCTAAATTCTTTGGTCCTAGATTAATACATTTACATTTATCTGATTTTACCAACAGTTAGTTTAGGAAATATTATAAATATCAGTTTAACTCATGCAAGTTTCACTGAGCAGCACTGGATGAATGCCTACCTTAGAGATGTGTAGGTATTCAAGGCAACATTTCAAAGGATGGCAGACAGAACTTGGGAGACCTTACCTGACCCAATAATGGGACTCTTAAACGAACAGCAGATTTTTTTACCTGCATAACATGCCAAACATGAATGTTACAACTATTATTATTGTTACTGTTATAATTTATCATTTGTATTACAGGGGTACCTAGAAGACACCAGTCAAGGATCAGGGCTCCTCTGAGCTTGACAATATACAAACATGTAACAGGAAGATATTCGCTGCTTCCATGAGCTCCAATCTAAGTTGCAAAAGGTGGGATAAAACGGAAAAACAAAGCCTTTACCTGTTTATCAAAGGACTTCACTAGGATATATCTGCTCCTTAAATATTTTGTCAGGACAGCAATGGAATGTTAAAAAGTCCATTGTTCACTTGATACAGTGCTTTTATCCACTTCAAAGAGGGTAGATTAAGCTCAGAAGGACAGGGACTGGGCCATGTTTTGTGCTTGTACAGTGCCTAGCCCATTGTGAGCACCCTCACAGCTCAGGGCAGTTGCACTTGTATTTCCCCTTAGTGGTTCAGCCAGGACACCCACTCTCAGGCATCTGCCCCCCCTAGCCATTGCCTTTCTTGGGCGCAGAGCCACATCTCTCTCCCTCCTGACCGCGATATTTCCAGGCTGTACAGTTCCCTGCCTTCACTGTTATTCCCAGCAAAAGGCAGTCTGCCCAAACAGGCCTGCTTGCTTTCTCTTCAGAGACTAATGACAGTGTGATTGCCAACCGCTATAAATTACCATACAGCACATCCTATGCAAGCCTATTTTATTCTTAAAATAAAAAGCCCTACAGAAAAAACATATTATAATAATAAAAGAACCTACACCAATGATGATAAGCTTAGCAGAGATCCCCCCCCACACACAACTGTCTCCAACATGGGCTTTGGCAGGTAAGTCCTCAAAGGAGTCTCTTTTGTGGTCACAAATTCACAAAAGCCTCAGCTCAGAATTAGCACACTTATGTAAAGTTTAGTCCCTCCTTTATGCAGTTTGGGGGTCTTTGAACTGGAGTTTTCAGAAACAAGTAATCAGTAAATACTCAGTTTCCTCTCTCCAAGGTGTAGCTTCAAAAGGATGGATTTGAAGTGGGTCATTTGCATTCCCCCCCAGTATTCCCTAGGAAATCCATTTCACAGGTATTGTCCCAAAAAGTCCTCTGAAGTTCCTAATATCACCCAGAAATTTCATTAATCCTGTCTTCCTGCTCAAGAAGTTCCATACAACCCCACAATAGCACACAAACATTTGCATTGTCAATACAATGGACCCCCAAGGTATTAAATGTAGTTCAATAAGGTTTAACTTAATTCCATAAAGTTTGCCCAGGATATTGCAGAACACAGTCACATCTGCCACAAGCACTATCAGAAGCAAATAAATAAAATTCTGATGAATAATTAAAAACCTCCACCCACAGGAAATGAAATAAGGACTTCCTACTTCAGAAGGCAAGGGTTGGCAAATTCAGGGCCTGATTCTCAGCTGGTGTCAATCAGCATAGAGCCATTGAAGCCAATGAAGCTATGCAACTTTACACCAGTTGAAGATCTACCCCAGTGGCTCTACTATGACAGCTACCCCCCATTCCTACTCTTTTTTGATCCATACGAAAAGCCAATACATTATTTTAAAACAAAAGAGTTAATTGAAACAGGGTAGTGTGGGAGCGGGATGTAAGGTGTTCTTCAATCCCTGATGAGTATCCATACTCCTTCAATTCAGGTCACGAAGGCAAACTTAAATAAGGACCATGAAGGTAAAAACTATTATCTGGGTTTGGAAACCTCATTGATCTCTGCATTAATTTATCACAAGGATTCTTGAGCTTTTTGCTGAGAGATGGTGCCTACTCTTCACTACTCCCTTTTTGTGCAGTCAAAGACATTCATGAGAAATAAGGGTGAGCAGTGCAATTTCATGCCTAATCAAGCTTCCAATCATCAACAATGTCCACTGATGAATTAATAGTTCCATTGAGCCAATTTGTGGACTTAAACCGTTTTTAGTTTTGCAGTTCGTTAGCCGCAGTTAGGATATAGCACAAGGTATATTAGGTATTCTTCATTAAAGCAATCAGTTAACTTCTTGTGGAGGTGGTAAAATGAATTCTGTCAGGGTTTTATTCTGCAGCACAGGTGTGGTGGGTTTCATATATAAGCACAAAGTAAAAGTGCTGAGCAGGGCAAAAAGTGCAAGACGAACCCGATCCTGCATTAATAAGAACATTACTCAGCCAGTGTCATGTTACTCCTTGATGCAGATTGTATTTAATCCAGGTCTTCTTAGACATGCTCATACTCTGCCTTCTCTACACCGTGGACTTTTAAGTAAAAAAAATCGGAGACTTACTGTATTGCTGCTCAGTGCAAAGGACTGAGTGCACTACACTCCCCTTCCCCGAGGGACTGCACACACGCTTAAAGTTAGGCACATTGTTTCATGCACCACTTGCTAGGTAATAACATGAGAGAACTCCGTTCTTATTTAAACTGGTTCTTTATTAAAAGAACTATTTTATAGAACTGCTCCAACTGCCCCTAGCATTCCAGCTATGTGTACACAGACTAATTTCCGCTGCCTTCAGCAAACACTTCCTTCTGCAACCTGTGCTTCTCCCTCCAAGCTCCAAGCAGGTCGCTACACACATGCTTTGGTACCTCTCTCAATCAAAGCCCTAGCATCGAACTTTACTTCTCCTCCGTTACCAATTGTACTGAAGAACAATAACCTGGCGTGCCCTGCTGATCACCATGTAATGCAAAGATGGCAGGGTCAGGAGTACCCACAGGGATAGTCACACTTCTGTTTCATTCAGCTGCTTCACAGTTATGTGAAATAAGAACTTGCAAGATTGGAAGAGCAAGCACTTCCAATGCTTCCTATACATTAAAACAGGAGGCTCCTATTCCCTTAAAACCCTTTTCATTAAATCTAATCTTCACTGAATACAAGTTCATACCTCCTCCCTAAATATAGGAACCTGGAAAAAAATATTTCTGTCCTCCCTCCTGGAGTAGTCATTAATATCCCACAATACCCAGGTGCAGACAGGTATCTGGGAACAATGGTAAAACCACCTGCCAACTGAATGCCTGTTATTGAGTCTCCTCTGCTACAACAGCAGCTCTTGGAAAAACAATGCAGTTTGATTGGAGTGTATATTCTGAGTGCATAGACACAGAGGACAATTTTCAGACCCGTGTTAAACATGCTCTGACTGTATATTCTTAATACACATCAAAATAACACTATGCACACATCCAAAATAATGTCCAGTGAACAAAAACATTTTTTCTACTGAAAAATAAATTTTTGATTAGTATGAAGTAGAGTTGAGCCAGTGCATTAAGGGGCTACAGAAGTTGATTCTTTGCAGCCAAACGAGTATAGTGATGCTGCAGGTTAAGCCACAATCCAAGTGGGAAACTATACTCCTCCATGCTAGTAGCTAATGTCTTTTGCAGTCTTGACTATCTTGAAGTGGCACTATATTCTCTAGGAGCTACACACTACAGGTTCCTGGAGACTTGTGCCATGAGGAAGTATTTCAGTCTTTGGATGTTAGTGTTGTTTTCCAAAGATCTGTTGATCTTTTGTGTTTCTCTTTGTGTCTCTGGTGTGGTGGATGGGAGAGCCTCTGTAGGCAGTGAAGATGCTTCAGTGGATTAACAAAGGATATCATTTAAAAAATGACCCAAGGAAGAAATTAAAAGAATTGCTTTTATTTTATGTTTGATAATGATAAAAATATCACTCAGACAATCAAGATCATCATTATCGTTAAAGATCCTGAACAGTTGTAAAGACCTGCTTTTCTGGCCGTCATTCAACCACAAAAAGACACGATAATTCTCTTATGAACCACATCAGAAGCTTTTGGCAGATCATAGTTTATCTCCTGGAAACTTGAAGTAAAAGACTATGTAGCTAAGGCCTGGTCTACACTACGATTTTAGGTCGAATTTAGCAGCGTTACTTCGATTTAAGCCTGGACCCGTCCACACGACGAAGCCCTTTTTTTCGACTTAAGGGGCTCTTTAAATTGATTTCTTTACACCACCTCCGACGAGGGGATTAGTGCTGAAATCGGCTTTGCCGGGTCGAATTTGGGGTATTGTGGATGCAATTCGACAGTATTGGCCTCCGGGAGCTATCCAAGAGTGCACCATTGTGACTGCTCTGGACATCAATCTGAAGTCAGATGCACTGGCCAGGTAGACAGGAAAAGCCTCGCAAACTTTTGAATTTCATTTCCTGTTTGCCCAGCGTGGAGAGCACAGGTGACCACACAGAGCTCATCAGCACAGGTAACCACGATGGAGTCCCAGGATCGCAAAAGAGCGCCAGAATGGACCGAATGGGAGGTACGGGATCTGCTCGCCATATGGGGAGACGAATCTGTGCTAGCAGAACTCCGTTGCAGTAAACGAAATACTAAAACATTAGAAAAAGTCCCAAAGAGCATGAAGGACAGAGGCCATAACAGGGACGCACAGCAGTGCCGCGTGGAAATTAAGGAGCCAAGGCAAGCCTACCACAAAACCAGAGAGGCAAACGGAATGTCCGTTGCAGAGCCGCAGACATGCCACTTCTACGCCGAGCTGCATGCCATGCTAGGGGGTGCAGCCACCATTAGCCGAACCCTGTGCTTTGACTCCATCAATGGAGACTCACACAACACAGAAGCGGGTTCTGGGGATGAGGAAGACGATGATGATGAAGAAATTGAAGATAGCTCACAGAAAGGAAGCGGAGAAACCGTTTTCCCCAACAGCCAGGATATGTTTATCACCCTGGACCTGGAGCCAGTAAACCCCGAACCCACCCAAATCCAAAGCGTGCTCGCAGACCCTGAGGGTGGACAAGGGACCTCTGGTGAGTGTACCTTTGTAAATATTACACATGGTTTAAAAGCAAGCGTGTTTAATGATTAATTTGCCCTGGCATTCACGGCCAGGACAGCTACTGGAAAAGTCTGTTAACGTGTCTGGGGATGGAGCGGAAATCCTCCAGGGACATCTCCAGAAAGCTCTCCTGAATGTACTCCCAAAGCCTTTGCAAAAGGTTTCTGGGGAGGGCTGCCTTATTCCGTCCGCCATGGTAGGACACTTTACCACACCAGGCCAGTAGCACGTAGTCTGGAATCATTGCATAACAAAGCATGGCAGCATATGGTCCCAGTGTTTGCTGNTGGGGGGGGGGGGGGGTTAGTTGGGTTTGTGCTGCACGTTAACCCGGAAACCGCATCCCCTCCTTTTAAATTGCCATACCATTTTAAATGGCCAACCCAACGGCCGCTTGGTATGGAAAATGAGGGCGCTGCTGATTGAAACCATTCCCACATGTTATTAAGGTTAAAGAAGCCAAAAGACTGTGGCTTACCATGGCTGCCTGCAAGCCGAATTCTGTTGCCTGGCACTGCGTGAGTGATCTCTCACAACAAACCGGCAGGCCCTCAATATAAACAGAGGCAAAATACAACCTTGTAACGAAAGCACATGTGCTGTGTAATGTGAACAGCAAAGGTTTAACGGGAAAGAGTGATCCTATTGTTCTCTAAAATGTGTCTTTTTAACTACCTATCTCCCTTTCCCCCCACCAGCTGCAAATGTTTCTCCTTCGCAGAGGCTAGCGAAGATTAGAAGGAGAAAAAAGAGGACTCGGGAGGAGATGTTCTCGAAGCTCCAGACGTCCTCCCACGCTGACAGAGCACAGCAGAATGCTTGGAGGCAGACAATGTCCGAGTGCAGAAAAGCACAATATGAACGCGAGGAGAGGTGGCGGGCTGAATTGCGGACTGAAGAGGAGAGGTGGCGTCAGATTGAACACAGAAGACAAGGTTTGATGCTCCGACTGCTGGAGCATCAAAGTGATATGCTCCAGCGTACGGTTGAGCTGCAGGAAAGGCAGCAGGAGCACAGACTGCTGCTACAGCCCCTGTGTAACCAACAGCCCTCCTCCCCAAGTTCCATAGCCTCCTCACCCAGATGCCCAAGAACAGAGTGGGGGGACCTCCAAGGATAGCTCAGTGGTTTGTGTAGTAGCCTACTAAACCCAGGGTTGTGAGTTCAATCCTTGAGGGGGCCATTTAGGGAACTGGGGTAAAAATCTGTCTGGGGATTGGTCCTGCTTTGAGCAGGGGGTTGGACTAGATGACCTCCTGAGGTCCCTTCCAGCCCTGCTATTCTATGACCTTTGCTCACATGAGCAGTACCTTACTCCTCTAATAATCCCATTGAATTCAAAGGGGCTACTTTAAAAGTAAACTATTATTCAGCCTAAATAGGGGAGGCACAGTCTGGCCCCAATGTATCAGCTGCAAGGACCAAACTTAAGATGTCTTTGAGGATATTATGTATTTGTATAAAGGGAACAACATGCTTCTACCAGGAGGCAAGATGCTCCCCTTTGTAAAAATGTGTGGCCTATTTTTTTCTTTTCTTTTTTTCTTTTTGTCCTTGAGGACTTCCCCATGTCTCTTTGAATTTTAAAAAATGATTACTGGTAGGTTCAGTAGGCTTATTAATAATAAATTCCCTTAAAATCTGTTGAATGCATTCTTGCCAGGACCTGTTGGTTTGTACATATTCAATTTTGCCTCAGCTATCCCTTTACCTGCTTTTAGCTACTGACTATCATTGAGGTTTTCACTATTTCCTAGGGGCATAGAAAGTAACAAACGTTTACTTAGACTATCATGAAAATGGTATTTTTATTAGTTTGTGAGAAATAAGTATAACCCACTGATGGCAGTGTGCTACATGTCCCCCCACTGTGCCAATCCACAGAAGATATAAGTTGTTACGGCTCCCAGCTGTCGCTGTCACATAAACACATGTTCCTTTGTCTCTCTTTATGTTCTGTGTTTGTCATTTAGGCTGTCAGTTTTTCAGAGCAACGACTGTCTTCTTTAAATCTCTGTAATGACAATCCCGTTCCAGCATATTTGAGTACCCAGTGTGCCATATTCTTGTTCATCCCCCTGTTTTCAAAAAGTTTCAATTATACACCATTGAGCAGGAGTAGATTAAGAATGTCATTCTGATGAAGGAGTCATAGGAATGGCCCAGTAACTGCAGTAAGCAGTGGTACGCTCTCTGCCACTGACAAAAGAACGAATTCCAAAAGCTCAGAAATTGTGTTGCTCAGGTTCCACCTTCATGATCCAGGGCATTGTGGCAACTTCAAGCATCCCATCTCTTGGCCTTCTTTCCCAAAAGCATTTCTCCTGTTTCCCCTCCCCTGGCCCACCTCCAAAACACAAGAGCACAATGATAAAGGGAACCCCACTGCTGTGAGAATCTGTCCCTGAGTTCTAAGCAGGACTGATGAGGCTATGGCACAGGGACCCTGAGAGCGAGGGGCTGCTGCAACCCCTTGTAATACTGTTTTAACATAGTAGTTCACATCAGACATTATATTGTAACATTTAGGGTATCCCTAAATCTCGGCCACAGAGACCACTATTCCCATACGGACAAATCCTGCCTCAGCATCCACAGCTGTGGAGGAAGGGCTACTGGTAGTGGAAAAGGTCTGATCCCAGGGGGCTATGCTCTAGGGTTCTAGGGTGAGCAAGATTTGGGGGAACCACACACATGGTCTATCTTCCTATCACTGTGCAAGGGGCAGGACAGGAGAACGGAGGGCCAGGATTCATTGCCATATAGGTGCCCAGCCCTACTACTCACACCAGTCACTGGCATGAGGACTTGGCCCTTACTTTGACCACAGTATTTTGTCTATTTCAGCAATTTGGATGTGTCTTTCTCTTGGAGACAAAGCACATAATGCCAAGACAGAACATTACATAATATGGGTCTTATAAAATGTATTTGCAAATGTTTTTTGTGTAACTCTGTGTTTGCTGTTTGGAAAGAAAGAAAGAATGAAAGCATTTATTAGGGATGACTGTTATGACCCTGAGCTCTGTATACTAGTGCTGATGAAGATCCATTTTGAAAATCATTCTAAAATGTTATGTCTTATGAAAACTGTTCCTTGAGGGGCTGTGCATTTTTATTTAAACAATTATTCATGGGGGTGTATGGGAGGGAACCATTATTGCAGCAACAAAGAAATGGAATTTCTGCACATTCTGGCTCAGTTTATACTCCAACCACAGTGAAAATCAGAGTCATTAAGTAGCAATGAGAGAAGCCTCAGAAAGTTCAGAGGTTCCTGTCCAATAAGCATGCAAATGTTTGAGTGCTTTTCTGAAAGTTATTGGAACTATCTATCTGAATCTCCAGAGCGGCATAAAGCTGAGCTATAAAGCCAGTGTTGCCAACTCTCATGATTTTATCATGAGTCGTGTGATAGTCAGGGGCGTTTTAAAGCTCTAGATCCCAGATACATTATGATTATGTGAAAAATCTCAGCTATCATTTTTAAAAGTAAGTTTCTAGTCCTCGTGGTTGCAGAGAAAAGGTTGAAAATGTCACATTCTAAAGGCTCAAAAACCGGGAAGATAAATAAAAATACCCCAAATTCTTCATCATAAATAAATATTGATTTTTAAGCCAATTTCAGGATTTTGGCGGAGCCTGGCTCATGATTTTTGAATATTTGTGTTTGGAATACTATAGACCTCATAAAAATAAACCTCTCTCATGAGAACTCCTGTACTTCCTGATTCTGGGACAAATGCTGTCCATGTACCTCCACTCCCTCCCCTATACAAAGCTCAAATAAATTGTGATTTACAAGTAAATGGTCTTTGTGGTAGGGATCTTATAGGGGTTTTCAGGGGAGAGAATCCTTGCCCTCCCCTAATGGATAGGATCGAAGGTCAGTGCATAGCCATTTGGAGGCTGTTCCTCTTGGCCCCTGAGTTTAGCAGAGGCTGGAGCCCCTGTGCACACATTCCATGGCAAGGGGTGTCTGCATAGTCAGATTTACGGCAGTTCTGCTTCCCCACCTCAAACCCACTCTCTATACCCCATCCTTGCTACCACAAAAAGAGATATAGAATCCCTCTCTGTGGTCTCCTCAGAGGCTACCCCAGCAGCATGGGACTGTGGTTCCATGACGCATCTAAGCCTGCAGAGGTAGGGACAGCGTACTGTGAGAACGGCCTTTCTTGTGGTATTCCAGGACTTTATGTCCTGTCTTAAACAGAAGTGGCATGGGCAGTTTGACTGGGTGAACATTCAAAGTGATTCCTATTTTATCAGAACCGTTTCACCCAAGCTTACTACTTAAATTCCTGACTCCAGCATAGTATCTGTTAGCATAGATCCTTATAACTCCATACAGCTACAATGTGGCATAAGGAGCTAGAAGATCCCACTTCAGGATTGGGGCCTTGGTCTATGTTTATACTGTAAATAGAACCCCATAATGTGCACTGAGTATTGTAAGTTGCATGAGAAAATGTCAAGATACCATGAGGAGAAAGTCTGTTTTTGTGATATTTTCAGCGAGATTTCCTGATCTTACTGTCCTTACTCAGGAAACATTTCCATTGAACCCAATACTAGTTTTGCCCAAGAAAGGACTACAGGATCAGAGTCTAGTTTTGCAGACCTGAGAGATTTGGACGGTTCAGATAACCATCCAGACTTTTGGATACATACCTGACCTTCACTTTTATGCTGTCACTCATCACAGGGTGTATAGCTGCCTCAGCACAGCTGCCTTTCAGATAAGGTATCAGTCCTATAAGACTCTTAACAGTGATGTCTGCTCCTAAACCTCTTCAGAGCAATCTTGTTACTTCCCAGGCTGCTTTGCAGCAGAGGAGGTACATGCACATAAAATGCCTTGCAGTGGGCTACACACACATGTACCTACACACACAAGTTTTCAACCCCACATTAAAAAAAAAAAAAAACTGTACAGATTCAATAGAATCTATTTAACCAAAATCCACATGCCAAGAATTCATTTGCCATGCCCCAAACCTGAACCTTGGAAGCCTTTCCCAGTGGATACATTCTAATGGGAAAGGAGGAGAAAATCTATTAAAAAAACCCTAGTGCATCAAGAGGAAAATATTCACCCAATTAACAAGTGTATTTTCTGGGTATCTAGCGGAGATATATAGTATAAAGCAGCAGAATCCTTGAGGTACCTGTAATATATATATATATATAAAGATTTTTTTCTCTTGTCTGAGATTGCAGCAATGGTGGTGTTAAAAAAATAAAAAGTACAAGACATAGAAATACTTGAGCAACTGCTCAGCATTCCATTAAAAGGTGATGTTATTTTTCAAAAGTCACTGATTTCTGAATTTTTATTAACATCTATGGCACCTCTTAATACAGAAACCTGCAGCAGTTAGCTGTGACAGAGACTTCAGAATAAATGTACCCATATCTGATATTCTTCCTCATTTCCATGAATATGTGCCTGATTCATTAAAACACTTGTAAATGCAGGCAAGTAACAAAAAATGTGTCTTTCCTAATCATTTCCAATTTCCAAAGCAAACACAAATAGCTTAATCACTTGGAGCCTGAGAAGTAGGTAGGGGTAAATCTGGTAATTAAATTGAGGCTGAAAATCTGTCTTTGAAATGGTGCACTTTTGCCATCCAGCACAGTACATTTCCCCTTCTAATTTCAACCATAACTAGGAAGCACAGAAGTACACAAAAAATAAAAAATAACAACAAAGGGTCTAATGCTGGATCATCATAACTGGCTGTATTTTACCACCCCACCTGCCAAAAGTGGCCCTAAACCTGGCAGATCTATCCCCCAAAGATCACCCCTGGGTAGGGAATCATCAGCTGGCATAAAGCCACCCTAGCATCTCCCATGCCATACCCCTCCACACTGCTGATATGAGGATGTGACTGGGTGAAGAAGGAGTGGCCAGGGCTCTCCTCTTCCCTAAGGATTCCCAGCTACTGTAACAGCTCCTCGGGCTGCTCTGACCTTCACTAGCCCAGCCCAATGCAAAGCAGCCCCAGCATCAAGGAAGAGCAAAGGACAGCTTTGCTTACCCACCTATCCCCTCTTCATCTGCATCAGTCGATCCTCAGCAGCTGGTGGGGCTCTAGCCTGATACATTTAGTTTTGGTTTGGTCTGAGTTTTCAACTAAGGCTCCAGCAGATTCTTACTTTATACAAATGAAGTCACCCTCCTCTAGTTAGAACAGGACAATAAACTACAATACACATTTATTTGGCTTGGGTTGTGGATGTCCTACTTATAAACTAACAGCATCTGTTTGTATATAGGATCTATTGTTCTTGGAACACCATCTGTTTAATCCGTAGATGCGATTATATGAGCCCCTTGACTGTAGTGATGGCAGGAGGCCTGTTTTCATTTTTGTACTGATGTCAGTTTGACTAGTGAGTTAACACACCCTGAGGTCAGCAGTTTATCTGCGAGTCAGTATCTTCATTTTACTTGTCTGGAGCATATTTTGGTTGTCCTTGGCTACTGGACAATTGCATTTTCCCCAACCTCATTGGAAGTAACATGCTATTCTTGAGTTAGAGGGTCAATAGGATTACTTGCAGAGTAAACAAGGTGAGTAAACAAGGCATAATCTAGCATTAAAATGGGATGAAGTCCACAGGGAGGTGCTAGTGACACAGGAAACTAGATTCTCATCTCAGTTACTCCAGATTTACCGCAGTGTATCTTTAATGCCTTTTGTCATTGGAGTTATTCCAGATTTACAGCAATGTAACTGAGATCAGAATCTAGCCCAGAGACTTTGTTGTCAATTGCCTTTTCTCCCTGGAACTATAAACATTAGTTTGAGCGCCTCTCTCTTATATTATATCATGCAGATCCAGTGAATGATAGAACAAAAATATAAGGCAAACTAAATACTTGTGTGTAAATGTATACATTTATTAGCATTTCTCAGTGTATAATGGATTTGTACAACAGTGTTGGAGACAGGATGCTTCTTTTTAAGAAGCAGGATACCTAATTCATATATCATTTGTATTTTGGACTACTGCAGTGCACTAAGATGTTCCGCAAAGCCACAGCCACTCAATCCTCATTACTGTACATTCTGGGGTTTGATTATTCTGTCATCTATGTATGTGCAGTGACCACTGATTTCAACTGTTAGGATAGACAGGCACTTTGTGTCTGGAAAGATTATCTAGTTTATAATATATGTGAGTGTGTAGGTAGAGGGAGAAACACACACAGTATGTACATTTAAACTCCGTGTACATATGAAATCACCTTCAGATCAGGGAAGAGCACATGTGTTTTAAGCCTCCAGAGTCGGAACAAAGCCCAGGCACTGACCCAGTCTGGGGATCTCTAGGCACACTCTCAAGGTGCTGACACTCTATCTAGCAACCCTGTCCTGAGAGCTTAGACCATGCTGCTCCTTTGCCCAGACTCTGGGACCAGTGCTGACTCCTCAGAGCCCCCCTGGCTTAAACACACCCTTTCGCAGAACTCTACCCATAGGTCATCTGGTTTACCAATTCAAGGGGCCATGTGGTACATGTAGGATATAACAGAGAGACACTTTGCACGAAATTCTAACACATTATTGCCCTTTACTTAATCACATGAGAAATATACAGATCTATGCAAAATAATAAACCCTACATGCATTTCCTTACATGTAGATAGCGTTCTCAGAAAAGAGCAAGCTGGTTTTCAGAAAGGGCGTGGATGCACAGACCAGATCTTCACTCTACGAAACATAATAGAACAATGTTTCGAATGGCAATGGCAACTCTACATAAACATCATAGACTTTGAGAAGGCTTTTGACAGCATTCACAGGACCAGCCTATGGCGCATTTTGTGGGCATATGGAATCCCTCTCTGCATAATCAACATCAAAAGCTTCTATTCCAACTTTACATGCAACGTTGACTACAGACAGCTCAGTTTTGAAGTCAAAACAGGAGTATGTCAGGAGTGTGTCATATCTGCAATCCTCTTCAACATTGCCATCGACTGGGTAATGCAGCGTACAACAGAAGACATGCCAAGAGGCATTGGATGGACACTCTTCTCATCCCTTGAAGACCTGGACTTCGCAGATAATGTCACTCTCCTATCACATGCCCAACACCATATGCAAGAAAAAAACAACCTGACTCAACACATTCAGCCAGCAAATTGGACTGAAAAACAGCCACAATAAGACAGATATCATGACTTTTAATATTGCCTCACCATCAACAGTATGGATAGAGGATCATGTTCTCACCAATGTAAAAACATTCACATACTTGGGCAGCACCATCAGCCAGGACGGTGGAACAAGCCAGGACATCCGGAACAGAATCAATAAAGCCAGGACCACCTTCAGGAGCTTAAATACAGTCTGGAAATCATCAAAATACAACACCAAAATCAAACTCAAGATTTATCAAAGCTGCATACTTTCAACACTACTTTAGAGTGCAGAATGCTGGGGAATGACAAAGTATGACATGTCCAAACTGTCTATTCCATACAACCTGCCTCAGAAAAATCCCAGAACAATCTCAAACCAAGACTTATTTGCACAGTGCAGCCGAAAATATGAGCACCATCATTGCCAGGAGGCATTGGAGATGGATTGGCCATGTGGTTTGGATGGAAACTGATTCCATCATCAGAGTGGCAATAAGATGGACACCTGAAGGCAAGTGAAAATGAAGCCGCCTGAAAACAACATGGCGAGGAGCTGTGGAAGCTGAGCTGATAAATCGGGGCACAGCTGGGGAACCATTGAAAGACTTGCCAGAAACAGACAGGAGTGGAAGAGCTTCGTCGCTGCCCTAAATGCCAGAGGCATAATGGGTACTAACTAAGCTAACTAACTAACTAACTAGCATTTCCCTGCCTCAGTTTCTTCACCACTCCACAGCATTCTTTGGGTTTGCATCAGCATGCTCTGTGGGATCCAGCATACTTCCCACACAACTGCATAACTTGTCTCTGAAACATGGACATGGAATCTCTCCTTCCAAAACTCCTTGTGTGTATCTCCATGCATCTTCCAATGTGAGTCCTTTTATAACTTTTTACTTTGGACACCTGTCACTTTATCTTGCTTGGTAACTTTCTACCTCTCTCCACTTCCCTGCCTCCCTTCAGCCAGGAGGAGAAGTGTCTTCTCTCAGCTCAAGCAAACCCATTGGCTCCTGGCCTTTACCTTGAATCAGTGGTCATTGAGTTCTAAGGACCAGCCCTTGTCCCTAGTCTGGCAGAGACAGGACACAGCCCTGCCCGCTCATGGTGAATATACATATAGAGAGGTATTCAAAATAAAGCAATTTTCATAGTAACAGCTCCTTAATATCAACCAGAATTCATAAATTGTACATAAGCTCCCCAAATCACCACAATAATTAATTGGGTCCAATACAGAAAATGGAAATTTTTGTTCTAAAAAAATTATTCCTTAGGAAGGTGGAAGGGAGAGAGGGGAAAGAGTATTGCTAGGATAGTTCTGCTGGAAGGATATACAGTAAATGGGATTATTTCTAATCAGATTACTCACTAAGGGATCAGAATATGAACTACACACCCCAGAGAGACAAACGGTCTCTGGAGACACAAACATGAGCTAGAGAAGAATGTTTACTAAGGTGAAACCAAACTTGCTTCCGTAACAACGTTGCAGTTGGCATAAAAACATTCGGGCAAGGCGGGATAGTGGTGACTAAATATTCTGAGAAAGGTACATGGAAAAGCCCGTAGCTCTGACTGTGAGTACTCAAAGACAAAGGTATTAACCATAAAAGCAAGTTAGAAGTACTGTATCTGCCTTTATCTTTAGTGCTTTCATGTAATCCGATTTATTTACTCTCTTCTGCAGGACAGACAGCTGCCTCCATCAGAGAAATGTATTCCCAGGAATCATTTTATAACTGGAGACTAACTTCATACAGACCTTTGCAAACCTGTTCCTTTGTATTTTAGAGAAAATTCTCCTTTTAGAACAGAATGGATGATTTAATGCTGCCTGTCTTGTAACCTCTACGAGCACAAGAACTAGTTTTTTGGGTAAAAGAGCACCAGTTAAGTGTAATATCTCACATTCGTGGGGGTTCCCAGGGTTCTGAGAACAGAACGTACATATTAAACCACACACACGGTTATTGTGACAAACTCCTGTTTATATCCATGCTATACACTCTACTTTAATAAGGTATTTTAGACAATAAGAGTAAAAAGTACAATCAACATGATGATTTGTAACACCTAAAGGCCCCAGCTGAGATTAGGGTACCATTGTACTAAGCACTCTATCAACTCGTGATTAGAAGCAGGGTAAAGAGGGAAAAGGCACAGAGAAACGAAATGATTGTCCAAATGGCAGAGCAAGGAATAGAGCCCAGATCTTTAGACACCCAGTACAGGGTCCTATCCAGACTGGCTCTTGCATTAACAGTTTTTGATTTAGTTTTATGGGCAGAGAATTCTACCTGTAAGAAACAATATACATAGCCCTTTCCTCCAGAACTACAGCCAGCTGCTATAGCCAGTCAAACCAGTCCTATTGCTGTCCCAAAGGCTAGATTTATGATTTTTTGTTTACAGTTGCAAGCAAAAGTGAATTTGCGTTGCCATGGTAGTTTTCTTCTAATCCTTCTTACATATGCATGGGATTTCATTAGGGTCATTAAGGGTTTTATGTCATAATACAGAGTGTGAGTGCTGAAATAATTTTTAAGAATAATTTCAAAATCACAGTATACAAACTGAGATTGTCCCGTTTCTTGCATGCTGCATAAAGCAGAAGAAATTATGTACAATGTTCTCTTTTAGGGACAAAAAGGTACAAGTTAAGCTGCAAAACCCTGTGCTGCTATGCTTCTCATTTCCAAGGCAGCAGGGCACTGTTGCACACCAACTGCATGCTTTGGTCATGCAGAAATGCCAAAGGGGCATAGCCCCACTGCAAGAGCCAATGCCGGACCACATAGCCACACTGAAAGGGCACATGGCCAGACCACATTCCTTTGTGCTCAAAAGGCCCAAGAAAACTGCCTCTTCCTGCTGTACATTATGTTTAGTTCTGGGCATGGCACTGTGGCTATAGGTTAAACAGCACCAAAGAGAGACAAACGGAATTTCACATTTTACAGCAATGTTCCAGGCCTTACCCTCTGTTTTCCTGATGCTGTGGATTGAATTTACCGTAATGATCTTGATCTGCACCCCAATCCCTGCACCTCCTTCCTGCACCCCTAACCGTGCACTGTGCTTTCTTCACCCCAACACCTGCCCCACCCCTGCTCCCTTCCTGCACCCCAACCTTGCACTGTGCCCCCTTTGCCCCTAACCCCTGCACCTCCCGCCCCTAACCCACATCCTGCGCCCATTTGGGGAAACTGGGGGGAAACTGACCTGGATACACATTGGCATTGCTGCCCCCCTCCCCAGGAGGCTGTGAGGGAGAGAGCAAAGAGCAACCTCAGGGCTCCTGCATCCAGTTCACTTTCCCCACCTGGGCTGCGTAAGGGGAGGGCAGAGAGCAGCAGCTCCTGATGCTCCCCTCACAGCACAGCACAAGTGGGGAAAATGACCTGGATGCACGGAGCACTTCATGTTGCTCCTCGCTTCCCCCCCGCCAGCTCCCTAGGTGGGTGTGGAGGAACATTGATGGGGATATATGAGCAGTATCTGTGTGTCACTGGTTCACCACCACCCCCATGTTCCTCTGCCGGGAGGAAGCAAGGAGAAATCTGGGCACCTGCCCACACGGCGCTCCCTAGGGAGCAGTTTCTGACACTACACGGGCAGCGCGCACTTCTGCGCTGCCACACAGCACCCCCTGGACTACCGGGTACCCTGGGCAGCCACCCAGGTGACCCACCTCTAAAGCCAGCCCTGACAGTATTCCCACAGCGGTCGCACCAATACAGAGGTAAAATAAACTCTCTGCCCCAGCTAGGGTGACCAGATGTCCCAATTTTATAGGGACAGTCCCGATATTTGGGACTTTATCTTATATAGTCGCCTATTACTCCCCACCCCCTGTCCCGATTTTTCACACTTGCTGTCTGGTCACTCTAGTTCCAGCTCGAGAGTCCCCTGTTTATGCATCCCAGGATCACATTAGCTCTTTAGGCCATAATGTTCCACTGGGACTTTGTGTTCAGCAGATTATCCACCCCCAACCCCAAAGCTTTTTCAGAGTCACTGCTTCCCAGGATAGAGTCCATCCTCCCACAAACCTGTAAGTATGGCCTACATTCTTTGTAAAATCAATAGCAATAGAAAAGTCCCAGTTAAGTCCTTTTCCTATGCACTTAAATCACTAGAAAGGTCAGGCCAACCAACTGGTTTATATAAAATGTTACAGAAAACAAAAGTTAGCTAATTAAAAAGGCTAATAAAACTTGGTCTGTAATTTTACTATCACGGAGACCATGATGCAGAAAGTTACTATGCAACAGTGCAAATGTCAACACAATTAACTTTTTTTTTTCAAATTAAGGCATAAATCCTTTTTCTGCCCTGCATCTGCATTACAGTGTATTTCAAAAACAAACTAACAAAAACAAACAACCAGTTATTTTTAACAAAAACAGATGCTGAATAATAAGAAAATAAAACCAAAGGTCCATCAAGCCCAGTATCCAGTCTTCCGACAGTGGCCAATGCCAGGTGCCCCAGAGGAAATGAACAAAACAGGTAATCATCAAGTGATCTATCCCCTGTCGCTCACTCCGAGCTTCTGGCAAACAGAGGCTAGGGACAACAGCCCTACCCATCCTGGCTAATAGCCATTGATGGACCTATCCTACATGAATTTATCTAATTCCTTTTTGAGACCTGTTATAGTCTTGGCCTTCACAACATCCTTTGGCAAGGAGTTCCACAGGTTGACTGTGTGTTGTGTGAAAAAATACTTCCTATTGTTTGTTTTAAACCTGCTGCCTATTAATTTCATTTGGTGACCCCTAGTTCTTGTGTCATGAGAAGGAGTAAATAACAGTTCCTTATTTAATTTCTCTACACCAGTCATGATTTTATAGACCTCTATCATATCCCGCCTTAGTCTCTTTTCCAAGCTGAAAAGTCCCAGTCTTATTAATCTCTTCTCACATGGAAGCCGTTCCATACCCCTAATCATTTTTGTTGCCCTTTTCTGAACCTTTTCCAATTCCAATGTATTTTTTTGTATATGGGGCAACCACATCTGCACGCAGTATTCAAGATGTGGGCGTACCATGGATTTATAGAGAGGCAATATATTTTCTGTCTTATTATCTATCCCTTTTTTAATTATGCCCAACATTCAGTTTGCTTTTTTGACTGCCACTGCACATTGAGTGGACTTTTTCAGAGAACTGTCCACAATGACTCCAAGATCTCTTTCTTGAGTGGTAACAGCTAATTTAGACCCCATCATTTTATAGGTATAGTTGGGATTATGTTTTCCAATGCCCATTACTTTGCATTTATCAACACTGAATTTCATCTGCCATTTTGTTGCCCAGTCACTCCGTTTTGAGAGATCCTTTTGTAGCTCTTTGCAGTCTGCCTGGGACTTAACTACACCTCTACCCCGTTATAACACGACCCGATATAACACGAATTCGGATATAACGCGGTAAAGCAGCACTCCGGGGGGGGGGGGCTGGGCGCTCCGGCAGATCAAAGCAAGTTCAATATAACGCGGTTTCACCTATAACGCGGTAAGATTTTTTGGCTCCCGAGGACAGCGTTATATCGGGGTAGAGGTGTATCTTAAGTAGTTTTGTATCATCTGCAGATCTTGCCACCTCGCTGTTTACCCATTTTTCCAGATCATTTATGAATATGCTGAATAGGACTGGTCCCAGTACAGAGCCCTAGGGGACACCACTATTTACCTCTCTCCATTCTGAAAACTGACCATTTATTCCTACACTTTGTTTCCTATCTTTTAACCAGTTACCAATCCATGAGAGGACTTTCCCTCTTATACCATGAGATAATCCAGGTTTTTCTGGTGCTTTTGCACTGGAATCTTGATTTTTCGTTTCTGTTGTTAGATTCAGAGTAGCCGTATTGGTTTTCCCTTTAGACAGTGGAATTTGGAGGATCAGAGCCAAAATCTGGATATGGGTAGGTTCCCAGTACTGGATCCAGATTTCTGTGATGCTGTAGGAGGACATGTCAGGGACTATTTTTTTTTTTAAACTGGACTATTTTGATAGGCCATTCAAATCACAGAGATTTTTTTAGAGTGGGGGGGAGAGGCGTGGGAAGGAAAGAGTGAGCAGGATCCAGGTAGAGCCATCTTTACCCCCAAACTGTAGATTATTAGCAGCGCGATCCCAGTTACCTATCAGCATGCATGGCGAGTTCTATGGGCCTGTGGTGCCTGGGCACCAGGATATTCCTGGTGCCCAGGCACCACAGGCCCGGCTCCAGAACTGGTCTCTCCCTCGGCCCCGCCTTCTGCTCCAGGCGCCCCCGTGTCCTCCAGGCCATTTAAAACAGCCCGGGGCCCCCACTCACCACCTGCAGCGCAGCAGAGCTGAGTGGCTTCCTGCCTGCTCGCTCCACATAGCTGCCGGCCCCTCCCTGTGGCCCCTGGGCGGGGTGGGTCTGTGTCCCGCCCCGAAGCTGCAGGGGCAGTGCCTGGGAGTAGCAGCACACAGAGGACCCCCGGCCCAAACTGCCTCCCAGAGCCTGCACCCCTCACCCCCTCCTGCACCCTCACCCCTTGCCCCAGCCCAGAGCCTGCATCCAAACTCCATCCCAGAGCCTGCACCCCTTGTAGGGATATTAAAGAAGGTACTAACAGTGATTCCCCCAAGTGACAGTGACCCCCCACAATTTGTCCCCCCACATCTTTTGGGTCTTCTGTTAAAACTTGTAAGCTACTGTGAACACTATGTTACCACCCCTGCTGTGAGCTATAAGCCATTAAGTGACTTTCACTTTATTGTACCAGCAATGGCTCCTAGGAACAGATCCCCACCCTCTGTGATTAAATGGAATGTATGTTGATGAATGCTTGATGTACATGAATGGTTAGGGAGGTGCCAGCCTAGAAAGGGAGTATCCATCGGCCGAAGAAGGTGTCAAGTGGAATCAACCAGATGACCCCCGGAGGGCGAACTGGGATCCACCCCAGCACCTCAAAGGAAAGAAGACAGAATGGAGCCACCCACCTGCTGATTGATTTAACAGCAGCAGAATGAAACAACTTCCATGAACTAACATAGGGAAAAATCCCTATAAAACTGGACTCTGAAGTATAAGTCTTTGAGTCTATGGTTCTGCTGCCAGCCTCCAGGAGCATCAGGTGCA